>OZ018319.1:142297728-142662947 GCA_963969495.1 Ceratothoa steindachneri
TGATCCTATCCTCCTTGAACTGGAAGACAACACTTAGGGATGACCCATCCATCAGCCCAAAAAAGCTGATTTCAAAGACACGCCTTTATGTCGTCTTGTTTACCGTCACAGAAAACTGTTATTATTAATATATTAACAGCGTTGACTGAGCCAAAACGCTCGAAAGATGGAAAAATATCCAAGACAAATTGGAGCGGGTAAGGTAATGTCAAAATTAGACAACTGCTCTGCTTCAGATCCAGCAGGTGATCCTATCCTCATTGAACTGGAAGACAACACTTAGGGATGACCCATCCATCAGCCCAAAAAAGCTGATTTCAAAGACACGCCTTTATGTCGTCTCGTTTACCGTCACAGAAAACTGTTATTATTAATATATTAACAGCGTTGACTGAGCCAAAACGCTCGAAAGATGGAAAAATATCCAAGACAAATTGGTGCGGTTAAGGTAATGGCAAAATTAGACAACTGCTCTGCTTCAAGTCCAGCAGGTGATCCTATCCTCCTTGAACTGGAAGACAACACTTAGGGATGACCCATCCATCAGCCCAAAAAAGCTGATTTCAAAGACACGCCTTTATGTCGTCTCGTTTACCGTCACAGAAAACTGTTATTATTAATATATTAACAGCGTTGACTGAGCCAAAACGCTCGAAAGATGGAAAAATATCCAAGACAAATTGGTGCGGTTAAGGTAATAGCAAAATTAGACAACTGCCCTGCTTCAGGTCCAGCAGGTGATCCTATCCTCCTTGAACTGGAAGACAACACTCAGGGATGACCCATCCATCAGCCCAAAAAAGCTGATTTCAAAGACACGCCTTTATGTCGTCTCGTTTACCGTCACAGAAAACTGTTATTATTAATATATTAACAGCGTTGACTGAGCCAAAACGCTCGAAAGATGGAAAAATATCCAAGACAAATTGGTGCGGTTAAGGTAATTGCAAAATTAGACAACTGCTCTGCTTCAGGTCCAGCAGGTGATCCTATCCTCCTTGAACTGGAAGACAACACTTAGGGATGAGATATCCATCAGCCCCAAAAAGCTGATTTCAAAGACACGCCTTTATGTCGTCTCGTTTACCGTCACAGAAAACTGTTATTATTAATATATTAACAGCGTTGACTGAGCCAAAACGCTCGAAAGATGGAAAAATATTCAAGACAAATTGGTGCGGTTAAGGTAATGGCAAAATTAGACAACTGCTCTGCTTCAGGTCCAGCAGGTGATCCTATCCTCCTTGAACTGGAAGACAACACTTAGGGATGACCCATCCATCAGCCCAAAAAAGCTGATTTCAAAGACACTCCTTTATGTCGTCTCGTTTACCGTCACAGAAAACTATTATTATTAATATATTAACAGCGTTGACTGAACCAAAACGCTCGAAAGATGGAAAAATATCCAAGACAAATTGGTGCGGTTAAGGTAATGGCAAAATTAGACAACTGCTCTGCTTCAGGTCCAGCAGGTGATCCTATCCTCCTTGAACTGGAAGACAACACTTAGGGATGACCCATCCATCAGCCCAAAAAAGCTGATTTCAAAGACACGCCTTTATGTCGTCTTGTTTACCGTCACAGAAAACTGTTATTATTAATATATTAACAGCGTTGACTGAGCCAAAACGCTCGAAAGATGGAAAAATATCCAAGACAAATTGGTGCGGTTAAGGTAATGGCAAAATTAGACAACTGCTCTGCTTCAGGTCCAGCAGGTGATCCTATCCTCCTTGAACTGGAAGACAACACTTAGGGATGAGCTATCCATCAGCACCAAAAAGCTGATTTCAAAGACACGCCTTTATGTCGTCTCGTTTACCGTCACAGAAAACTGTTCTTATTAATATATTAACAGCGTTGACTGAGCCAAAACGCTCGAAAGATGGAAAAATATTCAAGACAAATTGGTGCGGTTAAGGTAATGGCAAAATTAGACAACTGCTCTGCTTCAGGTCCAGCAGGTGATCCTATCCTCCTTGAACTGGAAGACAACACTTAGGGATGACCCATCCATCAGCCCAAAAAAGCTGATTTTAAAGACACTCCTTTATGTCGTCTCGTTTACCGTCACAGAAAACTGTTATTATTAATATATTAACAGCGTTGACTGAACCAAAACGTTCGAAAGATTGAAAAATATCCAAGACAAATTGGTGCGGTTAAGGTAACGGCAAAATTAGACAACTGCTCTGCTTCAGGTCCAGCAGGTGATCCTATCCTCCTTGAACTGGAAGACAACACTTAGGGATGACCCATCCATCAGCCTAAAAAAGCTGATTTCAAAGACACGCCTTTATGTCGTCTCGTTTACCGTCACAGAAAACTGTTATTATTAATATATTAACAGCGTTGACTGAGCCAAAACGCTCGAAAGATGGAAAAATATCTAAGACAAATTGGTGCGGTTAAGGTAATAGCAAAATTAGACAACTGCTCTGCTTCAGGTCCAGCAGGTGATCCTATCCTCCTTGAACTGGAAGACAACACTTAGGGGTGACCTATCCATCAGCCCAAAAAAGCTGATTTCAAAGACACGCCTTTATGTCGTCTCGTTTACCGTCACAGAAAACTGTTATTATTAATATATTAACAGCGTTGACTGAGCCAAAACGCTCGAAAGATGGAAAAATATCCAAGACAAATTGGTGCGGTTGAGGTAATAGCAAAATTAGAAAACTGCCCTGCTTCAGGTCCAGCAGGTGATCCTATCCTCCTTGAACTGGAAGACAACACTTAGGGATGACCCATCCATCAGCCCAAAAAAGCTGATTTCAAAGACACGCCTTTATGTCGTCTCGTTTACCGTCACAGAAAACTGTTATTATTAATATATTAACAGCGTTGACTGAGCCAAAACGCTCGAAAGATGGAAAAATATCCAAGACAAATTGGTGCGGTTAAGGTAATGGCAAAATTAGACAACTGCTCTGCTTCAGGTCCAGCAGGTGATCCTATCCTCCTTGAACTGGAAGACAACACTTAGGGATGACCCATCCATCAGCCCAAAAAAGCTGATTTCAAAGACACGCCTTTATGTCGTCTCGTTTACCGTCACAGAAAACTGTTATTATTAATATATTAACAGCGTTGACTGAGCCAAAACGCTCGAAAGATGGAAAAATATCCAAGACAAATTGGTGCAGTTAAGGTAATAGCAAAATTAGACAACTGCTCTGCTTCAGGTCCAGCAGGTGATCCTATCCTCCTTGAACTGGAAGACAACACTTAGGGATGACCCATCCATCAGCCCAAAAAAGCTGATTTCAAAGACACGCCTTTATGTCGTCTCGTTTACCGTCACAGAAAACTGTTATTATTAATATATTAACAGCGTTGACTCAGCCAAAACGCTCGAAAGATGGGAAAATATCCAAGACAAATTGGTGCGGTTAAGGTAATGGCAAAATTAGACAACTGCTCTGCTTCAGGTCCAGCAGGTGATCCTATCCTCCTTGAACTGGAAGACAACACTTAGGGATGACCCATCCATCAACCCAAAAAAGCTGATTTCAAAGACACGCCTTTATGTCGTCTCGTTTACCGTCACAGAAAACTGTTATTATTAATATATTAACAGCGTTGAGTGAGCCAAAACGCTCGAAAGATGGGAAAATATCCAAGACAAATTGGTGCGGTTAAGGTAATGGCAAAATTAGACAACTGCTCTGCTTCAGGTCCAGCAGGTGATCCTATCCTCCTTGAACTGGAAGACAACACTTAGGGATGACCCATCCATCAGCCCAAAAAAGCTGATTTCAAAGACACGCCTTTATGTCGTCTCGTTTACCGTCACAGAAAACTGTTATTATTAATATATTAACAGCGTTGACTGAGCCAAAACGCTCGAAAGATGGAAAAATATCCAAGACAAATTGGTGCGGTTAAGGTAATGGCAAAATTAGACAACTGCTCTGCTTCAGGTCCAGCAGGTGATCCTATCCTCCTTGAACTGGAAGACAACACTTAGGGATGACCCATCCATCAACCCAAAAAAGCTGATTTCAAAGACACGCCTTTATGTCGTCTCGTTTACCGTCACAGAAAACTGTTATTATTAATATATTAACAGCGTTGAGTGAGCCAAAACGCTCGAAAGATGGGAAAATATCCAAGACAAATTGGTGCGGTTAAGGTAATGGCAAAATTAGACAACTGCTCTGCTTCAGGTCCAGCAGGTGATCCTATCCTCCTTGAACTGGAAGACAACACTTAGGGATGACCCATCCATCAGCCCAAAAAAGCTGATTTCAAAGACACGCCTTTATGTCGTCTCGTTTACCGTCACAGAAAACTGTTATTATTAATATATTAACAGCGTTGACTGAGCCAAAACGCTCGAAAGATGGAAAAATATCCAAGACAAATTGGTGCGGTTAAGGTAATGGCAAAATTAGACAACTGCTCTGCTTCAGGTCCAGCAGGTGATCCTATCCTCCTTGAACTGGAAGACAACACTTAGGGATGACCCATCCATCAGCCCAAAAAATCTGATTTCAAAGACACGCCTTTATGTCGTCTCGTTTACCGTCACAGAAAACTGTTATTATTAATATATTAACAGCGTTGACTGAGCCAAAACGCTCGAAAGATGGAAAAATATCCAAGACAAATTGGTGCGGTTAAGGTAATGGCAAAATTAGACAACTGCTCTGCTTCAGGTCCAGCAGGTGATCCTATCCTCCTTGAACTGGAAGACAACACTTAGGGATGACCCATCCATCAACCCAAAAAAGCTGATTTCAAAGACACGCCTTTATGTCGTCTCGTTTACCGTCACAGAAAACTGTTATTATTAATATATTAACAGCGTTGACTGAGCCAAAACGCTCGAAAGATGGAAAAATATCCAAGAAAAATTGGTGCGGTTAAGGTAATGGCAAAATTAGACAACTGCTCTGCTTCTGGTCCAGCAGGTGATCCTATCCTCCTTGAACTGGAAGACAACACTTAGGGATGACCCATCCATCAGCCCAAAAAAGCTGATTTCAAAGACACTTCTTTATGTCGTCTCGTTTACCGTCACAGAAAACTGTTATTATTAATATATTAACAGCGTTGACTGAACCAAAACGCTCGAAAGATGGAAAAATATCCAAGACAAATTGGTGCGGTTAAGGTAATGGCAAAATTAGACAACTGCTCTGCTTCAGGTCCAGCAGGTGATCCTATCCTCCTTGAACTGGAAGACAACACTTAGGGATGACCCATCCATCAGCCCAAAAAAGCTGATTTCAAAGACACGCCTTTATGTCGTCTCGTTTACCGTCACAGAAAACTGTTATTATTAATATATTAACAGCGTTGACTGAGCCAAAACGCTCGAAAGATGGAAAAATATCCAAGACAAATTGGTGCGGTTAAGGTAATGGCAAAATTAGACAACTGCTCTGCTTCAGGTCCAGCAGGTGATCCTATCCTCCTTGAACTGGAAGACAACACTTAGGGATGAGCTATCCATCAGCCCCAAAAAGCTGATTTCAAAGACACGCCTTTATGTCGTCTCGTTTACCGTCACAGAAAACTGTTATTATTAATATATTAACAGCGTTGACTGAGCCAAAACGCTCGAAAGATGGAAAAATATTCAAGACAAATTGGTGCGGTTAAGGTAATGGCAAAATTAGACAACTGCTCTGCTTCAAGTCCAGCAGGTGATCCTATCCTCCTTGAACTGGAAGACAACACTTAGGGATGACCCATCCATCAGCCCAAAAAAGCTGATTTCAAAGACACTCCTTCATGTCGTCTCGTTTACCGTCACAGAAAACTGTTATTATTAATATATTAACAGCGTTGACTGAACCAAAACGCTCGAAAGATGGAAAAATATCCAAGACAAATTGGTGCGGTTAAGGTAATGGCAAAATTAGACAACTGCTCTGCTTCAGGTCCAGCAGGTGATCCTATCCTCCTTGAACTGGAAGACAACACTTAGGGATGACCCATCCATCAGCCCAAAAAAGCTGATTTCAAAGACACGCCTTTATGTCGTCTCGTTTACCGTCACAGAAAACTGTTATTATTAATATATTAACAGCGTTGACTGAGCCAAAACGCTCGAAAGATGGAAAAATATCCAAGACAAATTGGTGCGGTTAAGGTAATGGCAAAATTAGACAACTGCTCTGCTTCAGGTCCAGCAGGTGATCCTATCTTCCTTGAACTGGAAGACAACACTTAGGGATGACCCATCCATCAGCCCAAAAAATCTGATTTCAAAGACACGCCTTTATGTCGTCTCGTTTACCGTCACAGAAAACTGTTATTATTAATATATTAACAGCGTTGACTGAGCCAAAACGCTCGAAAGATGGAAAAATATCCAAGACAAATTGGTGCGGTTAAGGTAATGGCAAAATTAGACAACCGCTCTGCTTCAGGTCCAGCAGGTGATCCTATCCTCCTTGAACTGAAAGACAACACTAAGGGGTGACCCATCCATCAGCCTAAAAAAGCTGATTTCAAAGACACGCCTTTATGTCGTCTCGTTTACCGTCACAGAAAACTGTTATTATTAATATATTAACAGCGTTGACTGAGCCAAAACGCTCGAAAGATGGAAAAATATCCAAGACAAATTGGTGCGGTTAAGGTAATAGCAAAATTAGACAACTGCTCTGCTTCAGGTCCATCAGGTGATCCTATCCTCCTTGAACTGGAAGACAACACTTAGGGGTGACCCATCCATCAGCCCAAAAAAGCTGATTTCAAAGACACGCCTTTATGTCGTCTCGTTTACCGTCACAGAAAACTGTTATTATTAATATATTAACAGCGTTGACTGAGCCAAAACGCTCGAAAGATGGAAAAATATCTAAGACAAATTGGTGCGGTTAAGGTAATGGCAAAATTAGACAACTGCTCTGCTTCAAGTCCAGCAGGTGATCCTATCCTCCTTGAACTGGAAGACAACACTTAGGGATGACCCATCCATCAGCCCAAAAAAGCTGATTTCAAAGACACGCCTTTATGTCGTATTGTTTACCGTCACAGAAAACTGTTATTATTAATATATTAACAGCGTTGACTGAGCCAAAACGCTCGAAAGATGGAAAATATCCAAGACAAATTGGAGCGGGTAAGGTAATGGCAAAATTAGACAACTGCTCTGCTTCAGGTCCAGCAGGTGATCCTATCCTCATTGAACTGGAAGACAACACTTAGGGATGACCCATCCATCAGCCCAAAAAAGCTGATTTCAAAGACACGCCTTTATGTCGTCTCGTTTACCGTCACAGAAAACTGTTATTATTAATATATTAACAGCGTTGACTGAGCCAAAACGCTCGAAAGATGGAAAAATATCCAAGACAAATTGGTGCGGTTGAGGTAATAGCAAAATTAGAAAACTGCCCTGCTTCAGGTCCAGCAGGTGATCCTATCCTCCTTGAACTGGAAGACAACACTTAGGGATGACCCATCCATCAGCCCAAAAAAGCTGATTTCAAAGACACGCCTTTATGTCGTCTCGTTTACCGTCACAGAAAACTGTTATTATTAATATATTAACAGCGTTGACTGAGCCAAAACGCTCGAAAGATGGAAAAATATCCAAGACAAATTGGTGCGGTTAAGGTAATGGCAAAATTAGACAACTGCTCTGCTTCAGGTCCAGCAGGTGATCCTATCCTCCTTGAACTGGAAGACAACACTTAGGGATGACCCATCCATCAGCCCAAAAAAGCTGATTTCAAAGACACGCCTTTATGTCGTCTCGTTTACCGTCACAGAAAACTGTTATTATTAATATATTAACAGCGTTGACTGAGCCAAAACGCTCGAAAGATGGAAAAATATCCAAGACAAATTGGTGCAGTTAAGGTAATAGCAAAATTAGACAACTGCTCTGCTTCAGGTCCAGCAGGTGATCCTATCCTCCTTGAACTGGAAGACAACACTTAGGGATGACCCATCCATCAGCCCAAAAAAGCTGATTTCAAAGACACGCCTTTATGTCGTCTCGTTTACCGTCACAGAAAACTGTTATTATTAATATATTAACAGCGTTGACTCAGCCAAAACGCTCGAAAGATGGGAAAATATCCAAGACAAATTGGTGCGGTTAAGGTAATGGCAAAATTAGACAACTGCTCTGCTTCAGGTCCAGCAGGTGATCCTATCCTCCTTGAACTGGAAGACAACACTTAGGGATGACCCATCCATCAACCCAAAAAAGCTGATTTCAAAGACACGCCTTTATGTCGTCTCGTTTACCGTCACAGAAAACAGTTATTATTAATATATTAACAGCGTTGACTGAGCCAAAACGCTCGAAAGATGGGAAAATATCCAAGACAAATTGGTGCGGTTAAGGTAATGGCAAAATTAGACAACTGCTCTGCTTCAGGTCCAGCAGGTGATCCTATCCTCCTTGAACTGGAAGACAACACTTAGGGATGACCCATCCATCAGCCCAAAAAAGCTGATTTCAAAGACACGCCTTTATGTCGTCTCGTTTACCGTCACAGAAAACTGTTATTATTAATATATTAACAGCGTTGACTGAGCCAAAACGCTCGAAAGATGGAAAAATATCCAAGACAAATTGGTGCGGTTAAGGTAATGGCAAAATTAGACAACTGCTCTGCTTCAGGTCCAGCAGGTGATCCTATCCTCCTTGAACTGGAAGACAACACTTAGGGATGACCCATCCATCAGCCCAAAAAATCTGATTTCAAAGACACGCCTTTATGTCGTCTCGTTTACCGTCACAGAAAACTGTTATTATTAATATATTAACAGCGTTGACTGAGCCAAAACGCTCGAAAGATGGAAAAATATCCAAGACAAATTGGTGCGGTTAAGGTAATGGCAAAATTAGACAACTGCTCTGCTTCAGGTCCAGCAGGTGATCCTATCCTCCTTGAACTGGAAGACAACACTTAGGGATGACCCATCCATCAACCCAAAAAAGCTGATTTAAAAGACACGCCTTTATGTCGTCTCGTTTACCGTCACAGAAAACTGTTATTATTAATATATTAACAGCGTTGACTGAGCCAAAACGCTCGAAAGATGGAAAAATATCCAAGAAAAATTGGTGCGGTTAAGGTAATGGCAAAATTAGACAACTGCTCTGCTTCTGGTCCAGCAGGTAATCCTATCCTCCTTGAACTGGAAGACAACACTTAGGGATGACCCATCCATCAGCCCAAAAAAGCTGATTTCAAAGACACTCCTTTATGTCGTCTCGTTTACCGTCACAGAAAACTGTTATTATTAATATATTAACAGCGTTGACTGAACCAAAACGCTCGAAAGATGGAAAAATATCCAAGACAAATTGGTGCGGTTAAGGTAATGGCAAAATTAGACAACTGCTCTGCTTCAGGTCCAGCAGGTGATCCTATCCTCCTTGAACTGGAAGACAACACTTAGGGATGACCCATCCATCAGCCCAAAAAAGCTGATTTCAAAGACACGCCTTTATGTCGTCTCGTTTACCGTCACAGAAAACTGTTATTATTAATATATTAACAGCGTTGACTGAGCCAAAACGCTCGAAAGATGGAAAAATATCCAAGACAAATTGGTGCGGTTAAGGTAATGGCAAAATTAGACAACTGCTCTGCTTCAGGTCCAGCAGGTGATCCTATCCTCCTTGAACTGGAAGACAACACTTAGGGATGAGCTATCCATCAGCCCCAAAAAGCTGATTTCAAAGACACGCCTTTATGTCGTCTCGTTTACCGTCACAGAAAACTGTTATTATTAATATATTAACAGCGTTGACTGAGCCAAAACGCTCGAAAGATGGAAAAATATTCAAGACAAATTGGTGCGGTTAAGGTAATGGCAAAATTAGACAACTGCTCTGCTTCAAGTCCAGCAGGTGATCCTATCCTCCTTGAACTGGAAGACAACACTTAGGGATGACCCATCCATCAGCCCAAAAAAGCTGATTTCAAAGACACTCCTTCATGTCGTCTCGTTTACCGTCACAGAAAACTGTTATTATTAATATATTAACAGCGTTGACTGAACCAAAACGCTCGAAAGATGGAAAAATATCCAAGACAAATTGGTGCGGTTAAGGTAATGGCAAAATTAGACAACTGCTCTGCTTCAGGTCCAGCAGGTGATCCTATCCTCCTTGAACTGGAAGACAACACTTAGGGATGACCCATCCATCAGCCCAAAAAAGCTGATTTCAAAGACACGCCTTTATGTCGTCTCGTTTACCGTCACAGAAAACTGTTATTATTAATATATTAACAGCGTTGACTGAGCCAAAACGCTCGAAAGATGGAAAAATATCCAAGACAAATTGGTGCGGTTAAGGTAATGGCAAAATTAGACAACTGCTCTGCTTCAGGTCCAGCAGGTGATCCTATCCTCCTTGAACTGGAAGACAACACTTAGGGATGACCCATCCATCAGCCCAAAAAATCTGATTTCAAAGACACGCCTTTATGTCGTCTCGTTTACCGTCACAGAAAACTGTTATTATTAATATATTAACAGCGTTGACTGAGCCAAAACGCTCGAAAGATGGAAAAATATCCAAGACAAATTGGTGCGGTTAAGGTAATGGCAAAATTAGACAACCGCTCTGCTTCAGGTCCAGCAGGTGATCCTATCCTCCTTGAACTGAAAGACAACACTTAGGGATGACCCATCCATCAGCCTAAAAAAGCTGATTTCAAAGACACGCCTTTATGTCGTCTCGTTTACCGTCACAGAAAACTGTTATTATTAATATATTAACAGCGTTGACTGAGCCAAAACGCTCGAAAGATGGAAAAATATCCAAGACAAATTGGTGCGGTTAAGGTAATAGCAAAATTAGACAACTGCTCTGCTTCAGGTCCAGCAGGTGATCCTATCCTCCTTGAACTGGAAGACAACACTTAGGGGTGACCCATCCATCAGCCCAAAAAAGCTGATTGCAAAGACACGCCTTTATGTCGTCTTGTTTACCGTCACAGAAAACTGTTATTATTAATATATTAACAGCGTTGACTGAGCCAAAACGCTCGAAAGATGGAAAATATCCAAGACAAATTGGAGCGGGTAAGGTAATGGCAAAATTAGACAACTGCTCTGCTTCAGGTCCAGCAGGTGATCCTATCCTCATTAAACTGGAAGACAACACTTAGGGATGACCCATCCATCAGCCCAAAAAAGCTGATTTCAAAGACACGCCTTTATGTCGTCTCGTTTACCGTCACAGAAAACTGTTATTATTAATATATTAACAGCGTTGACTGAGCCAAAACGCTCGAAAGATGGAAAAATATCCAAGACAAATTGGTGCGGTTAAGGTAATGGCAAAATTAGACAACTGCTCTGCTTCAAGTCCAGCAGGTGATCCTATCCTCCTTGAACTGGAAGACAACACTTAGGGATGACCCATCCATCAGCCCAAAAAAGCTGATTTCAAAGACACGCCTTTATGTCGTCTCGTTTACCGTCACAGAAAACTGTTATTATTAATATATTAACAGCGTTGACTGAGCCAAAACGCTCGAAAGATGGAAAAATATCCAAGACAAATTGGTGCGGTTAAGGTAATAGCAAAATTAGACAACTGCTCTGCTTCAGGTCCAGCAGGTGATCCTATCCTCCTTGAACTGGAAGACAACACTTAGGGATGACCCATCCATCAGCCCAAAAAAGCTGATTTCAAAGACACGCCTTTATGTCGTCTCGTTTACCGTCACAGAAAACTGTTATTATTAATATATTAACAGCGTTGACTGAGCCAAAACGCTCGAAAGATGGAAAAATATCCAAGACATTTGGTGCAGTTAAGGTAATAGCAAAATTAGACAACTGCTCTGCTTCAGGTCCAGCAGGTGATCCTATCCTCCTTGAACTGGAAGACAACACTTAGGGATGACCCATCCATCAGCCCAAAAAAGCTGATTTCAAAGACACGCCTTTATGTCGTCTCGTTTACCGTCACAGAAAACTGTTATTATTAATATATTAACAGCGTTGACTGAGCCAAAACGCTCGAAAGATGGGAAAATATCCAAGACAAATTGGTGCGGTTAAGGTAATGGCAAAATTAGACAACTGCTCTGCTTCAGGTCCAGCAGGTGATCCTATCCTCCTTGAACTGGAAGACAACACTTAGGGATGACCCATCCATCAACCCAAAAAAGCTGATTTAAAAGACACGCCTTTATGTCGTCTCGTTTACCGTCACAGAAAACTGTTATTATTAATATATTAACAGCGTTGACTGAGCCAAAACGCTCGAAAGATGGAAAAATATCCAAGAAAAATTGGTGCGGTTAAGGTAATGGCAAAATTAGACAACTGCTCTGCTTCAGGTCCAGCAGGTGATCCTATCCTCCTTGAACTGGAAGACAACACTTAGGGATGACCCATCCATCAGCCCAAAAAAGCTGATTTCAAAGACACTCCTTTATGTAGTCTCGTTTACCGTCACAGAAAACTGTTATTATTAATATATTAACAGCGTTGACTGAGCCAAAACGCTCGAAAGATGGAAAAATATCTAAGACAAATTGGTGCGGTTAAGGTAATGGCAAAATTAGACAACTGCTCTGCTTCAAGTCCAGCAGGTGATCCTATCCTCCTTGAACTGGAAGACAACACTTAGGGATGACCCATCCATCAGCCCAAAAAAGCTGATTTCAAAGACACGCCTTTATGTCGTCTTGTTTACCGTCACAGAAAACTGTTATTATTAATATATTAACAGCGTTGACTGAGCCAAAACGCTCGAAAGATGGAAAATATCCAAGACAAATTGGAGCGGGTAAGGTAATGGCAAAATTAGACAACTGCTCTGCTTCAGGTCCAGCAGGTGATCCTATCCTCATTGAACTGGAAGACAACACTTAGGGATGACCCATCCATCAGCCCAAAAAAGCTGATTTCAAAGACACGCCTTTATGTCGTCTCGTTTACCGTCACAGAAAACTGTTATTATTAATATATTAACAGCGTTGACTGAGCCAAAACGCTCGAAAGATGGAAAAATATCCAAGACAAATTGGTGCGGTTAAGGTAATAGCAAAATTAGACAACTGCTCTGCTTCAGGTCCAGCAGGTGATCCTATCCTCCTTGAACTGGAAGACAACACTTAGGGATGACCCATCCATCAGCCCAAAAAAGCTGATTTCAAAGACACGCCTTTATGTCGTCTCGTTTACCGTCACAGAAAACTGTTATTATTAATATATTAACAGCGTTGACTGAGCCTAAACGCTCGAAAGATGGAAAAATATCCAAGACAAATTGGTGCAGTTAAGGTAATAGCAAAATTAGACAACTGCTCTGCTTCAGGTCCAGCAGGTGATCCTATCCTCCTTGAACTGGAAGACAACACTTAGGGATGACCCATCCATCAGCCCAAAAAAGCTGATTTCAAAGACACGCCTTTATGTCGTCTCGTTTACCGTCACAGAAAACTGTTATTATTAATATATTAACAGCGTTGACTGAGCCAAAACGCTCGAAAGATGGGAAAATATCCAAGACAAATTGGTGCGGTTAAGGTAATGGCAAAATTAGACAACTGCTCTGCTTCAGGTCCAGCAGGTGATCCTATCCTCCTTGAACTGGAAGACAACACTTAGGGATGACCCATCCATCAGCCCAAAAAAGCTGATTTCAAAGACACGCCTTTATGTCGTCTCGTTTACCGTCACAGAAAACTGTTATTATTAATATATTAACAGCGTTGACTGAGCCAAAACGCTCGAAAGATGGAAAAATATCCAAGACAAATTGGTGCGGTTAAGGTAATGGCAAAATTAGACAACTGCTCTGCTTCAGGTCCAGCAGGTGATCCTATCCTCCTTGAACTGGAAGACAACACTTAGGGATGACCCATCCATCAGCCCAAAAAATCTGATTTCAAAGACACGCCTTTATGTCGTCTCGTTTACCGTCACAGAAAACTGTTATTATTAATATATTAACAGCGTTGACTGAGCCAAAACGCTCGAAAGATGGAAAAATATCCAAGACAAATTGGTGCAGTTAAGGTAATAGCAAAATTAGACAACTGCTCTGCTTCAGGTCCAGCAGGTGATCCTATCCTCCTTGAACTGGAAGACAACACTTAGGGATGACCCATCCATCAGCCCAAAAAATCTGATTTCAAAGACACGCCTTTATGTCGTCTCGTTTACCGTCACAGAAAACTGTTATTATTAATATATTAACAGCGTTGACTGAGCCAAAACGCTCGAAAGATGGAAAAATATCCAAGACAAATTGGTGCGGTTAAGGTAATGGCAAAATTAGACAACTGCTCTGCTTCAGCTCCAGCAGGTGATCCTATCCTCCTTGAACTGGAAGACAACACTTAGGGATGACCCATCCATCAACCCAAAAAAGCTGATTTAAAAGACACGCCTTTATGTCGTCTCGTTTACCGTCACAGAAAACTGTTATTATTAATATATTAACAGCGTTGACTGAGCCAAAACGCTCGAAAGATGGAAAAATATCCAAGACAAATTGGTGCGGTTAAGGTAATGGCAAAATTAGACAACTGCTCTGCTTCAGGTCCAGCAGGTGATCCTATCCTCCTTGAACTGGAAGACAACACTTAGGGATGACCCATCCATCAGCCCAAAAAAGCTGATTTCAAAGACACGCCTTTATGTCGTCTCGTTTACCGTCACAGTAATCTCCCTAAGGGTGGCCCTTTTCGCATTCATATCGGCCACACGAGAATTACTCACGGCCATTTTGTTTAATTTGGGGCTCCAATCACCCCTTGCAGCCGTTTTTGTGGTGGAGTCTAATAGGTCGCCCATTTTCTTTTGAAATGCCCCCATTTTGCCATTCTCCGTTCGTCCTGTTCCCCGACCATTCAAATATCTCCCACCTGTTTCGCCTTAGCTTCTTCCTGGCAGAGGGATCGTTTAAACCATCATTATATTTTTTTACCTTATAGTTGTCTTTTTTCATCTTTCATAATTAATTTTCTGCCATTTAGAATCCACTTGGGTTTGGCATCTGTCCAATTTGTTTGCCTCTTACATCCTTAAGCATTACATAATATCTGAAAGACTCGGAAGAATTAAAGGGAAACTTCGTAGGGTTCCGGCAGAATTTTTTTTTCGGAGGGAGGGGGAGTCAAATTATAGTCTCCTTTTCCGTGAGAATGTTCGTGAATATGAACGACGGTGAAGGACAAGAATTAATACAGAGAAATCGCTATATGCTTAATTGAATCGTCTTATATGCAGTTGTCTTCATCCTCTCTGCTCGTTTATTTATGAGACCAAGCTGAGGGGACTCGGTTTCGCTTCTCGCATTTGACCACGGGCGGAGCTTATCAAGTCAAAGAAACGTGTCTATATGTCCTGCTAGGATGGGCTTTTCTGATCACAAACGCATGTGCGTGAATAAAGTAATTTTGAACCAGATTGGCTTATCAAACTACATTTTCACCCAAACTGCTTTCGTTTCTCGCAGGTTTATGCCAACGCCTTGGTGGGTCGGGTTTGTCTCTTTATCAAATTCCTTTTCTATGCACAGCTTCCTTCGACTTTTTTGCGTTTATTTTAATGATCAGACCGGCACGCGCCTCTTCCCAATGCATGTATGTCTGTTTTGTGCGTTCGCGTGGCTCTAACTTACTTTCCTTTTTACAAAATATTTTACATCTTTTTACACAGAACATTAAATTGTTATTTTTACATAATTTACACATTTGTTTAGTTTACATGATTCAATTATCATAAGGTAATATGCTCCTTTAACATACGATTTGGGTGTCCAATTCAAAGATTTTGAGGGCCAACGGGTTGCTTGCCCATTAGTGAGGGATTCCTTATTGGCACTATTCTAGCTTGCAATTGGGCCCATACAATTATCAGTCATAATCATCAGCGTTATCAGTCTTTTGTATCTTCACTTTCTTTTTTTTAGTTCTCTCTGTGATTATTTGTGGTAAGTCATTACCAAAGGGATATGGCACGAACACCCCCACCTGGATACAATCCTCTAATGGCACCACTCCATGTAAACTGAGTGAGGTTGAGTTAGAATAGAGCTCATACTTCTTAGCTGTTGCAGGGACCACTAGCAGAGGGGTTGGGGTATAAGCGTACCATATCATAATACGGCCTCCCTTCACTCTAAGGTGGGTCCTCAGGACAGTTTCAGAGGAAGTGCGGCACCACTTAATTGCGGTAACTTAGGACCAAAGGCTTTCTCCCTTGAAACTCCAAAGAGTTTGGAGGGAGCTGAACTCCATTTGCTCCCCGAGAGCTGTAAAAAATAAAATTTTACCTTAATCTTATTAATCATCATTCTCATCCCCATCGGCATTATCATCGTCAGTCATTTTCGTTATGGTCTTAGTCGTCATAGGATTATTATTTTCTTGCAGATTGGCATTGTGAAATAAAACTCGAGGGGGTTCGAGGACTTCTCTCTGCCCAATATTTTTTAAGGCCTCAGAACACCATATCTTTTTTTTCTAATACCTACAAATTTTAAGAACCAGCGAAAAAACATTAAAATTTATTCAAGAAAAGAAATGGCAGTCAGAAGTGAAGAACGATATGAATGAGGAATTAGGTTTCTTAACTTTAAAAAAAGTATTTAAAGTATTTATTTAAATATATTTATTACTTTTAACTAATTGAATCCCTTGCTTTATAAGAAATTGATACCAGAAAATATTATTAAATAGAAAAATAATGACTAAATTATTACTTGATTTAATATTCCAGAAAATATAACAATGTTAAATAAATAAGGAGCTATGATTATTTCTGAAATAAAATTCATCTAATAATTATGAACATATCCAGAAATATGATTCAGTTCTAACAAACCAAAAAATAATCTCAACAAGAAGCTAAGTGACAATTACAACAACCTGTATAATGAGCCTTTGAAAATAATAAATATAGGTAATTTGATAAAGCATAAGAAGTATTGTGTTTCTAACTTAGTTATAAAGAATAGAAGTCAAACTTGTTACAATCAAAGCAATACATAAAACTCGGCCCAATTAATGACCAAAGCTGTACTGGGGACATCCTTTAGGTAGGTTTGTCAAAGTTTTGGACGCTAGTATTTATATTAGACAGATTTCTATTAATCAAGATTATTTATTACCTTGATATAAAAAAGGAATGTATATTTCTTATTGCTTTGCAATAGACTAACTATTACACAAACTTTTACATTAATTTGCAATAAATCCTAACACTTTATTAACTAAAAACCTTTATTCCTAGGAGCCACTCTTTTATCAAGCTAAGGGTATTTATTGTGTTTATATTTTGAATCTGCATTAAGTAAGCCTGACTGATGTTGATTACACTGTGAAAGTAATTTATGTGTCTCAGTCTGTCTTGATATGATTTATTGTCCAATCTTACAATATCATTCCCAAGATGCTGTATAAGTCTATTTTACAAGGCACGTAATATATAGGAAGAATAATTTGGAACACAAAATATTTATCAAAATGACCATATAAACACAATATGATCAACATTTATCTTACAAAGTAAACCAATCCTCAAATTTAAGTTAGATTTAGGAACGATTTTCAAACAAAACTTTTATTTTGAAATGAAGACACACTTTGTTACTCTAATGGAATATTTGACAGATTCGACCATTCACTACTCATGATTTCATCCGAAATACATTTACGGTAAAGATTTGTTTCAACACAAATACAACTTTGTAATTTTTAGACATAAATGTTTTTAATTCTAAAAATGATGCCCACTGATGTTATTTTTAACTTCCGGAACTTAGTACTAAAATATTTATTCACTTTTCAAAAATGTTCTTATTTTGGTAAATTTGGATCTTTCTGCGCCAATTGGAGTTTTTTTTTAACCTTTGGCCTAATCTTTGCCTGGTTTGTTAGCCAATAACATCCTATTTTATATCTTTAGGCGATCTGCGCATGTCAACTTATATTTTGGATGGTTCGCGCATTTCAGACAGTAACTGTGACGTCAGTTTAGTTATTGCAATGGTGAGCCGTGGTTGTTCTAAGTCACAATACCAAATAATACATGAAGGCTTTGATGACGATATTTAGGCCTTAGAAATATATAGGGCCGATAGTATAATCACGCAAGTTATTAAATGCTTACATGCAGGAATTGTAAATTTAGCAAAGAGAAAAATTTCTTTTTCTGGAATATAAATGCAAAAGTTTCGAAAGGCTGTAAAACCACATACAAATTTTCAGTTAATGTGTTTAAAGGCACTTGTCTTTCTAATGCTCGCATTCGCTTGAGTGCAAGCCTCTTGTTTATAAACTGTTTTCTGCTAAAACTGTTTCACTAAGAAGCTGAGGAAAATATTGGTAGGGCTAGGTGAGGTTAGGTTAGGTTTGTTTCTGGATCTTTTAAATGAATATGAAAAACTGTTTATCTTATGCAGTTTTATGTGTACTTTACAGATCTGAAACTAGTTTTCACTGTAAATACTTTTTTCCTATTATGGACCTTCAGGATATTATTATGGTTAAAGTATGCATTTCCGGGAAAAACAAGTGTCAGATCTAAAAAGTATATATAAAACTGCAAAGGAAAAGCACATTTTTAAATTACTGTGCATATTGTGTTAAAACGAATTTTTATCACATTCACTAAGAATGAACAGAATTGCAAAAGAAAATGTGAAAAGGATTAAAAACTACAAATATATAATTTTACAAAACTGAAGACTAACTTTCCTTTTTAAGAAGAAAAAGTGTGATTTAAAAGTATGATTTATGCAAAGGCGATAACAGAACGAGACGAGTCGAACTGGAGCCCGGAACCCAAATCACCAAGAGGGCGATATGTGCTTGCCTGCCGCGCCTTTGAGACTGAATGGGACTCGCTTCCGGCAAAGTCGTATATATTTTTTTTATAGCACGGGGAAGAGCAAAGCAATATTCGAGCAGGAGTCAGGCAGTACTCACGCAGTATCCAAGCAGTAATCGAGAGGATTCGTGGGAATCAGCCAAGGACACAACGCGCCACTTCTCAACCGACTCTCCGGCACCCTAAGGGCTTGCAAGCAAGAAACCAGTTGTTCAGAGCTACACACCAGTCAAAGGCGTAAGGACTCATTCTGTAATAACGCGCTCCGCTCCGTGCCCTACAAGGATATTCCCTCGAACAACCACTCGAGCCCCTTCCCCTCTCTTGTAAAATCGTAAGCCTATTACATTTTGCTCTATCACCGTCGAAGAGGCGTGACGCTTTCCGAATACGAAGGTTCACCTCATCATCTCCTACCGTTTACTTTCGAGGAAATATTGTGCTACTCACAACTCGTGCCGAAGCATGCATTGTAAATTAATTCCTCATAAGGGGCACGGCGATTTGCCCACCTGACCGCCGTGCTGACGGGACTCAGGTCTCTGTTTTGACTGAGCTTAGCCTATTCTCCTTCTTTAATATAGCCAGTGTTTCTCCCCTACTTCCTCACTTCTCCTACAACCCCTCCCACATCTTTCTCCGGTCAGCCTCTATTTCCACAGGGTAGATGCTGAACTTTTTCTCAGCCAACTATTCCGGATCGGGGATGAGGAGGAAGGGGACAATGTTCCCTAACCCCTGAGCTCGGGGTTGGGATAGTATGTTTTTAACAACCTTCTTTGTCCCCACCCAAACCTTCCTCACGTTCCATTTCAATATCACTTTACTATCTATCATTTTATGCAGCGCCCAAGGTGGAGCCGCCATGCCGAAGGGCTGCCAGGTTACCAGGCGGGAGGGGTGTGATAAAATGGCGGTACCTGGCTCTGCCAGCCCCGTATGCTCCCCTCGCAGAGTGGGCTACTGCGATAGGTGATTAGCGTTTGCTTCCCGGAGAAAAAATAGGGTTCCGATGCCCGATGATGAAAATGAAGAAAATAAAACTCTTGCCCTTTCCCCCCCACCATCGACAGAGTCGTCTTAGGGCAGCTCCACAGGAAAAAATGGAGCCCTCCACCTTGTTCTCTCGCAAGGGACCATCCAAAACACTTTAAACATAGAGGAGGCTTACTCCTCTCCTTTGCCTACGGGTGTAGAGAACTTCCCTTCATCCCCTCGCTTGGAGTCGCTCTCGGGTGCCTCCCTCTTACCAGTGGCATTCCCTACATTTACTTTCCCAGGGGACGGCCAAGAAAGCCAGCAGGGAGCCCATAACCGACCGCTACACGTTGAAGCAGCTCAGTAGGGCAAACCCCCTTAGGGGGTAAAGGGATGACGGGGCCTATCGGCCCCTTAACTCGAAAGACCTACTGGCTCGGATATTGAACTTAGCGGGGTCAAGGCGCGTGCCCACCCTCCCCCTCAATAACCTGACTAGCGACACCGCTGCCAATATGACCTGTGATGTCCTAGGGAGGATGGCCAAATGGAGCCCTCCCCCCAAGATAGACATGGTCTTTGAGGCAACCCAGCCCCAGACGGTAGGACCTTCCATGGGGGCAAATCCGGGATCGTTGCCAAACACTGAACCCGAGTCCGCTACTGTGCAAGGTCCTCCTCAGACGGCTCCACCCGGTGCCCCTGCGACCGCCAAGACCTTGTCGATCTCCGAGAAGGACCTTGCTGAGGCCGGTCCATCTGCCGTTGGGGCTCCCTCCCGCGGAGGGGAGAAGCGGGTGCATTCCCCGCCCTCGTCTCCCCAAAAGAAAATAAACAAGAAAAGACGAAAAGGACTCGATGCTGCTGGGACGGATGGGTCTGCTGCCACTTCGGTAAGCGACCAAGCCATTATTGGCACGTTCAGCCCCTCTGCCCACCCGGGTGCAGAGTCCATGACTAAGACCAAAAGTGCTAGTCTGCAGGGCGGAATTTCGATTACATCGGGGCCCCTCATTCAGAGACTACCCGGATTTTGAGCCCACTGGCTCAAACGCTTCCTGGTTATTCGCTCCACTGATGGCACCATGTTGGCTAAGGGCAACCTTATCCATCAGAAGAGAGCTGCTTTAGCTAGTGTGATTGGTAGAGAGCCGAAGGTGACCCGTTTCTTGGACGGAAACCTTCTGGCGTATGCGTCGGATCCCTCTGAGGCGTCCAAGATTATCGCTCTTCAGAGACTTGATGGCCCTCCCGTGAGTGTGACGCCACACTCTACCATGAACTTCGTGAAAGGAGTAGTTTATGCAAGGGAACTCGTGGTCTACTCCATATATGTATGACATCACCTTCAGAGTTGGCCGACCATGGCTCGGTCAAGGTCAAACGTGTGATGAGAAAACAGAGAGGGGCCTCGAGACCCACCCCTACACTTTTCGTCACATTCGATTGTGACAAGCTCCTTGAGTAGGTGCGTTACGAATGGTATCGCTACGGCGTGGAGGCACTCGTGCCATTGCCGTGGAGGTGCTATCACTGTTACCGCTTCGACCATACTAATCGCACCGGGCAACGTGCAAAGTCAGGGTTAACCGAATTCTATGTAAGTTGCTCCAAGGCCGAACACGATAAGTCCAAATCGTGTGTTGTCATTGTGTTAACTGCGGAGAGCCGCACCCCGCTTCTTCGAAGCAATGTTGTGCATATCTCCTTGAGAAGGAAATTCTGGCCGTTCAGGCTCAGGATCGTCTCTCATTTTTCGAGGCTAAGGAATTGGTCCTGGCGCACCCGGTGCTGCTCGGGACGCCCTATGCTTCAATATTGAGAAAGACTCCCTCTGCTTCTGTCGCTTCCAGGCCTACGAGCACGGTCGTTTTTGCGCACATTCGGAACGCTTCTGCGAGTTCTACCTTCCCCGGCGATCCCCTGGTAAATCTGGCTGGACAAAGGGTTCACCCCGCCCCCCGGCTAAAACAAGGGCTCCCCTCCATTCCACCAACGTGACCGTTTCGCGAAAGGCTAAACAGCCGCGCGCCTCCACCGAGTCGTTAGACTCACAGGAGGCAACCCCCTTAAAGAAGGTCGTGAGGCCATCTTCTGGGGTTTCTAAAGCTGCACCCCGAAAGGAGGACAGCAACAAAGGAGCTTTGGCTCCTTTGCCCACACCCAGTGGTAGGCCGGGTGGCTCGGAGACGGTGGTAATTTGAAAAGATGCCCCCCTGTCTTCGAAGCCGCCCTGCTCGCTTAAGGTTTCGAACCGGATGGAGAAAAAGACTCGCATGGCGAGCCCAACCTCCCTCTTTAAGTCTTCGAAGGCGACAGCACCTTTAGCTCATTGTCCGGCCAACAACGCTCGGAGTTCTGCCTCCGGGAAGCGCATGTCCATTCCCGTGAGGGTCTTCTGTTGACTCCCTGTAAAATCGTCCCAAATTGGTTTAGACATGGGGGAAGGCTCAAAATAGGTGGGGGCCGCTTCCTAAACATCCCCCTGTGTCCAAACTTGATCAGGATTTTGTGGTTGGGTCTAAATTTTCATCTCCCGTCTGTCCTTCCCCTACAATACGGCCTGAGGTTAGATTTTTTTCTGATATCCGTAGGTGGCTCTCAGCCCCGTCCCGCAGTCAAAGTCAGCTCGCTCTATAACTCATAGGTTGGGAGATATAGCCGCTCAGAAAATGGCCAAACCATGAACCACGAATAGAAACCATGGTTCGGAGACCTTCTCGATTAGATGTATATGTATGGGTTAGGCGCGACGTCATCAAAGTCGGTCGGGTATATCCAAAGATATTCGCCCCGAGTGAGAATTGAAAATTTTTCGGTAGCCATATACATACATACAGTCTCGTTTAATTGAACTCGAATATCTTGGGATCTCTGGATTAGCTTTACCAATTTTTATGACATATTTCGACGGGGGGAGGCTTCCCGCATCCGAAAATATACCTTTCAGCGAAATCGCCCCGTAATCATGGTTTATATTTATGCTTATATTTTTATAGGTGGCTACGCCCCCTGTTTATGGGGCAATCTTGATGAAGGGTATATATTCGGGTGGGGGGAGCCTTTCCCCATCGAATGGCGTTGGTTTTGTCAAAGTCGGTTGAATAGATCCGGAGATATTTGAAGAAATTTACAAATATCTGCTGTCTATCGTGGGATCTACGAGACCGATTTTAACGAGACCGACAGATTTCGATGGGGAAAAGTTAGCCCTATCCAAATATCTACGAATCCGAGATAATGTCCCGTATCTCCTAAACTATGGGTCGTAGAGCGATGGGACTTTTACTTTTAGGGAGGGCGTACCTTCATCCACCTAAAACTGAAATAAAATCTTCCTAGGAGGGGTACAGACAGCAATTTAACACCTTCGTCCTAATTAGAGATAGGAATATGAAATTTGGGCTTTATATAAATATAGGGCTGGAAAACAGGAAAATAAAATTAGTTTTTAGATCCAACCAATATTTTTTTAGTAATTCCCGAAAATTACGAGTAGATTACTAGAAAAATACTAGGGTTACGGTTATTAAACTAAAAAAAAACTTGAAAGAACGGACCGAGATAATAAAGAGAAAATATAGTCCCTAGTCTCTTTTTCCTCAGCGCTATTAAGTTTTAATTGATTTTAGTAAGGATAATATTAATATTTTTTTTCGAAAGTTGGACCGAGTAATTTAAACCCTAGTAGACGTAATATATTATTCCAGCATTATTTCTAACGAGGGCATAGAAAAGAGCGGACCGAAATACCTATATTCTTATTTGTCTCGGGTTACAAGTTTATTTTCAATTCATATTGTGGGTGAATTCCACGTGGAATTTCTTTTCCAGCACGGAAGTTCCATGGGCTGGAGAAGGTTTTGTTAGGCTTAAATTGGTAAGCCTCCCCCCCTCCCCCTTTCCACAAGTGGTAGCCTCGAACGCGTCCGCCACGGTCCACCTTTCCACGGGTTAGAATCATCTCAACAAGAAGAATCGAGGCAATTCGAGAGTAGAACTGTTTCCCACTCACCCCCGCGGGGAGAACCTCAGATACATATAGTGCTCGTTTCCCATGAGGCAGACACAGAGTTGAGAAGTCTCGCCCGGACCCAAGAAGATTCCGCTAGTTCCAAGTCAGGTGCTAACAACGAAGCAAAGTGACAGCTGAACTATTTGTGTGTCGGAATTAGCCCCAGCCAGTGAGGTAATTCCATTTAACGATCGCTACCGAGTGATTTTTCTGACTTCACTCATCAACCCTGGTCGAAGCCCTCCTCGTTCACCCCTTGTTTTCGGGTGGCCGAAATACTCTCCCCTGGACCAGAGATTACCCTCCCCCCCCCTTTTGGAGAACCTTCAGGACTTTACCTTCCTGCTCAGAAGCTCTGAGCGCCCTCGCCCCACGTGCAGAAGACATCCGTGAAGCCTTACCCCGACATCTCACCCGGAATCCTCCGTAAGCCAACCCCTCTCCCCCTTCAGTAACCCATTTGAGTTAATTCCCCCCATTTGAATAGTCTCCTTCTGTAATACATAAAATTTTAACTTGACAGTCTGATGCATAACTACAATTGCCCCCCTCGTTTACCGATGTAATTTTTCCCATTAATTCTCTGATGTAATTTTGCCCATTAATTCTCTGATGTAATTTTGCCATTAATTCTCTGATGTGATTTTGCCTATCAATCCTCTTACTTTTATGTAAATAAAATTATATTTTTGTACAGGCCTCTTTAAATAACCTTGAGCTTTGCCATTGCCTAAATTTTACCTGATCTCGTTGCACTCTTTCTCGCTATTTAGCCCGTCGAAACTCGTGGCGTGCCGTCCCTTTGTCGGTTCGCCTTTAAGTTATTGGTCCCTTCCCCATAGATATAATATGGTATTGATATAATATAATGTCATACCCTACATATATATTTATTAATATACATATTATATAATTTTGGTGTCAAGTGTGTTTGGGATTTTTACGAACCCGTGTCATTTTAATTTCGACATTAGAAGTTCACTTGTTATTCACGTACAACCCTTTTATTTTAATTTTTGTATTGTACTGGCAGAAGGCAAGTTCAAGTTAATTGAAGAGCAGTGGAACGTAATCTATTTAGATTTTGTGTTGGACCCCAGGTAATTAATTGTTTTTTTTATTGTGTTTGAATTTTGGAGACTCTCCTGGTTATTAATCCAAAAGAGTTAAGGTCTTTGGTGTCCTAATTCCGGTAGGACCATTTTAATTTTTTTTCCGCTAAAAACAGCAGAGGTAGGTAGCTGTATCTTAATTTTTTTGTGTGTGAACAACACCTTCACGAATAGTCAAGTATTCGTTTCACGTGGGTAGTGTCCTGGCTCGTTCGCGTGTCAGTGTTCCCTTAGTTAACTGGGTAACAATGTCATCCTTCGAAAAATTCAAGATTCAAGGTGAAATGTTAGGTTTTTCGGGCAAATACCTGTTAAATTATGTACAGGAAGAAGAGAGGAACGAACGGGCAGAGCTAAGGGGTTGGAGATGGAGAAGAACAAAATGGAGATGGAGAAGAACGAAATGGAGATGGAGAAGAACGAAATGGAGATGGAGAAGAACAAAATGGAGATGGAGGATAACAAACTGAAAATGGAGATGGAAGAGGAACTAAGTAAAACGGAGATCGAGAACAAACTGAAGATGGAGATGGAGAAGAACAAAATGGAGATGGAAGAACGTGAACAAATTAGGCAGCATGAGCTGGAAATGAGCCGAAATCAAATAAATTCTCAGTCCATCGGTTCCCGGGCTGAAATTGCCAAAACTCCTTCAGTCCACCTTCCCGCTTTTATTGATGGAGAGGACTTTGGGTCATTTTTTACTCATTTTGAGAGAATCTTTCAGATCAATAGATGGGATCTCGAAAATGATGGCGTTGCTCGCTTACTTCCCCTCCTAAATGCCAAGTTAAGGAATATCTTCGTATCCCTTCCCCCGGAAGCAACTTTGGACTATTCCACGTTAAAGTCCGAATTTTTAGCCGCTGTTCATATGAATTGCGAATTCTACCGCTCCCGATTCCGCCAGGAAAGGATCCGCCCTGGCCAAACATTTCGACAACACGGGTACATCTTCTAAAGACACCTTCAGTGTTAGCTGGATGCGTGCAAGATTCATTAGGGATCAGCTTTTAGCTGCCGTGGCTCCCGAAATTCGCGCCTTCATTAAGGATAAAGGTTGCGACACTTTCAAGGAGTGCTTGGAAGAGGCCGATGTCTATGCGGATAGTCACGATTTATACCCTAAAGATGTTAAAAAGGTTCCCCAATCGCCCCCCAAAACTAAATTTTATGGTCCTAAGACCCCCACCTAAATTGGTTCCAAGATTTACCAAAGTTCCTAGACCCTCGAAGCCAAGAAACTTCCATCCATCTGATCACCGAGACGTTAAGCCCCTAGTTTCTTCTCCCCCGGTTGTGTCGTACCAAAATCACCCGGTCGTCTGCTACACCTGCGGAGTTCCCGGCCATTACCGCATGAACTGTCCTCAAAACTTCCGATTCGCAAACTCTCAGTCCCACCAAGTGCACTGAATCTGGTCCGCCCCTGATCCCGCTCCGTCGCCTCAGGAGACCCCCAATCCTCCCTCGCCCGCCAAAGGTCGGGTCTATCAGATAAACTTCCTCTTTAATGAGAACAACCTTGGTGATTTGAAGTTCGAAAACGGAACTGTGAACGGTCGCCGAGTATCAATCCTCGTCCGTGACACCGGGTGCACCTGTATTGTAGTGTCTGAGGACCTATTCTCCCCTGTTTGTCTCGACCACAAGAAATTTGTGGTGGTCCACGACTCCCTTGGCCTGGGCCAGTCGTTTCCCAGTAATTCGTTGTCACATCGAGTGTGACTATATGTCCTGTTGGGCTGAAGTGGTAGTGGCCCCAATCCAATTCTGCTCCATTTTGTTCGGTCAGAACCCCGTAATCCATGACCATCCCGTGGCCCAGCCCGTGATTACCCGTACACAGGCAGCCCTGGAATCCCATGCACCCGTTCCCCTGGAAATCCCTATCGATCCGGAGTTCAAAGCACTCCGGAGCGCAAGTTTATCCACGCCCAGAAGGAGTGCGCAACTCTCCCCCCATCCCTTTGGGAGAAAACTAAAGCCCTCGAGCGTGAGTTTACCCGAGGAAACAAACGAGAGTCGTATCTCGTGAAGAAGGACTTATTGAGAGGTATAAGACCTACTTTGACCTTAAGTCACGAGAACGAAAATTCAAGCCTGGAGCGGAGGTGCTGCTGCTACTTCCCACGGGAAGCAACAAACTCCTTATCCAGTGAAATAGACCATACCCCGTCCTCGAGGCTAGAGGACCTGTGGATTACCTCATCCATACTCCGGCAGGAGTGAAGGTTTTCCACGTGAATTGTATATATTATCTCATTAATGTTCTTAATTATGATTTTTTTTTTGGTCCACTAAATTGTTTAGACTTTAGTCCCATATTTATGCCTCAATTCCATTGTATTCTTTTTTTTGGTTCCACTGAAATGTCACCAATGTTCTCCTGTGATTTTTCTTTGTTTAAAATTGTACTAGTTAACTTGTCTCTAGAATTGACCCGTTTAAGGCTTATGTCCGTAAATTCCCCGCTGAGCTCAGATTAACGTTTTTTTTGTGTGGGTACACCTGTCGTAGCTGGTCAGAATTTACCTAGCATCTTGATAATTCTAGTTTGAGGGGTGGGATGATCCTTTCCTACGCAACTGCTCTGTAAAGCATCATCTTTCGGTTGGGATGTGGGGGTGAATTCCACGTGGAATTTCTTTTCCAGCACGGAAGTTCCATGTGCTGGAGAAGGTTCTGTTAGGATTAAATTGGTAAGCCTAAGCCCCCCTCCCTTCTTCCACAAGCGGTAGCCTCGAACCACGTCCACCAGGGTCCACCTGTACACGGGTTAGAATCGCCTCGGCAAGAAGATTCGAGGCCATTCGAGAGTAGAACTGTTTCCCCCTCACCCCCGCGGGGAGAACCTCAGACATATATAGTGCTCGTTTCCCATGAGGCAGACACAGAGTTGAGAAGTCTCGCCCGGACCCAAGAAGATTCATCTAGTTCCAAGTCAGGTGCTAACAACGAAACAAAGTGACGGCTGAACTATTTGTGCGTCGGAATTAGCCCCAGCCAGTGAGGTAATTCCATTTAACGATCGCTACCGAGTGATTTTTCTGACTTCACTCATCAACTCCGGTCGAAGCCCTCCTCGTTCGCCCATTGTTTTCGTGTGGCCAAAATATCTCCCCTGGACCGGAGGTTACCGCTCTCCTACCCCCCTTTTGAAGAACCGTCATCACTTTACCTTCCCACTCAGAAGCTCTGAGCGCCCTGGCCTCACGTGCAGAAGACATCCGTGAAGCCTTACCCCGACGTCTCACCTGGAATCCTCCGTAAGTCATCCCCTCTCCTCCTTCAGTAACCAATTTGAGTTAATTCTCCCCATTTGAATAGTCTCCTCCTGTAATACATAAAATTTTAACTTGACAGTCTGATGCATAACTACAATTGCCCCCCTCGTTTACCGATGTAATTTTTCCCATTAATTCTCTGATGTAATTTTGCCCATTAATTCTCTGATGTAATTTTGCCATTAATTTTCTGATGTGATTTTGCCCATCAATCCTCTCACTTTTATGTAAATAACATTATATTTTTGTACAGGCCTCTTTAAATAACCTTGAGCTTTGCCATTGCCTAAATTTCACCTGACCTCGTTGCACTCTTTCTCGCCATTGAGCCCGTGGAAACTCGTGGCGTGCCATCCCTTTGTCGGTTCGCCTTTAAGTTATTGGTCCCTGTCCCATAGATATAATATGGTATTTATATATTATAATGTCATCCTACGACACATATTTTATCGCTTAAATGGCCGTAGGCCTGTACTTGTTCATATTTGATTTCACTCCCGAAAACGGCGCGATGATATAATTAAATATAGGGTTCTAGACTAATTTCTGATGCCCTTTCGAATTGTGCGAGTCCCGAAGCTCTGGGGCCTATAGAATTTGAATTATTAGTGGAAAATGTCCGAAAAAGGCCGCAAACCGTCAATTTTAACTCATGACCTCGTTTGTTTTCGTTATAAATAATGCTAAGATAATGAAATTTGATATCATGCGTATACTAGGGCGCCCCTTACTCGGTCCAATTTCGAAAAAACTATTAATATTTTCCATATTAAAAATGATTAAAACCTAATAGCGCCGAGGAAAAAGAGACTAGGAATCTCTCCTTTATTTTCGCTTAATTTTTCCGGTCTGTTCTTTCGATTTTTGTTTTGTCTCATAATCGTGGCATTATTTTTTTCGAAGCTATTTAATTAATTAAAAACTATTATTCTGATTTAAAAGTTATTGCATTTTCGTTTTTTCCCAGCCTTTGCTTCTTATAATATGCAAATATCATTTTCATATATCTAATAGTGACGTCACAATAATGGTTATAAAATAGAAAGTATCACTTAGAGTTATCCTTAGTAGTCTAGTGTAGTTTGAATGAGCTCTATACCCTCCATCGAGTTCTACGCTATCGATATAAGTAGTGCGAATCGAACAGGGATTTCGGCCCCTAAACGGGACAAGATAGGTCTTCCTCAACCTCCATACCGAGTTTGGTGGTCCTAAGTACGATATGGGCCCCGTATACCCCCCTAGTCGAAGAGAGGTGCTTAAAAGTTAAAAAATGTAAAAATGGAGTCTACCCGCTTCACTTTAAACGACCATCGAGGGTTTAATAATTAATTTAGCTTAACCGGGTATAAACGCGTATCTATTAGGCAACAGGATGTTATATGCATAGATATGCGATACCTCTAGATACGACGCGTAGAGACAGGGCAGTTCGGTTAGAACCGACGCAACCGGTGAAAATTTAACGGCGTGTGGGGGCTAGGACCCTATAAAAGTTATTTATTTTAACTTCTTTATACTTTTTCTTATAGATTTAGCGAGAGCATTTCAGAAAACATTTAAAACACGCGTAATATATAAGGTTAGAACGAAAATTAATCTCGCCGAACGGACCCAAAATTAGGCGGTGTTAAGCGATTTCGGTCGATCGGGATACACTTAATCGACGATAGCGACCGAGCTAATCGAAATTACGAATAGTTTATAGAAATTATATTTGCAGAGCCTATTAATTCCGCATTTATTTTTCGTCGCCATTTTGGAGTTCGAACCTCGATGGCCTGGTTTCTACGGGATATACGAGTTTACTACCCAAATAAAATAGTAGCCCAATCTAATCTACTTTAAGGAACTATATTTAATTTTAGCGTACGTTTATAAATAAGGGACATATAGGCGATTAAAAGACGATGAGTGACGTTATTCGGGGCGCGACTAACTTTTAGACTAACCATAGTAGGACAGCAAAACCTATAGGGGCCTAGCGGTGTTCTAAATTTAGTTCGAATCCGTTCGTTAGTTCCCGAGTTATTAGCCCCCTTTCCTCCTGAGGGCATTTTTGTCCTTCTCGGTCGGATAATATTTAAGGTGAATTTGCCTAAGAGTTGATTAAAACGCCGAAGACGGAAAACCGAAGATGTGCGACATCACGTTCCGTGCGATATCTCGGGAACTAAGAGACATAGAGCTACAGGATTTTTACCGATGGCGAGACAATTCAATTATCTACTGACGGTCTATTACATCCAATTCGCTAGGACCGATAGGCAATGAATTAAAATTTGCAAAAGCCCAAAATAATAATGTTGCGTCTCCGCCGCCGTCGAATATTGATTAAGGGGCAAAAAACCCGGGGAAAATAAGTACAAGATTCCTATCCTCAAGGTTTTTACTCATGGTTGGCGACTTTGCGACATTTAACCGGCCGTATCTCCCGAGCTATGGGTCGTAGAGCAGTCTTTTATTTCACTCAGCGACGGAAGGACCCTTCCTCCATCCATCTAACTTAAGTCCGTAAAGTAAAGAGAGGACAGACGGGAGATGAAAATACTCGATAAAAGAAAGAATTACCCACCGATCGAGTCAAATCCCAGAGAGTAGTTTAAGGGGGCGGTCCAGAACCCATTTTTACCCTTCCCCCACATGTACATACAATTTTGTGATTTTATAGGCGGTCAAAAAGGCCTAAAATTGAAATATGGGCCGCCACCCATTGCCCTTAAAACTAATCTTTTGGATTTTTTTTTTTTTTACATTACCGGGAGCAACTATTATGGGAGATGCTCCACCGCGAATATCACTCCCATGTGACGGTAATTCATTCGGTGGTTATATAACCATGAATAGTAACCATGGTTACGAGTGATCTCGATAAAAAGTATATATGGATAGGGCTATCCTTATCCCGTCGAATGACGTCGGTTTCTCCCAAATCGGTCAGTTAGAACTGGAGATAGTCCACCTAGATATATTTAGGTGAGTGGATCGGCGCCCACTAATATGGGTATTAATGCTTATCCTAGTTTTTTCCGAATATCCAGAGATCTACTGGACTGATTTGGACGGAACCGATGTCATTCGACGGAGAAAGGATAGCCGCATCCATAGATGCCCTGGAGGGCATATTCCTTCAATGGAATTGCCGTGGACTCTGAGCCAACTGGGAGGAGTTGCGGAGGCTCGTCTCCTCTCGTTCCCCGTTAGACATCCTTTTGCAGGAGACAATGCTAGGCGCATGCCCACTGCCCACCCTTCCTGGGTATAAGGGTTTTGCGAACCCACCGCCACAGGATTGAGGCCGGGAGGGAGAATGTGCGATTTACACCCGGCCGGATGTCTCTGTTCTTCTCTTCGCTTTAGATACCTCGTTTTAGGCAGTAGCTGTGCAACTACACCTTGATAAGAGGTATACTGTTATTTCCGACTTCAACGCGGGGGAACTGCCGCCGCGTCGTGGCGCGGTTGCCAAGGCTCTTTCTATTGCTCGGAGATCTAAACGCTAGACACCCCCTCTGAGGAGACTACTCGATTAATCCCTGGGGACCGGTCCTTGCCGATCTGATCGACGAGATAGAGATTGGTGTCCTAAATGTTGATGAGTTTACGCATCACTGCCAGAGAACTGCTTCATTTTCTTGTCTCGATCTATCTCTGTGCTCTTCAGATGCACAGCCTGATTTTGTGTGGGGGTGGTCGATGACCTCTATGGTAGTGATCACTTTCCCCGGTGGTGCTTGGCGTAGGCGCGATGCTCCGCATTTCAGGAAATAAAATGCGAGTTTAGGTCGGTAGAAGAAGCCGTTGAGTTCTTATCTAGCAACCTCTTCGCCGTGGGCGTAACTACTACTCCTAGAAAGTCTGGCCGTTTTGCACGCAGGCCACTCAGGTGGAATTCAGCAGAGTGTGAGACGGCCCTCAAACAGAAGCATTCTGCCTACATGCGCTATAAGCACCGTCTGAACGATTTCAGTGCTGGTCAATTTCGTCGGGCTAGGTTCTGGTATATTTCGAAGCACGCCCGTTGCTCTTCTTGGCGGGCATACGTGTCTTCACTTAACGGAAGGCTCCTCTAGCAGAGGTGTAGAAGCAAGTCAAAAGGATTCGGGGCAAGTTCTCGCAGGACCCCCCTCCCGTTGTCCATGAGAATGGGACCACAATCTCGTACCACGAGTCTGTGGTAGAATCCTTCGCGACCGCATTCGCCGCATTCACTAGCCGGGATGCTGTTCTGCCAGCATTTAATGCGCGTCGTCATGTTGCAAAGGCCACCGACTGGACTTTACCTCAAGGGGCGGAGAACCTTTCAACGACAGATTTACTCTGAGTGAGTTGCGTTCCGCTCTTGCTTCGTGCGTGGACACAGCCCATGGTCCGGACGATGTCCCGTACTACATGCTTTGACACCTGGGTGATCGATCCATGGCCTCTCTGTTAGATTTGTTGAACAGGATCTAGATCAGGGGTATGCAACCTTTTTGAGAGTGCGTCCTAAAATCGGCTAAATATCTAACACAAAAATTTTCACGTGCCAACCAAATTTTTTTGAGAACATATTATTTGATATCTCTAAAGCATTTGAAGAACTTTTTTAAAATAATAAATAATCACCAAAGAGCAGTAAAGACACAGTATTTTAAGTTATTATGTAAATTATGTGAAACTGACTGAATGAAAAAGATTATAACAGGCTTTACGAAAAGGTTCTTTGTGTGGATATTTTCATTAGCCTCTAAGTATAACTGCAACTGCCATACCTATTCACACAATTCAACGACTATTATTAACATCAACACAAAAAATTAACATTGATATTTTTTTAAGATTAATCAATCATTATTTTTTCCCACTGCTACCTTTGTATTACTAAATCACAGTAAAAGATTACTAGCAGATAATCTTTTGCTTATTTTAAATCATTTACAATTGATGTATAAAAAGAGAAAATATATTTATTTACCTTCAAAACTACATTCAAACAACCACTTTCAAATGACAACATCAGATAAAACTAGAGTCAGAAAATTTGTTGACTCTTTCTATATATTATTTTTCAGCGGGACTTCTGCTGCTGTATCACTGATGACAGATTTTATATCGGGTTTATATTTAGTAACCTTAAGAGATATGCATCCACTACTATCCATCAGGTTACTCCTCTTACGAAACTTAACAAAGTTCATCCCTGAGAACAAAGATTCATGAGCATATGTAGACGAAAACATGGATAGTAATGCTGTTGCAGGGTTCTTTAAACAGATAATTTTATGGAATAGTATTCTAAATCCTTAATACTTCGTTTTCCGCATTCCTCTCTGTTACTCCCGTCTCTAAACGTTCCCTTTTCACTATTTTCTAAGTCAACTCTATGATCAACAAATTTTTTTGTTTCCAAATTGAACTACTTTGAAATTCAATTAAGTGCATTTGCAAGTTTAGTTCATCCAGCTTGATACTGTCTGGAAACTTAATGAATTTTTCCGTCCCTTCCAGTTCTCTAAACCTAGCAAATCTTGCAAAGAACTGCCCAACACTTGCCTCAATAATTTTTACAAACAGCTTTTGAAGACATTGGCGGTCTGTTGTCATCTTTCGGGAGATCATGGATGATCTGAATTTCTCATCCTTCTACATCCTTCTTAAAAACCTCTTTAAAACAACGATAATCTGTGCTTTCGCGTGCCAGAAATAAGTCATCGGTGTGCTACATTTGACACGCGTGCGAAGGGTTGCCTGCCCCTGATCTAGATAGACGGTCTCCTCCCAGATTCCTGGAGAATCGCTACTGTGCTCTCTTTTCGCAAACCGGCACGAGATCACTCTACCCGGGCCGGTTTCCGCCAAATCACTCTAACCTGTTGCATATGCAAGTTGGTGTAGAAATTGGTAAATGTTAGATTAGCCTTTTTTCTGGACAGAGGAGGCCATCTGTCTTCTGCACATTGCAGCTTCTGCAATTTCTACTCCACGTCGGATGCTCTGTTCCCACTAGGAAATGCCGTCTGCGAGACCTTCCTTCGTAGACAGCACTACGCCACGGCGTTTTTCAATCTGGAGAAGGCCTATGATATTGCATGGCAATACGTTATCATGGAGACTCTCCACACGTTGGGGGCGAGGGGACGCCTCCCAATGTTTATATCTGAATTTTTGCGAGATCGTCAATTCCGCGTACGGATGGAGGGAGCCCTCTCCGTCCCAATAGAGCAGGAAGAGGGTTTCCCACAGGGAAGTGTCCTCAGCGTCACACTCTTTGCCCTGAGCATCAACGGAATCACATCTGTGCTGCCTGAAAATGTTCTCGCTACGCTCTACGTGGACGACCTTTTGATCTGTTTTGGCGCGGCCAAGATGCCAAATATGGAGCGTCCACTCCAACAGGCATTGAGCCGCACCTTTCGCTATGCCGAAGCGCACAGGTTTCCGTTTTCTTTGGCCAAGACTAATGTAGTCAACTTCTGCCTCTATCCACCGCTCTTCCCTGACCCAGACTTGTTTCTCAACGAGGTAGGCAGGGAAGTGGTTGAATCGCACCGTTTTCTTGGTCTTGTATTTGACCAACGCCTCTCCTGGGATGCTCATATTCGCAGCCTTAGGGTCTCTTGTACCCACTCCCTGGATATTCTTCGTTCCATGATGTTCAGCGCTTGGGGCGCTGATAAGGCTACTGGCTTACTTTTTATCGACCATTTGTTCGTTCGAAGCTTGACTATGGATGCGAGTTTTATGCATCAGCGGCCGAGCGTATATTGCGGAAGGTGGACTCAATCCACCACACTGGACTTCGCCCGGCGACCGGTGCCCTCTGGACCTTCCCCATTGAGAACCTATTTTTCGATGCTGGGGAGATGTCACTCGCTCTACGCTGTGCACAGTGCATTATTCGCCTGCACGCGCGAGCCCGGCGCCTCCCTCAGTAACCAACATCTCTCACTGCATCTGCAGCTGATTTCGACGGTGCCTATGCCGCCGAGAGACACCAGTCATGCCCTACGCCCTTTAGGCTAGGGCTATTACCCTAAAGTGTACCACGACCTTTGCCTATTTGTCGCCACGCCTCTGCTCCCAAAGCTTCTACAGCGTCGAGAGTATTGCGTTCGGCCTTTTTGGAGCACGCTGGAACCGTTTCAGTCTATACAGATGGCACCAAGTCCCAAGAGGGTGCGGCTTCCACGCCTTATCCCCTCTGGTTGAAGTCAGCGGGGCTCTGCCAGGAGCTGCATCTCTCTTCACGGCCGAGTTAGTTGCAATACACCACTCGGTACGGGAGATTACGCACGTGCTCGGTTCGTTGCCTGAATTTTGATTTGTAGCGACTAACAAAGCACCCTGAGTGCAATAGAGGCATTGGAATCTCCGCATACTCTCGTTCGCAATATCTGTGACGCCACGGTTTTGGCAAGCTGAGCGGATGTCGAGATTATATTCTGCTGTGTTCTTGGACAGGTAGGAATTGCGGGGAATGAGCGCAGCAAAGAGTCCGTGAGGACTAGGTGACAGGACCAGCATTTCGCTCTTCCTCACACTGACTACATGACAGGAATACGGGCATCTCTCCGGGTTGATTGGCAAAGAAGATGAGAGACGGTCGCGGGAAACTTAAAGTTGCGTTCCATTGCGCCGCGACTGTTCCCATGGACCTAGCCCCCAATGCCGCGAGGGCTTCAGGTTGCTTTATGTCGTCTCTGAATTAGACACACTCGCGGGACGCACCGCCTTTTGATGGAGCGCTCGCCTGCCCCCTACTGTGACGACTGCGTTGTCATCCAGACTGTTCAGCACACTCTTGTTGAATGTCCCAGTCTGGGCGATCTTCACGCACGTTACCTGCCCCGGTATCGGGACGAGCTGGATCGCTACCGCTTATCCCGTGTACTCGGGAGGGGTTATGCACATTGACTTGTGGACTTAATGACATTTTAGAGGAGGCCGGGCTTCTCCCATTTATTTAACTAGTTTTTGTCTTTTTTTGTAGTTTTCTTCGTAGGTCGTATGTTTCTGCGCCGTGGGGAGGCGGACCTACGCCTGACGCTGCAGCTTGCTTCCTGCTTGTTGCCCTTTTCCTTATTCTTTTTTTATTATTGGTGTTTTTTGGTGGTTTTTTATGTTTTTTTTGCATATTGTTGTTTTAAAATAGTCTAGTCCTATGAAGGCGTGATTACGGCGACTTATGCCCAAGTAGGTAATCGCCAGGTGAGCTCCTAAAATTTTTAAAAAATGTAAATTAATTTTCTTTTGCTGCACGATTAGTTTTTCCCATAGTGTATCATTTATTGTAAAATTCTTTTATTTGTTTATATAATAATAAAGATTATTTTGTTTCCCTTGTTCAAATCCCAGAACCACACCAAAAGCTATTGACCTATTTGACTAAGTCGGCCAACGGTAGAAAACGCACTCGCATATCCCACGCACTTAAAAAGGGCATTCCCCCGCGTCTCGGAATGGCAAGCGAAGATCAGTGAAGCTTACCTGACCTACGACACCCCCCATTACCTATTCCTTGAAAAAATAATGACAAATTATCTCGTTGTAGTACTATTATCACAAAATAGTGAACTACATTCTAAAAGATGAGTGGGGTGTTTTGGCTTTTGGATGATCTCAGACCGTCTGGGAAGGCTCGTGAGGGCTTAAAAGGATCTGTAAGTGTTGTTTATAGTCTGCAATAGGTATGAGGCTCTGGATGAACATTGGTAGGTTGGGCCTTCAGGATTTTGTAGTTTAACAGGGTGCCTTTCATCGCCTGGGATTCTCTGGGAGAGACCTAGGGTCTTTGAACGTTTTAGGATCCTTGGAGAGTCCACGAGATCTAGGAGGTTATAGGAGATTCTGAGGGATTTGGAGGGCCTGTGTGGGGATGGAAGGACCTTAAATGGTCTGTGATGACCTGGTCTGGGAGGGTATGGGAATTTGAGAGGGTCCGCCAGTCTAAGCGGTCTGGGAGTAGTTGGGATAGTGCTGTAATTTGTAGGAGAACCTGGGAGGGTCTGGGAAAGAGTGGAAGTGGCAAGGAAGGGCCTATACCGGCATGGGAAGATACGTGACTGTCTGAAACCCGAAGAGGGTGGTGCTATTTTCTCCAAACTATGATTTAGCGAGATGCGGGCCTTTTTCCCTCAAGAGGTCTCCGGATGAACTTCGAAAGGGGAGGGGGGACTTCTCCAAACTCGGATCGAACGAGCTATCGGGCCTCTTCTCCTCAAGAGGTCACCGGTCGAACTTCAAAGGGGGGGGGGTGACTTCTACAAGAGGTATTAACCTTTTCGAACAACAATGTGTAAGACAAGAAATCCTCGATTTTAGTTCCTGCTCACACGCTAGTAAGAACATTAGTCATTTCACCTCTCTCTCTCTTCCTGAGATCAAAGATTAGACTAGGAATCGACTAAGATACTTCCTGAAAATTAATGAAGTTCCAATTGGCCACTGCTACCAGGTAAGATTCCCGTCCGTCGGTATTAAGAACATCTCTTAAGTCACAGACGTTGAAGTAAAAGAAATTCAAAATCTCTCACCCAACCAGAACGTGCTGTAAAGAAGAACCAGTCTTGCACTGACCGTCACTCTGCCCGTTTTACATGATCACAAATAAACATTTTTAGTTGCGTGCGAGTCTAGTCGAGGGCGACTATACATCACACTATGTCGGTCAGTCGGTCTTGTTTTGCTTTTTTTTATAATAACTGTAAATATTTGGCCAATTCTAACGAAATTTGAAACCCTTGTGCTGTTAAACGTTCTCTTTCGAATTGTAAAATTGCCAAAGTCCTCCCAAGGTTAGCCTCGGAATTATTTTGTTTTGGGCAATAACATCATAATTATTTGGCCGATTCCAACGAAATTTGAATCACTTATGTTGTTTTGCATTCCCTTTTGAATGATATAATTGCTGAAGTCCTCCCAAGGTGAATATGGGAATTATGTTGTTTTGGTTATAACATCATAACTAGTCGGACGATTCTAACAAAATTTAAAACGCTTATATTGTTTTACATTCTCTTTCGAATAATATAATTGCCAAAGTCCTCCCAAGGTTAACCCAAGAATTATTTTGTTTTAGCAATAACATCATAACTATTCTGCCGATTCTAACGAAATCTAAAATCCTTATGTTGTTTTACATTCTCATTTGGATAATATAATTTCCAAAGTCCTACCAAGGTTAGCCCAATAAGTAATTTGTGGGGCAATAACAACATAACTATTCGGACGATTCTAACGAAATTTAATTTCCTTGTGTTGTTTTACTTTCTCTTTCGAATGATATAATTGCCGAAGTCCCCCCCAAGTTAGCCCGGGAATTATTTGGGGGTTTTTTATGCCATCATAACTATCGGGCCAATTCTAATCAAGTTTAAAATCCTTATGTTGCTTTACATATTCTTTCGAATGATATAATTGTCAAAGACCTCTCAAGGTGAGCCCAGGCATTACTTTGTTTTAGCAAAAACATCATAACTATTCGGCCGATTATAACGAAATTTGAAACTCTTGTGTTGTTTTACATTCTCTTTCGAATGATAGAATTGCTAAGGTCTTCTCAAGGTTACTCCGGGAATTATTGAAAGTTTCTAAGGCCGTAAGGTCATAAATCAGAATAAGTTACAGTACGCGACTTTTTGGTCAGCAGACCTTGTTTCCGAAAATATCAATCGTATTAGAGTTTAGAACAAAAGAATAGAAGGAAAGTTCGTAGCAACGCTGGAAAATCAAATAAATACCGTGTGAAATTCATTCCATTTTAAGAAAGATTAAAGTTTTCTCCGACTTCGCATAAATGCAAATAGGCAGAGATTTGGCTTTATCAAGCTGTGAAGTTGCGAAATCCAGACGAGAAAGTGATAAGGCTAACGATCAAAATATGCTATTTAAGTAAAAGTTCATGTTATCGAAAGGCTTAGGTTTGAAAAGGAGCACGTTCACTGTGAAAAACTTTGTGGAAGAAAGTTTCAAGGAAAAACAAAACGAAAATAAAACTAATTCGCTATAATATCTGAAGTCTGGGTAAAATATTGTTGATGGCCTTCTTCCGAAAAATTTTATATCACCCATAAAGTACAATAGAGGAAGCATATTTTTTTTAAGTTGGTTGTTGCCAGTGGTAAAGGAACTCCAAGTAAAAGCACTGTAACGATGAACAAATATTATTTCGTTATTTTGAAAGAAAAACTTTCTATGATTAGCAAGAAAACGGATTGTGGGGGATATTTCCTTTCAACTGATCAACACTTCAAAACATATGGCTTGGGTAGTGAAAAAAAATGGTTTAAAGCTTCACAAAACAATGTTTTGAAATCGCCATTCCAAAGACACAACTTTAAACCCCATCGAAAATATATTGAATTAAAGAATGTAGAAGGGCTATCAAATACGCCATAAGATAATGACGAGTTATGTTTGTACTGTAAGGAGAAATAGAGTGAAATCTTTAGTAAAGACTGAGTGAGTTAAAGGAAAACTATGACAAACTTTTATAGGTATTATCGCTAACAAACATCATGAGAAAATGTTACTTAGAAATTTTCCTATCTATGTTCTCTGTTTAATTTTGTAATGTTGCTTATAATAAATTCTTCCGTGGATCGAAACTCTCTACTAAATTCTTTTTTGCCCTTGGAGAGTACTACTGAGACGAGTGGAAACACCACTTCGGATTTTAGCAAATGTCAGTCACATCGGGTGTGGTTAGTGGCCAGATGGAGTCCAAATTCAGCTGGACTTCAGGGCTGCAATCAATTAACCTGCCTTTTTTTTCTCATGTAGGATCTACTGTTAAACGTGGAATCAGAACTACGGGTATCAAAAACATATGGAAGCTACTGGGCAGGCGACCGATTCGTGAATCCATAAGCCAACTAACCATATATGATGTGGGCTAACTTCACTTAAATCTGTTTCCAATAAGCTAGGCCGTAGCAACCCCCCCATATATATATATATATATATATATATATATATATATATATATATATATATATATATATATATATATATATATGGGAAATATCACGTAAGTTAGAGCGTGATAACTATAAATATGAATATATACCACGGAAGTTAGTACTTTCGTCTATTCGACATTTTCAAACTCACAATGGTGAGATTGAAAATGTCGAATAGACGAAAGTACTAACTCCAACCCGGCTTTTATTCAGTTTCCTTCCGTGGTATATATATATATATATATATATATATATATATATATATATATATATATATATATATATATATATATATATATATATTTATATATATATATATTAGTGGTGACCCCGTCACTCTGGCTGTTCGGGCTTAGCCCTAGTATAAATTTAGTAAAGTGAGCGTGTGTTTGGAAGCTGATTTAATTTCTGCCAACACTGACTTCAAGTAAATAATTGCAGCCAATGACTCTGGATCCTTTTATTGAGCCTGGTCGCAGCTCATATATTTTCATTCAGCGTCTGACGTTCTCCTTAGAGCAGGGGCTGGCAACCTCCGGTCCGCGAAGTCGTAACATCTGGCCCGCCACCTTGTTCGGCATTAATATTGAAATCCGGCCCGCGAAACCCCACCAAAAAAAATACAAATTTCTGCCAAACATCTGTCTCAGTAGACTCGTAGAGGGAAAGGGGAATGAGTCTTACGTCTGGCAGTGAAAATGAGTAAAAAATTAGACAAAATGCATTTCTCTCACATATACGAAAGATTTCATAAAGACGAAAGTTGTAGAGGAGGCAATTCTAAACTAAAATTGCTTATGACTTCTTCATGGCAATCAGCAACAGCCGTCTCACTGATTTATATGTTTTTCAATAAAATGCTTGTATAATTCATTCTAGTATATATATAATATGGTCAGTTTGGGGATTTCGTTTGTCACTCTGGCCCGCGGCCTGCTCCCAAAAGTCTCATCTGGCCCTCACTCTGAAAAGGTTGCCCACACTTTTCTTAGAGGTACCGTGTGTCAAAAAATATCATTCGTAGCAGACGTTCTCTCGACATCGTTCACACGCGCTTGACTCGGGATCAGAAGTTACAGCCCGAGTTGTTATCTAGAATCGTAAAAATTAAAAGTAATTAAAATTCAATGTTTTCTTGAAACAATAGATTTCTATAGAGATTAGTATTTAAATTCAAATCTACGAAAGGTTTCCGTTCTACGATATTCTTAAAGGAACGAAAAATTATCCAGCAACTCGAACTAATACGAACGAGCTTTGTATGTGTAAAAGCCTAACTGGCATCTCTTGTCAAGAGTACAGTACAGGCGACGCTCAGATATGTTTCTGGTTAATGTTTGTTGTGCACGCCGCTGTCCGTATTTGATTGCTTTTATTCTGTGCTCTGTGTGTAAAAATCAGTTGTGTTTTGCAGTTGCTTTATTTTTTAGTCTAGCGTCTGGCCCGAGTTGATAAACTCAACTCCATTCCTTACTCTAATAACTTCTCTCTTTTTAGTTTCGATGTATGTTCTCTTTTTACTAAAGTGCCAGTAAACGATCTTTTCCCATTCCTTAGTGATAAATTTCGTAACTTTAATATTCCTTTGCCTGTTAATATTTTCATTGAACTCATCTCAATGTGTACTCAAAACTGCAAGTTTTCTTTTAATGATAAATTTTACCTTCAAAGGTTTGTTTTAGCTATGGGAAATTGCTTATCTCCTCTCCTCTCTAATCTATATATGGAGTTTTTTTAAACTACTATACTCCCCACGATTATCGATTTTCCCCTTGTTTTGTTCCATTATATAGACGATATTATTTTTTGTGGCTTACTTCTAAGGATGTCAATGGTTTTCTTACTGAATTAAATTCTTTGGTTCCCTCTATTAAATTTACCCTGAACTTAAATAAATGGTGTCCACCCCCCGTTCCTAGATCTACTTATCCACAAGACTCCATCTGGTTTAAAATTTTCCGTTCATCGGAAGCCTACCAACGCCGGTTCTTATATTCATGTATACTCAAGTCATAATGATAAAGTCAAACGGTCTGTATTTATTACAATGTTTCTCCGGGAGTTGTGGGTCGCCAGCCCGAAATTCTTGGATCTTGAGATCTCTAAGATCTTTGAAATAGGTAACAATCTTTACTACCCTCCAAAATTTCTTGCAGGGTGTCTAGATTTGGCAAAAAAATCATTTTACAGAACTGAAATCCATCCCACATACAATTTTAAGAACTCACTTGTTTTACCGTTTTTGGGGTCCTTTTTCTTGCTTCCACGCCTTTTGAAATGTTCAAATGTTTCAGTCATATTTAAGTATGTATCTACGATTTATAAAATTTTGATTCAAAATAATAACAAAAGTATAGGGGGGGTTTATTCTGTCGATTGTGCCGTTTGCCCTAAGCACTATTTTGGGCAAACCCGAAAATAATTAAATGTGTGTTTGAATCAAAATAAGTACAAGGTGTTTTTTTTACATGTCCTATATTTGAAGTTTAATAAAATCAAAAATAATTTTGTGATCATAATGAAACTTATGGAACTTGTTTGTAATAGTTCTAAGTCTCTGCTTCTAAAATAGCTAATTGATTCATTTATTTTTGCAGAGGTTATGCCAGCTTTAGTGAAGCATTGATTTTTAACAAATTTTCGCTGAACTTTCAGATATTTATCGACTATTAAAACCAATTTTATTTTAACTGATTTTGTTGGCTTAAAATTAATAAAAAACTAAGACTAATAATTAGTTTGCATAATTAACATAATAACTTAATTTATTTGAAGATTCTTCTTTACAAATGCTGACCATTTCTCAAATAATATTCATATACTAGTGACGAAGTTGCTTTCATTACTTTTTCAAAAGTTCTTCAACCATATTATTTTTTAGTTGTTGGATACTTCTAGGATTATTACGGTCAAAACGATCTTTTAAATATCTCCATAAAAAAATCTAAAGGTGTTAGATCGGAGTATCTTGGAGGCCACTTAAATTCAGTGTTTCGAAAAATGATTTTTTCTCTGAAATTTCGTCTTAACAACTGAATTGTTTCATTCGATGTATGTGATGTTGCACTATCTTGCTGGAAAAACAGTTGTCTATTTAGAAACCTTCGAAAGTTCGGTAAAAATTATTCTTCAAGCATTTGTCTGTATCTTTGGCCATTTACAGTGACTGAATTTCCTTTTCATTCTCATAAATATACGGCCCAATGATCTTCTAGGGTGTTATCGCGCATCATACTGTGGTTTTAGCAGGATGCAGCTCTTTCTGGTGTATAGCTTCTGGGTTGCGATCCGACCATATTCTGTTGTTCTGTTTATTATGATTGTATCCGCTCAGATGAAAGTGCGCTTCGTCAGACATTATCACGGGTGGTACATTAACTTCCCCAAATTTCGTCTAAACTCTTCTGTATACGATTTTCTTTTCGCCAAATCGTTTTCTTCTAATTTTTGCAAAACCTGAATCTTGTATGGCTGAAGTTTCAGTTTTTTATTTATTACATTGCATGTTGCACTTTTTGGCAATCCCACTTGTTATGATCTTTTCAATGATTTCTGCGGCGACTGTTCGACGTTTTAACGCAACTATTCAATTTTATGTTGTTCTACGCCTTTCCTGTCAACGCGCCCTTTTCGTCCATCTTGTACACTACCGGTGTCTCGAATTTTTTTAATTATTCTGCATACTGCTCGTCGTGATGGTACGGCAGAGCTCCTTCACGTCTCATCCTTCATTGTGTTGAACCCACAGAAGAATGTTTAAACAATTTTATTTTGTCCAATCATTTCCAGGAGCTTCCATATTTTCAGTTTGAAAAATTTCTTAATAATGATTTTTTCTAGAAAATTTTCTCCTTTTATAGTCTACGAATGACTATGATGCTAGTACATTTCTTATTTGACAATTTTCGCGAAAACTTTGCAAGTATCGAGCATTCCAAAAATCACTTTTATTAACAAAACTTTTTACGCTTTCCGTTTCTAGCAAAAGATGACTGATTTACTAAAACTGGCATAACTTCTAAAATAATAAATGAATCAATTAGCTATTTTAGGAAAAATAACATACAACTATTACAAACAACTTTTTAAGTTTCATTGTGATACAAAAATTATTCTTGATTTTATTAAACTTCAAAAGTAGGACATGTAAAAAAAAACACCCTGTACATATAGAAGAGGTGAAAGTAATAATACTTTCTTTATTCATTTTTCTGAAAATAGTCAACCTATCAATTAGAATTCGGCTAAATTTATTTACAAATCTGATGACTATGATATAAAAAATAGTGTTGAATGTTCATTCATTAAATCCTCGCCTAATTTCAATATTTCCACCGGTCTTTTTTTAAACTGGTCCCTGTAATTAAAAGGCTTATTTGTATCTAAATTGTCCATTTTAAATCTTAGACCTTTGATTCACTAAATTTTTTATATTTCTTTTGTTTATTTCATTGTATTTATAATTGTTTGTGTATGTACTCATAGCTGTGTGATCTTATGTCTACATTCTTTTCTCACACTTGGAACTTCCGGAAGAGGTCTTATCTGTATGTCTTTACCCTTCGTATCGGGCATTTAATCCCGTTTTTGATCATATTTTTCTATTATGTGTCCTTTCGCTCTACATGGGCGAGGCACCGCTTTGCAGTCTCATCAATTCGTTATTCCTTGAGAATAAACTGAACAAGTTCGAAAGTACTTAGAATACTCCCTTTATTCTTGTGGGATTTTTCTGCATTTATTGCTATACTCACCCGCTACTTTGTGAGTTTCTCATATATATATATATATATATATATATATATATATATATATATATATATATATATATATATATATATATATATATATATATATATATATATATATAAATATATATATGTATATATATATATATATATATATATATATATATATATATATATATATATATGGAGAGAGAGAGAGAGATAACTAAATTATTAATACTTTTAATATTCAGTTGTCCAAATCTTTCTTTTCTCTGGGCTTCCATTATACAGCTAACATTCAGCGAAAGTTAACAACATGAATAATAGGCCTGGTATTACCGCCGTCTCTCGAGAATGAAAAAATGTCTACTCTAATACTTTTATTCTTCTGTCTAATTTTGGTAATTTTACTATCTTTAAGAGTTTGTTTCTAGTCCAGAATTAGTTGTTTGCGAAAAGGGTAAAAATCTACCTTGTATCAAATAAAGATACCGAGCGATGTTGGAATCACTAGTATCCACTAGATGAATAGCCACCATGCTAAAAAGTTCCGTTTCTTATAAGAGACGGGGGCAGATATTCTGGAGAAAAACTGTATCTCCATCTTCAAGAAGGTAATGCCAAGTTTTAAGATGACAAAAATAAATCATTAATTAGAAAATTTGTTGAGTTTCATGGGGCAGAACGGAGAGAACCGAGATCATGGTCCGTTTTAATTAACTAGAATTTTTCCCACGATATAATTACCACTTGCTTAATGAGAGCAGAAACTTGAGTCACTTCTCCATTTTCGAACCATTGTCAAGTTGCGTCGCTTTTAATTAATTAATTATTTTTTATAAGCCTCTGAATGTTGAACTACTCTAGAGCAGATGTGTAAATGTTTATGCATTTTTTAATAAGGTCACTCCAATTTGCTATGTACGAATGTGTAACGGCTGGTGGAAAGAATAAGTGAAAGAGCCAGTCGAAAGAGGCCTGAAGCTTGCTTAGATGTGTTGTAGGTGTTCATTGAGTAGCTAGAGGGGTCTGGGTTCTGTAGTAAGTAAGGATGGAATGAGATAGGGGTGGCGCTCTTTATGTTGAAAGGTATACAAACCAGAGAGATGGACAGTTGCCGAATTGGCATAAAAGGAAATTATAAAATTTCAACATTTTTACCCAAAGAAAAACTGCTGGGTGCTAGTCGTAACACTTTCTCTACCTAGTTCAATTATTTCAAAATGAGAATGATGAATTTGAAATTTTCACCGATTAATTTTGCATAAATGTTTTCGTAGTGCTCACATGCATGATATACATAGCACTGTCTGAAAATATGCGTGTAGAATTTGATCGAGTTCTTGCGATTCGCCATGACCAATTCTGTTACAAATAGCCCATAATTATTATTACAAGATTTGATTGACCATAATGTAACCTCCTATGACACAACTTCGATCTCATTTACAGGGGAAATGACAAGTGTGATTTTCTAAGATCATTTTTCTTCCTTTAAAAAGTTACCAAAGAAACCCGTCTCGATTGACGATAGGCTCTATACTTTGAACATTATGATTATTTCATTTAAAATGTGTACATGGTGGGTATTTTGTAGGAAGCTAACATATTATTATAGATATATTTGATATATCTGTCTTAGAAAAAGCAATGGGCTAAAAGCTGAAAATTGATTTCAGAAGAGATGAATTTGAAAATATGTATGTCACGAGATCTTAAGTATCATAGATCAGAAGAGAAAAAGGTAGACGAATCCAAAGTACGAGTGTTTACGGGAAGTCAGGGGACGATACGAGAAGTAGATACTTAAAAAATAGCTCAACCAAAAATTAAAACTTATATGGTCTGTTGTTCACCCATTTGACACACTATCTGCTCACTTGTAATAGAGAATTGAGTAATGAAGCAAATTTTCATTCTTAAATCTAGAATCCTAGTTTTAGGCAATGCTTCCAGTTTCCTTTGTCATTTATAGCACTAATTATTATATCTTTGAAAAGTAATGATCAAGAGGAGAGGGTAAAGATATCTTTGAAACCTCGGCAAATGGGGTTTTTCATTTTTTGTGATTATTATTATTTTTATTATCAAAGTCAATGAAGGCAACCCTTTGGAGGACAACAGCCAAAATGGCAGAACCTAAAAAGCCTACACGGCCTGTCGTAGAATTCTCCCCCTTTTTGTTCTTTTCTAAGAGTGCTAAGAATGTCTAATATATATTTTGATATCTTGATATCTTAAAGAACAGAGCCGTTCCGAAACACGTAAGGATATATAAGAGAAACGAACATTAATCCCAAAATAAACTTATATTTTAACTTTAACCATTGAATACACAACATCTAAACATTAATTACAGCAATACTCTGAATATTAGACTAAACAAGAATTAATTAAATTAGTTTACCCACAAAAATTGGTTAATTTCTCTACACACAACAATAATATAAGAATTAGACTTTATGCAACACCTAGGCAGTCGTGGTCTCTCTGGCGAGAGTAAGTCGAACTTGGTTCTTAAACCAAGTTAACTTGGAGTGCGGTGTGACCACCGAGTAACGAGCTCGAGGAGGAACTTTTCTCCTTCGTTACTTATTTCCTTATGGGCGAGGACTGAACTCGGGGAGGGTCTTCTTCAAGGGCGAGGATAACGGAGGGGGGTTTCTCTGGCGACAATAAGTTACTTAAAGTTCGGTGTGGCCACCGAGTAACGGGCCCGAGGGGGAGCCTTTTCCTTCTTCTTTTCTTAATTCCTTAAGGACGAGGAATACCCCTGGTGTTTAAGGTGCACCAGGATATGAGGAGTCTTTCTGGCGAGAGTAAGTTGAACTTACCAAAGTTAACTTATCGTTTGCTTTGATAACCAGGGACTTAGCTCAAGGATAAGATTCTTCCGAGCCCCTTAAGGTAGGTAGCCCTGCCTCTCTTGCAGGGTACTTCTTGGTCTTGCGAGCCAAGTACACTACCTCTCCAGTCTCGGTAGTTCGGTTTGATCCGAAGACTTTGTCACCTAGAGACTGACGTATACTACCAATCCAGTCTAGGTAGCTCGGTTTTAATCGAGGACTTCGTCACCTGGCCTGACGTATACTACCAATCCAGTCTAGGTAGCTCGGTTTTAATCGAAGACTTCGTCACCTGGCCTGACGTATACTACCAATCCAGTCTAGGTAGCTCGGTTTTAATCGAGGACTTCGTCGCCTGTCCTGACGTATACTACCAATCCAGTCTAGGTAGCTCGGTTTTAATCGAGGACTTCGTCACCTGGCCTGACGTATACTACCAATCCAGTCTAGGTAGCTCGGTTTTGATCGAGGACTTCGTCACCTGGCCTGACGTATACTACCAATCCAGTCTAGGTAGCTCGGTTTTAATCGAGGACTTCGTCACCTGGCCTGACGTATACTACCAATCCAGTCTAGGTAGCTCGGTTTTAATCAAGGACTTCGTCACCTAGAGTATGACGTATACTACCTCGATTTTCCTCAGAGTTACTCATTTATACCTCATCACACCACTGGGGCAGTGGTAAGGTGGGAAGGGGCTTGAGGACGGCCCTAGGAGAATTCTTTTTCCAAACGGTTTTTCACACGAAGTCAAACATCGGCTCCTCGTTAGCCTTCGAGATCTGGACAAACACGTCTCCAATTTCTTATTTGACGTGAAACTGGATCTCACTCTCCTGGGGGAGATCTTTCATTTTGACCTTTAAGGTCTTTCATGGCACCAAAATAGGCGACGCTGCGGTCACGCAATGGACCCGCCGATGCCTGGGGCGGATGTCTTTGCGGTAACCGCTTTGTAACTGCCCCGCGAGTGAACGGGGGGGATGGAGTGACTATTTCCCTACAGGGCCAAACGATCGGTGCAACTTCGATGAAAGTAGAAAACATAAAAATCCATAGAGAAGAAAAGCATTCACTCGCCTTTTAAATACATCACAATTATTTGAATTAACGACATAATTACGCAGTGTTTTCCACAGATCGACGGCTTTAACAAAACAAGCTAGAGAGAACTACATCGTATTCACTCGAGCGACCGAAAAAGCACAGTCATTTTGCCTTAACGAGTAGCGCGTATCACGAACCGGCCGTGAGGGAGCAGGCATCAGACAGTGAAGTGGATGATCAGGATCAGAAACAATTTTTAAAAAATGAATCAAGACTCCAACGAGTCGATGATGCATTTGATGATTAATGCTTTTATTTGTTCTTGGTCTCTCTTCGTGGCTTGAAATTAATTCCTCTACTTCTTGCTAATTTTCTTCAATGCCTGCCGTTTTATGTCTTTCACTGCCCGGTTTTCTTTCGATTGACTGAATTGTATTTATATTCCTCAATAAATTTTCCAGTCATAATATTTTCCCTTCTTTGTGGGTAAATTCTTTAATTAGTTTCTTACGAACTTTTCTCAAGTCTATTGTGTTTTGAAACGAGCTTTTCTTCTTTAGTAAACATTACTTCCAGTGGATCAAATGATCTGAAAAAAAACATCAGTCAAAAAAATATAAACTACATAAAGTAGGAGGGCTTAGTGATTTTGACTGAGGACACACTACATTCTTATTGAAAAGAATTGTTCGCTTTCTTACTTGTTTGCCATTTAATGATGAAAAAATTGCGGTGGCCTTGTTCACTGGAGGCTAATAATCTTAAGAAGGGAATATTATATAATTTCATCATTTTAGGATTGGTTTGGAGCTATTAAATCATTATTCCGAAGGAGGTCGCATATTTTCATCAAGATGCTTCATCTGCATCACGGGCACCGACAAATTATATCTCTCGAATTTTGTTTTAGTTTTTCATTTAGAATCATTTCGCATTAAAACTGTTAATAAAAAGACGACCCTCTAAATTTGGGATTCAAATCCTACCATACACTATCTCTTAATGAAGAGGAGACATGTTTTTCCCCTATATTAATTTGATATATATAAATAAATATATAATTATATATACAATGGCGGCTTGTACACTAGGGCCAGAGGGGCCGGGCTAAACAGGAATAAAAAGATATAGGTATAAAAGATAAATTCCGAATCAAAATCTGTTAATGCATGCAAAACCTGCACTGGGCATAAAAAATAAATTTTTCTTCAAAGCCTCTTCCAAACGAATGTCAAAGGGCCCACACCTTCAGGCCCGTTTAAGCCTATACCTTAACTTTTTCTTGAAGCGATTCACTGGCCGCTTTATATCATCAGTTTTACAATGTGACTCAATAGCTCAAAATATGGGCCAGGCAAGTTTGGCCCGAGACCGCTGACGATGAGTCGGTGACGGGAGCCGTTAGCGTTAGTTGGCGGCTGTGCTTGTGCTGGAGTGTATGTTTGTCTCGTATAGTTTTGGTGGATTTTGATGGCGATTAGATGTGTTTCTTTGAGAATAATAAGGTGTTTAGAAGCTATGTTATTATATTTTCATTACTAGGTTCTATATAATGGAAATTTGAGAGAACGGTTCAGTGATAAATAAGCCTAGCTGCCTAGTTAGCGAATATTGCATTGCGCTAAAAAAATTTAAGGTTTGTCAGTCTGGTTTTAGTGCCATTAACTTTTAGGCCGTAAGCATGAATAAAGTTGATAGTTTTCTAAAAACACCATTTAGAAATTTACAATTAAAAGAACAATTTGAAATTAAAAGACTTGATCCTTATCAACCAGGCGACATCATTATTACGCAAAAAGCCATTTACACCTACATGGTTTGATAAAAAATCGTGATTTATGGCATGTGGTGTAAGAAAGAGTTTATTCTGTTTTGCTGCCTTTTATTTGGAGGCGAAATTTTATTGTCAAATAAAGGATGCGCCGATTTAAAGCATTTTTTAGAAGGAATTTATAAGCATGAATTTAGTAAAGCTCATATTAATAATTGTGTGTCATTACAAATGTTTGGAAAAGTAAATAATTTTTCTGCGTTTGACGCAGGATATCGACTAAGCATAATCAAACATAACGAATTAGTTGGCAAAAATAGGCATACCTTTAAATAGGATTATTAATTGTTTAAAATTTTGTGTCTTTCACGAATTACCAATAAGAGGGCATGATGAAGTGGAAGGGTCGAAAACAGTGGTGTTTTTTCCTGCGGCGAAGCGCCAGGTCAAGGCGTCGCTTTTTTTCAACAGGAATAAAGTTCAATTGTACCCTTTTAGAGCCATGAAATAACCTATATGACCATGGGACATATGGTTATTCAGCCTGGAAATTTCAAATTTGCCATCGGATTTGGCGCTGGGTGGCGCTATCTAGTGGCAGAAGCCTCATTTAACCATTGAAAGGCACTTGTAAGTGATTTGAACCATGGGAAACCATCAATGCAATAACCATTTACGATCTTATCGCAAAACGCCGCAGGTCATCGGAGGGACTTTCCCTACTGTTCTAGATTTTTCGCATTCACAGAAGATTTGGTTATTGCATTGCGTGACTATCTTGCAAATTATAAAGTAGCTAAAAATATTCCAAAATGCGTTCAAAATTATCTTTTATAGTGTACAATTGCGCGCATATCTATTGGCAACACATCTCAAATTTTGTAGTTTACGAATTTGTATACGTTACTAGTTCAAAATGTACATATTTATATTATATTTAATTATATTAGCCTAAAAGCAATATATTATAATGTATAATTGATAATAAAACAAATTATTACATTGAACATGGTGTTTATTAGAAAAACACAAGAAGCAAAACTATTGGCAACATTCATAAATATTACATATACTCGTATATTATTGGCAACTATAAATTAATACTTGGTATGACCTCCTTTAGCAGCAATCACAGCAATCAGACGTTTCTTGTATGGGAAACGAGGTTTTTGCAAGTTTTAGTAGGAATTTTACTTCACTCTTCCGCTGCAAAGCTTTCAACTCTGCGATGCTGCTTGGTGACCTCTTATGAACACGTGACTTCAGTTCTTTCCATAGATTTTCAATCGGATTTAAATCTGGACTTTTAGAAGGCCATTTCATCATTTTCAAGCCTTGATTGGCAAAATATTTCTGCGTTAATTTGGTCGTGTGCTTGGGATCATTATCCTGTTGGAAGACGAACTTTCTGGCAAGGCTAAGCTTCCTCGCCGATTGATTCACATGTTCATCTAAAATTTGCTGATATCACTTGGAATTCATAGTGCCTTCTAACACACAAATTGAGCCAAGACCTGAGGACAAAAACACCCTTATAACATGAAGGAACCACTACCGTGTTTCACAGTAGGTATGATGTTCTTTTACATCAGAGCTTCGCCAGATTTTCTCGAAACGTATTGGTGGTCGTTTATGCCAAACAGCTCGAGCTTAGACTCGTCTGACCATAATATTTGCTTCAGTGTCATCAAGATTTCCTCTGGCAAACTCTAAACGTCTTTTTCTGTGGACCGTCTTCAACAGTGGTTTCCTCCTTGGTATACGTCCATGGAGACCCTCAAAGTTCAGGTAACGTCGCACTGTTGACATGTCCACGATTGTTCCACTGCAAGACAGATTTGCTTTCAATTCCTTGGAAGTGACTTTTGGATTCTTGTTGACAATTCGAACACACGAACGCACATCTCGGTCAGTTAATTTTATTGGTAACCCTTTTCGCACACGATAAACAGTAGTCCCATCAGCCCTAAATGTTACAATAATATTCCTTACAGATGAAATTTGGATATTCAAACTTGCCGAAATTTTTCTATATCCATTTCCTTGGTTGTGAAGCTCAATTATACGTTTGCTATGTGCTTCCGAGTGTTCGAATATCTACACTATGTTGCTCTTTCAAAATTATGGTAGATATGATTCTTCAACCGTGCCTAATAGCATAATGAACACCCAAAAATGTTAGCCGTGTAATTAACCAACTGTCCTGGATTAGTCTTGAATATTCAATCAGTCATTCTAAAACATTCTTTACCACTAATTTTAATAATTTGATTTGTAAAATCAGTATTATGTAAACGTTGCCAATACTTTTGCTTCTTATATTTTTCTAATAAACAACAAGTTTAATGTTAATAATTTATTTTATTATCATTTTTACATTATAATATATTGTTTTTAGGCTAATACAGGGTCGCCCAGAAAAACGGGCCTGCACACACTTTTTGTGATATATCCTTCATTCATTCATTCATTCATTCACTAATCACCCTTACTTTGCAGACCATGAGAGAAGCAAAGCCTGTGAACACAACTAAATCTCAATGGGAACTCCAGAAAAAAAATACTGCGTCAAACATTACTCCAAGACAGGGTCGTTCAAGAAAGTTCAGGACACTTTCGTGCATCAGTTCGAATGTGAAAAAGCCCCCTCCAAAATCCGAATTCAGGACTCTGTGGACCACTTCGAGAACTATGGGACAGTGGAGAACCTCACTGCAGCTAGTTAAAACCATCCAAGCCATTCAGAACGTCCTAGGAAGCGTACAGCTGAGCTGGTCAAGAGCGTGAGAGAGTCAGTTCAGCAGAATCCAAAACGTTCTGTGCGCAAACGAAGTCAGTCCCTCGGTATATCCCGTGAGACTTGCAGGAGAGGGATAGTAATGGATGTAAAGGCCTACCAATACAGACGAAGCAGATACTTACAGCCTCAGACAAAGAGCAGAGAAAGGCTATTGCAGTCAAGATACTGAAGAAGATTCAGGAGACCTCAACTTTCCTCAACCTCCTTTAGACCTCAGATGGAGCTCACTTCCATCTTGAAGGAAAGGTAAACTCAAAGACAAATGTCTTCTGGGGAACCTCCAGACCAAATGAGGTAGCCACCGAGCCCCTACACTACCCTAAGTGCACGGTGTGGAGTGCAATCTCAGCCAGGGGCATCATTGGACCATTCTTTGAGGAATCTAGCGCGACAGTGACAGTCACCATGGAGCAGTATGTTGAGGTCTTTAAAACTTTTAAAAGGGAGCTACAGACCCTGTTCCCGTCGCTTATGGGGAAGTTCTGATTCCAGCAAGATGGAGAAAGCTCTCACACCTCAAAACTGTCCAGAGATTCGCTGAAAGAGAACTTTGGTGGCCGTGTGATCAGTCTCAAGACTGATTTTGAGTCGGCACCTCACAGCCCAGGCCTTAGCCCCCCAGATTTCTTTCTCTCGGGCTAACTTAAAGACAAAGTGTATGCAGGGAAACCCAGAACGATCACGCAACTTAAGGAAGCCATCAGGGAGGAGATCAGAGCCATAAGTCGGTCGGTTGGTAAGGACGCGATGGACAACTTTGTGTTGCGCCTCAAGAAAGGCACAGAGAAAAATGAAGGTCATCTCGAACACGTGTTCTAGAATAAAGAAGAAAAGTCCAAAGACTCTGAGGTTTTGATATGATGTTTTTAAACACAATAAACTAGTTATCACCAAAATTTCATTTAATCCTTGCAGGAAATTAAGAAATGAGGCCTATCGAAAATTAGGCCAGTTTGTGTTGCGCCTCAAGAAAGGCACAGAGAAAAATGAAGGTCATCTCGAACACGTGTTCTAGAATAAAGAAGAAAAGTCCAAAGACTCTGAGGTTTTGATATGATGTTTTTAAACACAATAAACTAGTTATCACCAAAATTTCATTTAATCCTTGCAGGAAATTAAGAAATGAGGCCTATCGAAAATTAGGCCAGTTTTTTTTTTGGGGGGGGGGGTGACCCTCTATAATTAATATAATATAAATATGTACATTTCGAACTAATAACGTATAAAGATTCGTAAATTACAAAATTTGAGATGTGTTTCCAATAGATATGGGCGTAATTGCATGTCTAGAGTATATATTGAAGAAATAACGGAAGAAATAAAAAATGTTTGTTACATTTCTTTACAAGCAGACGAGACTACCGATCTTGCCTGCAAATCTCAATTTGTGATTATACTGTTCTATTTGAAGTACTTTGAGCCTGTCGAAAGATTTCTCACATTTTTGAAGCTGAAAGATAGCACATCAAATGGACTTGCTCAGGTGATGAAATAAAATCTATATTCACTTAAGTTAGAAACCAAGCTTATCGCTCAGGCCTATGATGGCGCAGCAGTAATGAGTGGCTCTGCAAATGGGGTCCAGGTTTAGAAGAAGAAGGTTTTCCTCATGCTCATTACGTTCATTGATACGCACGCCAATTAAACTTGATCATTAAAAAAACAATTTCTTTTAATAAAAGGATCAACTTGTTTTTTTTTCAAATTTGAATGAAATTGGTGTTTTTTACTATTTCACTTAAGCTCAGATTCCGAGAGTGTGTGAGACATGTTGGAATAATTCAATCTAGAATAATTATTTCAGTACGTTAAAACAGAAAACAAATAATATAGTGCTTTACTAGTATTCAAGAGGAAGAAGGGATGGGGGGGGGGTCAGAAGAGCATTTCTGAATCTATTGGATTTAAGAAAAATTTGAAAGCTGACGAATTTATTTTCTTTGTAGAATTTTTTTAATATTTTCAAACATATTGATATTCTTTTTGGAACCTTACAGTTTAGAAAAAACAAACAGCATTACTTCTGAAGAAGCTCTCAATAATTTTGAAATGGTTATTATCCATCTGCGTGAACATGTGTCCAAATATTCCAATAATAGTGATCAATCAAAACCAATAACAGAAGAGTTAACATCACAGCAAAGAAAAAAGGAGTAAATGGGAAACATCCATTCTTCCTTTTCATATTTGGAATCATGTGCAGAAGAAGCGTGCAATAAAATTATAGATGGATTAACTTTCAAACTTCAGATATGTTTCATTTATTTACCATGGTAAATCCAGACGATTGTAAACTCTACAGAAACTCTTTTCCTACCGATCATATCGAGGCAATTTCTGCGAATCATTCCATGCTTAATAAAGAGAAATTGAAATGTGAATTATCCATTTTGTATACAAATGATACCTTCACTAAAATTCCAAACATTAGTAACTTACTGAAATTCATAAATGAAAACAGCTTTAAGGAAACATACCCGGAAGTATCAAAATTGCTTAAAATTGTCTTTGTGACACCAATATTAACTGCTGTTTCACAGTGATTCTTTAGCACAATGAAGCAAATAGACCTTCCTACGAAATACCATGTCACAAGATAGGTTGAAGAGTCTCGCATGTCTATCCATTCATATGGAATATATAAACAAAATCGGATATTATAACAGCTGAGTAATTAATACTTTTACTGAGATGAAGAACCGAAGAGCTGATTACTTATACAAATATATAAAGGTTTGTATGTGAGATTTATTTAAAAAATTGAATTATATTACTTAAATAGCTAGGTAGCTTATATACAAAAATTGTTGGTACCTTAACTAACTGATAATTACCTTTCTTAGCCCCCCCCTTATTGATACCCTCGAGCCACTACTATGTATATATATATATATATATATATATATATATATATATATATATATATATATATATATATATATATATATATATATATATATATATATATATATATATATATATATATATATATATATATATATATATATATATATATATATATATATATATATATCCTTTCCCTCCAAATAAAAAAGCACGTAGTTGTTTATCAAAAGATATACATGTCTGAATTAAGAAGCAACAGAAGCTAACAGAAGCTCGTGACAACAATATTTCCATCTGGACAGGGAGGTATCAAAAGTAATTGCAGCACAATGGATCATATGCAGGGTATTGAACAATTGATGCTGCAAACTAATGAAGGATTAATGACTGTTTGACATGAAGAGAATTGGATTCTCTCAACAGTGACAGAACAATACAATTAATAAACTGCAGAAACTTGGTGACCTTGTTCAGACTAGGTAGAATGTAAAACGTAAGGCTCACGATGCCAGTCTCAGAAAACTTATTTAGAGCTGAGCCTGATAAGATTAAAAGTAGGCATTTACAGTAACATCCAAAATTGGAGAACAACATGCCAAAATCTATATTTTGAGAAAATAGTCTTTAATTTCGATGAAAATTGCAGAGAATATTCTTTGAAATCTTCCTCTGATATTATCTATGTTTATTTCATAGTATTGCGGATAAAAAAAGTTCTGATGAAAGTAATATGTATTCGAATTAAGGATGCGCCTAGAACAAGAGAACGATAAGTGTAAATGCAGACACAACCAGAAAACAACAAAATTATCTCATAGATAATTGAAGGAAATATTCATGTAAATAGACAGACACTGATTCTGAATAACCTGAGCACACTTTAAGCCCCAGGACTTCAACCATTTGTGGCAATGTTCCAGCGTGATTCTATTTGATTCTTCTTTCAAACTTTACCAAGAATCTTCAACATTTTTCGATTTCGGAGCCATAACTTTCTCATCGATTACACTGACCAACACCAAGTTTATAGCCTAACTTATTTTAGCTGATTTAGGACAATTTTGATGTACATTGGTTTTGCTGATTCAGGTCAACTTTTTGATTTATGAACACATAATATTTTTCACGTTTTTTAACATGTATAGATGATGCAAAACTTTCTTTAAATAAAGGATTATTAAAAATTTCCACGAGGTAATATTTTACTAACTGGTATTTTTTTCTTTTGCAGGGGAATCAAATGGATTTGGCCAGAAGATCTTACAAAAATAAACCCGATGTATTCTGTTACATGTGTTCCAAAAAGCACATGTTTCATAAAACGTGCTTACCATGATTATTTTGATATTAAACTGGGTGAGTAGGATTAAGCTTGAGCGCAATACATGGTATGCAAGACATGCACCAAGTATCTGCATTGTTGGACCAAAGGCGAGAAGAATGGTATAAAGTTTGGAATTCCAATTGTTGGGAAGGAGCCAACAAACCATGTTACTGACTGCTACTTCTGCGCTATTTATTTGACTGAAATCAACAGAAAGAACCGAAGCAGCCTCAACTATTCCGATATTCAATTAGCACGACCTCATATAGCTCAATTTGATGACTTTGGGGAAGTACCTGACATCAGTGACGCATGTTTCAAATTTCGTTAGAATTAGCCAAATTGCTATTAGGTAATTGCCAAAAAATTCTCCGAGCTAACCTTTGGAGAACTTTGGGCTAACCTTTCGAAGAAGAATGCAAAACAACATAAGGGTCTCAAATTTCGTTAGAATCGGCCGAATAGTTATGATGTTATTGCCAAATAATTTTCCAGTTAATCTTGGGAGGACCTTGGCAATTATATCATTCAAAAGAGGATGCAAAACAACATTAGGGTTTCGAATTTCCTTAGAATGGGCCGAATAAATATGATGTTATTGCGAAAAAAATATAAATCCCGGGCTAACTTTGGGAAGACCGTGGCATTTATACCATTCGAAAGAGAATTTAAAAGAACAAAAGAATTTAAAATATCCTTAGAATCGGCGCAATAGTTACAATGTTATTAGCAAAATAAAAAAATCAAATAAGTGAGGGCACGCGACCAAAAGGTCGCGTGCCCTCACTTATTCTGATTTATGTCTTTACGACTTTCAAAACTTTTAATAATTGCCGGAGTAACCTTGGGAGGACCTTGGCAATTATATCATTTGAAAGAGAAAGTAAACACCTTAAAGGTCTAAATTTTGTTAGAATCGGCCGAATAGCTATGATGTTATTACCCCAAAATATAATTCCCTGGCTAACCTTGGGCGGAGTCTGGCAACTATATTATTTGAAAGGGAATGTAAAATAATATAAGGGTTTCAAATTTCGCTAGAATCGGCCGAATACTTATGATGTCATTGCCCCACACGAACTAATTCCCGGGCTAATCTTGGAAGGACTTTGGCATTATATTATTTGAAAGAGAATGTAAAACAACATAAGGGTTTCAAATTTCGTTAGAATCAGCCGAATACTTATGATGTTATTGCCAAAACGGAATAATTCCCGGGCTAAACTTTGAGGACTTCGGCAATTATAATCATTCGAAAAAGAATGTAAAACAACATATGGGTTTCAAATTTCGTGAGAATCGGCCGACTAGTTATTATGTTATTGACAAAACAAAATAACTCCCGAGCTTAGCTTGGGAGGACTTTGGCAATAATAGCATTCGAAAGAGAATGTAAAACAACATAAGGTTTTCAATTTTTTTTTTTAGAATCGCCCGAATAGTTACAATATTATTACAAAAAATAAGCAAACGGGGACCGATAGACATAGTGAGATGTAGAGTCGCACGCGACTAAAAATACCGATCAAGTAATTTTTTACTAAATATTACCGAGGGTAGAGGACGCCTAGTGAGTTGCTTTTGATGCAATTAGGGTTTATTGGAGCTTATTCTTCGACAAACCACGCGCCAAATGGCAAGAAATTTAACTTTCAGTCATGAAATTACATAATTATCTGATAAATATTGAAAAGTCCACAAAAATATTTTGATGTTTGGATGACAACGTGTGAATAATAGTAATTCATCTTTATTTGTTTGAAATGCTCTTGGCAAATTTGTTAAGGGAGATCAAAATTGAGGTTTTTGCTGCTATATTAAGTGCGAAAGTCGATTTATTGCTGGGAAACAAAAACCGATTCCTACCGCGTTTTACTAAAGTTCTGCTACACGTTTTTTTTTATCTTTCGAGACCTTTACGTGTGTGTTAGAAAAGGTTCTGTCAAACAAACTTAAAGTAATACTTTTACAGCACGTGTCATTAAAACGTCTTTGCAATTGTGTACAGATGTGTCGTGATGGAAGGTGAAGGAATCGAGATCACTGCTTTCCTCTGCACTGGCCACAATAAATCGACATAGCCAAGCGGCTCAACTTCAGCTGGTTAACCTTCTGCAGATTCGCAGAGAGGCACAACAAGGGAGAAGGCCTGAAAGATCGAGCTCGTTATGACAGACCTGAAGTTGTCAACCATTTGGTTGTGGAAAAGCCTTTTGAAAGTGCTCCGAAGCTCAAAATGATAGCATTCGCGAAGAAGAAGAATATCTTGGTGGGTAGAAAGAGCTGAGTGGCGTAGGAAGGCCTCTGATTATCGAACGTCTTCGAAAATAATGTCGGAAGCTCTTTCGTCGTCTTCTCAATGACTTGAAGATTCATGTGAATTGAATTCTCATTTTTCGGGGGCTAAATAACCTTTCACGGCTTATCCAGTCATCAACAAGCAGGTCGACAATGTTGTAAACTCCGGCTAGAATATCTCCGACGTCAGCTATGTGCCCACAACCAAACACTCAGCATCTGTGATGATACTCGGCGTTATGGATTCGAATGGGGAGAAGATGCCGCTATTTTGGTTTGCGGCCGGTTACAGCCTCACCGCGGCATTATAAGTGCATCTTGCCGTCGAATGTCCTGACCTGGGTGAGAAAGCTTACGAAGAAGGCGGACTACGTCTTTCAGCAGGGCGGTGCCAATCCCACGTAGCCAAGACTATGCAAGAGTGGTTGGGGTGGAACATGAACTTTTGGTTGAACACTTTGGCCACTGCAGTCACCCGATCTCACCCCCTTCGACTACAGCCTGTGGGCGCTTGTTGACAGAAAGGCCTGCAAGGTCTGCCACAGTAACGTCAACGAGTTCAGTTTCTTCATCAACCCCTTGTGGGCCAGCATAGGAAAGGACTTAGTTGGCAACGTGTGCGCGGCCTTCAGTTCACACTTGGTACGAATGTTCCAGCCCAAGTGCGGGCACATTGATTAATATTGCAATTACACACATATTTAAATGTTAAATTAATAGAAACGTGTGTAACTGAATTGAAACTATCATTGTCTCGTCTGTGGAGAGCGTCGTAACGAGTATAACAATACTTTTTCAATTCCCGGTAATCTTAGACGTGGTCTCCAATGGCAAGGGGATATGCTTTCCATTTGGTGCTATCTGGGAGGGGTCTTTCATCATTTGCTGTTCACAATAAGCAAATGATTAGTGTAGACCTATGTATATAATCAAGAATATCATTGTTTAAGCGATACTCTTCAACAAAATCGTACATCACCGGTCAACCGAAAGGGTGTCTTGGTCCTTAATGACAATACACGCCCTCATGTTTGACTCAGGAAATTTCAATCTGTTCTTGCTGATGACCTTTCATATTCACTGGACCTTGCCCCATCCTATCATCATGTATTCAATTATTTAAACCATAAGTAAAATAGAAACATTTACTCTGATATGAGGGATGTGAAAAAAGATATCAAATCATATATTAAGGGGGAGCTTGCGTTTCGCTACTAAGATTAAAATTTAAAATATACCAAAAAAGCACCCATGGTTAAATTTTTATCAATTTTCTAAACTTCACCATTTTGTTTTTTGATATTATAAAAGAATTATTAGAAATAACTTTGATAAAAAAACATAAGTCATAACCAAACTAATATGAAATTATTATTCAAATATTCAAAAAAATCCCATTCTTAAATTATAGAGTTAGTGATGATGATATATATATATATATATATATATATAATATATATATATATATATATATATATATATATATATATATATATATATATATATATATATATATATATATATATATATACATAAACCTGGTTTTACAAAAGTTCTGCAACACCTGGTCTTTTTATCTTTAGAAATGTTCATATGTGCAATAGAAAAAGTTCAGCCAAACCTACGTAAATTTCAACTTTTCCCGCTCGTGGTATTAAAACGTTTTTCCCATTGTGTGCAGATGTGTTGAGATGGTATTTGAAAGAATCGCAATCTCTGCTCTCCTTCACGCGGGCCACAACATGTCCGACATCTCCAGGCGGCCCAACGTCAGCCAAATGGCTGTTCCCAGATTCCAATGTCGCGAAAGTGCCGTCGCGGTTTGTCCGCGGCAGGTTACAGTTACATCTTGGGTGAGAATGATCACGAAGTAGGCGGACTATGTCTTTCGTCATGGCGCTGCCTCGGCCCATACGGCCAAGTCCGTGCAAGAATGGTTGGGGTCGAACACGAACTTCTGGTCAAAGGCCTTTTGGCCGCCGCAGTCGCCCAACTTCAATCCTCTCGACTAAAGCGAGTGAGCGCCTTTCGAGAGCAAATCCTGCAATATCCGCCCCTGCATGTTTGGCAAGCTGAAATCTCCCGTCAAACATGTATAGGTCAGCGTGAGGAAGGACTTCTTCTGCAATGCATGTGCGGTCTTCAGGTCTAGCCTGGAGTGCGTGCTCGCTGCCGAGAGTGGCCTAATTGATTAATACTACAAATTTATCACGTATTTATGTATATTTAAAAAAATAAAAACCTATCTAACTACATCAAAACTATGATTGTCATTTGTTGAGAGCGCCCTAAACAGTATAACAGGACTTTTTCAATTCTCGGTCTGCATGTAAATTAAATCAAATATATGGTACTCTGGTTGTGAACATTTTTCTATTTTATAGTTTTGAAATATAGTAGAAATTAAACTTTTGAAAAGTAATTTCTATACAAAGGATTTTGTCCTAACAACGCTCCTCTCCCTAATGAGCTAAAATGGTGACTAGACGACCCTAGTTATGCTACACTATTAAACAAGTTCGTTCCTTACAAAAATTCCCCTATTTATTTCAGTTAATAAACTTTCCTAGTCCTAGTTAAGATTGGGGTATGTTAGCACCTCTTCATAGATTGCTGGCTGCCTCCTCCGACCTTACAGACTGGATGTGTCTCTAAACTTTCAAAAGTAAAACATTGACATGGTAAGACCGAAGGACCAGTCTGGTTTCGTATACAGGGTCGATTAGAGTGTTTGCTGCTCTAGTGGTAATCGAAATTTCAAAATGTTCTTGATAAATTCGATTTTAAAATCTAGCCCCATTCCTGTCTCTATGCGTATTTAATAACCCATGCCATCAATTTTCTAACCCATTCTCTGAATTCAGATTGCTCTTCCCAGCCACTAATTCTGATATAAAATATTAACCAACCTTCTAATCCTCTCTTTCGTCTTAATCTCTTCGCGCTTTCTCCGAAATCTTCTATTCAAGTGATTGTCAAGTTTAATGTTTGCTTGGTGTGTAAATAGCGTTTCCAACAATATTTGTATGGTTCATTATACTATTCATGTAAAAGTTCCAAAATAAATTCTATGGGAATAAACAGTAGGTTTTTTATTACTATCTATATTAACGAGCGAAATTCTCCATACCCCAATTTCCATAATATAAATGTTGTCTTTAATTTTTAAATTTTAAATGCTTAGACAATTCATTAATTTGTTCTTCGAGAAGATGGTCAAAATGAAGACACAATAGTTTGTATTAATATATATATATATATATATATATATATATATATATATATATATAATGTATAAATCATTCATGAGCGCGGCGAAAGCAACAACCGCAAGAAACAGAAAACGGGAAAATTTTCTTCGGAAATATTATTTCCTAATTCGCAAAAATAATATTTCCGAAGAAAAATGTTCCCGTTTTCTGTTTCTTGCGGTTTGTTGGATATATAGCATCTTTTAATTTTTCACTACGTTTCGAAAACTACAAGTTTTCATCTTCAGGCTAGAATAAGTTTACAAAGTTAATATGTATGAAGAAAACTTGAAAAGGCCAACGAGACATTATTTTAAAGGTGACCAATTACAAAATATCAGTAGAAAGTACTACAAGTTAAATTAAATATGACTTGGCAACAGTTAAATTTGCTTTAAGACTGACTCAAAAATTAGTTCATAAATTTAAGGATTATTGCAGAAATTAATTACAAACTATAAGAGAAATTGTCCTGGCATTATTTAAAGATAATAAATTTAAACTTTTTTTTAATTTTGTAAAGACTGTAAGAGTTAAAAACATTTAATATAAAAACGGAAAATTTGGGTACTTACTAAAGCGGATCCATCCTAGAGAGTGAATGGTAGGTTTAACAAGGGGCTAGTATATATAGGTTACATTGACGCTTGGCTTATTAAAAGGCAAACCAACTAACAAACTGTAGTTAAAATTAGTTAATTAATAATGATATTGCACTTAAATCTTCATTGAGTGTAGGTTTGTAGTGTTTTATATATAGAGATTCGAGGGTTCTTAGGCAATGTTTATTGTTGTTAAAGGCTAATACTTTAAAATTCTCAATAGAAATGTTAGTTTTACAGCTTATGGTGTGTTCCCTAATAGATGACTTTTCCTTTCTATTTAATATTTTGTTTGTGCGCCAACTAATCCCCATATGAGCAGAGAACCTAGCACCAAGAGACCTAACAGTGCTACCAATGTAAGAGGCTCCAGTACAACTGGGGCATTTAAATAAATAGACATTATCACTGCGGAACTCCAAAGAGATAGGATCTTTACTGTTAAAGAAACTTCCCATTGATAGTTTGTTTATAAAAACTATTTTGGGGTTGATTTGGGAAAAATATCTTTTAAAAATAAATAGGATTTTTCTTTTAAAAGTATCGTTTAAAAACCCCATCTCTGAAATTAGTAAATATATGGGCATTTTAGGAACTTCTATGCAGGGTTGAGGGGGGTTGATGAGATTATCATATAGGTCAGAAGGAAATGAATTACTTATAAAATACTTCCTAAGAAAAATAAATTCATTATGGATTGATTGGTAAGTGGATGATAGCGAGAAACTTCTATGTATTAAAGTTTTTACTGTGGATATTTTATATCCGAAATCACAAAAAAACTAAAGTAGTTCAAACCTAGTGGATCCGCTTTAGTAAGTAACCAAACTTTCCGTTTTTATATTAAATGTTTTTAACTCTTACAGTCTTTACAAAATTAAAAAAAGTTTAAATTTATTATCTTTAAATAATGCCAGGTCAATTTCTCTTATAGTTTGTAATTAATTTCTGCAATAATCCTTAAATTTATGAACTAATTTTTGAGTCAGTCTTAAAGCAAATTTAACTGTTGCCAAGTCATATTTAATTTAACTTGTAGTACTTTCTACTGATATTTTGTAACTGGTCACCTTTAAAATAATGTCTCGTTGGCCTTTTCAAGTTTTCTTCATACATATTAACTTTGTAAACTTATTCTAGCCTGAAGATGAAAACTTGTAGTTTTCGAAACGCAGTGAAAAATTAAAAGATGCTACATCCGTTTCTCGTGGCTCTGGGATTTATCCTCAATATTAAATGCAGGCTTCACGGCCGAGCTCCATATGGATATATATATATATATATATATATATATATATATATATATAAAGCGAAAGTCTAATTACTTTCGAATTTTATTCAGTTCATTCTCCTCACGGAATAGATGAAGAATTATTTTACAATATATATGAGAAAAATAGGCGACGCTCCGACGACGTACAACAAAAGTATACGAAAAAGAAGTGAGCTGGAAAAAAAATAGAATTTAGTTGTCAGACAAGACGAAGAAAAAGCAAGTACAGAGAGGGTAAAGTCAGATAAAATCTCTAGCAAAATACCAAAGTGTGAGAGAGTGTTTGCGAAATGTAGAAATATTAGTCACATAACTATGAATACATACATACTTATATATAAATCCATTATTAAATAAACAAAAGAAACATAACAAGGTCAATACATCAAAGGGCTAAGAATTAACATGGACAATTTCATTTAAAATCAGCTTTTTAAGAAATTGATTAAGTTTAAAGAGACTGAAAGATATATTGAAGTTATGAGAGGAATTAATGGAGGAGAACTCAACAATATTTCTTTTAATATTGTCTTATGAGTAGTAAATAAACTTATACCTGGGGGGCGAGGCCCCAATATTGCAGTCCACCTGACACGGGCTGCTGTAAAAGGTTGTCGGGTATGGTTGGATTCCTTAGACGCTCAGCTATCACTTCCAGGTTCACAACCTCGCGAACCGGCTGTTCAATTCTGGCTATTCAAGATGGCGTCCAAGATGGCCGCCGTTCCTTGAAATCTCCGTATCTTAGTTAATATTGATCGGATGTGAAAGTGTAATATGCTTATTCTGGGGTTTTGGGGATCGTAAAATTCATTGAAATGCCTTTAGTTACTGTATAGGCAACCGTTTATAATATAACATATTAGAGATATTGGGTATTTTTAGGCTAAATTATTTCAAGAAACAAATATTTTAATTGTGTATGATTTGTTAATTTTGAGAATAAAAGGTATATAACCATATCATTGACTTTGTTTTTTATTAAATTATTAGTTTTTTGGATGTTCAGGAACAATATTGGCATGATTTTAATGGGAGGGGTTGGGGGGTAGTTTATTTCATATCATGAAGAAAATGACCTCCAGTAAAAGAACATATGATGAATTAGTTTCTGTGCAGTGCGTTAAGAAAAGACAAAACGCTGATGAAGAAACAACTAACTATGATATCTGTATACTTTTTCAAGCCTCACACAAAGACTTAAGATTATACAAGGTACAACCAACCACTGTTGAAAAACTGAAAAATGCAATCGCAATTAGGAAAGATACTACATCAATTCGCTTGGAGAATGCTGTGAAAGTTACAGATTGGTTATTCCAGAATGTTCCCAAATGGCATGAAAAATGCAGGAAACAGTACTTAAACGAAAGATGTTTGAGTTGTGCACAGCGTAAGCAAGCTGGTTCTTCATCTGAATCTAGACCACCAACACCCAGTGTTCCTGATGAACCTAGTCTAAGTCATGCCACTAGATCAGCAACTGAGCCCTATCATGCTAAGGAATGTTTTGTGATATGTGGTAAGAAATGGTTTCATGGTAAAAGACCAGATTGTAAAGTTACTATCGACAACAGTCAAGAGGCAATGAAATCAATTATGCTAGACAACTGAAACGAGATGACATTTTGCACATACTGGTTGGTGCAGTCCATGTTATGATAGCCAATGATATATGTTACTACGCAACATGTATGAAAACTTTCAAAGCTGCAAGAGTCCCAGCCAGTAAAACGTGAAGGCCAAATCTATATGATTCAGCCTTTGAATTGCTATCCCAAGAACTAGAAACCATACTGTTTGTTGAAAAACAGGTTTTTCTCATTCAGTCCTTGATGGATCGATACAGAGTTATCTTAGCAAGTTTAGGTGTCCGAAGTTCCGAAAAATATAAATCCAACACATTAATTAAAATGGCGGTTTCAACAACATTTTGGTAATCAAGTCGCAGTGCTGGATCAAATTTGTGGTGCTGGCTTTGTTTTTATATCTAATATAGCTTTAGGTGAAGCCAGTGATAAGCTGAGATAGCTAAAAAAGAACAGAAATGAGAACAAAGACCTGGGTATCCTAATATAGAATGCATAAATCCTAAGAAATGACGCTAAACAATGGAATAAAGATCAGAAAAATGAGCACGTGACAGAAATCTCAGCAGAAGCTGATTCTAGGCTCATACCAGATAATTACTATAATTTCCTGAATTATCTCATCACAGACATAAAATTCCAGAGTGTGTACCAACAATGATAAAGAGGAGAATATTCTGATTATGGAACAACAAATTCTACAGCATGTATGTGGCATCGTCACCCAACTAAGTGTTGGCACTGGGTACCATTTGTACATCCAAACGAAGAGCAAAGACTTAATAACTTTGAATAATAGACCTGGCCAGATCATCAGATATGCTAGTTTACACAGGAAGCTGACGGCTAAAATTTCATCTATCTAACAACAGATTGAGGAAAATTGGGTCTATATCCATGACAGAAAAACAGCTACTGCAGATGTTCTTCAGGTGTTGCCATGGACAACCTCGATTGGAAGAACAAAACGATCGAAGAAGGTACCTTCGCCGTTGAAAATGTAATTTCGGAAGAACGGCCTGCTAGTACCAGTTTACCCTGAAATTACTAGTTCGAAGAGCAGAAGAAAAACTTTCACAACAGTTCCAATGACAGTGACCCCAGACTGCAGTCTCTCTGCCTCTGAGAAAAAAGGTAAGGTCAATGGAAAACATCACTTATGTCACAGATCTTGAAGTTGAAAGCGACAAATCCGCAAATAAACTATTATTTGTTTGGTTTTGGCAAGACTAAGAAATGCAGATTTGCAAGAGCAAGGTATATATGAAGATAACGATGAGAATACAATAACTGGCTTTCTAGCATTCTGTGCACAAATTAGTGAAAGAAAGCCAGCAAGCAATAGTGCCTACTTGCCTTTGACTGAGCATTCACCAACGAACCCTTCTGTAGTCAAAGAAGAAATGCAACGTTTAGTCAAAACATCGCAGAAACTAGGGAACACATGGACCATCATAATTTGTGATCAAGCATTATATAAACTTGCCACAGCAATTGAGATGAAGGAAGCTCAAAATTTTGAGAAAGTTATTATTCTATTGGGGCAGTTTCACCAAGCTCATAACTTTCTTAAGGCAATTTTTAAAATCATGAGGAACAGTGAAGGTGAAGAGCTCTTCTTCCGAACAACGAACAAGATATTTGGCTAGAAGACAGACTACTATCAATCATTGCATGCTCTTCAAATTCTCACCGAGGCAATTTGGCAGTTATTTTGGGAAGCATTCCAGAACTGGCTACACAGTGTCATGTGGATGCAAAAAAGATTGCTCCGGAAACTGTCCGGAGCAATCTTTTTGGCAAGTTTCCTGCTTCAATGGCTGCAAGTGCCAAGGGTCAGCAGATTGATGTACAAGGGCCAAATACTTTGAACATTCTGAGGAATAAGAATCAGATGGCTGAATAGTTTGCCGGTATGCTGTCACATACCAGAAGCTTTTTTCATTATTTGCGTTGTATATGTAAGAAAAAAACATTGTATGAGAGTGATGTTGTGAGATAATCAATTTCAGCATATTTAAGAAAGATTTGTTATCACTCCATATAACGTCTTATGTACAAAAATTCCTTATTTTTTAAAGAATTAAGAAAGTGGAGTAAAGCAAATTTAATATAATATAATGGTCCAGTATTGATATTTTAAATAAGTATTAAGGATTGAATACCTTTAGAAGTTTCCTTGATAGTGGTTGCTTTTCAATTATTACTTTGTTTGTTTATGATTGTTGTATATATTCTGTTAATTGTATGTGATGTCAAACGGCTATCAAATAAGATAAAACTAATTACTAAAATACTTTTATTAATTTTGTATGTAAAAATTACCATTCTAGCATATCTAGAACATCACAAATAGATTACTTGACCACACAAAACCCATTATCAAGGTATTACTCATAGATATGTGATAAATATTAATGAAAGTGAGTAAAAATGCAAGTGGCAGTCATCTTGAATTGCACGGATTGAGAGGCCGATTGGCGAGGTTTTGAAGCTGGATGTGATAGCTGAGGGTCTAAGGAATCCAACCATACTCCAGAACCTTTTACTGCAGCCCGTGTAAGGTGGACACCCTGACCCCAAGGGGTATTATTAGAATTTCAATTGATATAAAGGCCACGCTCAGATAAATGAACAAAGAAGGCACTATTGCTCTCATCTCTTCTAATATTTTACTTGTGTTGGCACAAATCAATGATTTTCCAGGTTGCTCAAAGTAACGCTTATGGCAAATTGCTCAATCGACAGAATAAACTGCACCTATTCTTTGTATCCTTTCGTTGTAAGTAGGAGGAGCCTCGCTTATTTTTCTCCTATATATACGATTCTTTTCAAATAATTAATTATATATGCCTTGAGCTCTGGTTTCGCAGCCAGAGCTACGGTCTGAAGCTTACGACCTATTTGGCTCTTAGCAACGGGGTTTTTGTATAAAAAAATTAAAAGGTTTCCAGTACATTACCGGTACAGTTACAGCTGTGCCATATCCTCCAGGACGCCTGCAACAAAGACTTCCATAATTCTTGACAAGTCCATAGTTAAACCACGATTAGTACGTATTGAGAGTTCCACTCCTCTTCTACGGTAACTGGCTGATAACCACTTTGGATGCCTGGTTCGCCCTAAGGGGTGTTACCCACATTTACACTACTCCAGACTTTACTCAGTAGAGCTGGCATTGATCAACACGACAGATTAAAGTTGTGGTACCCCATCACCTGGTTTAGCCCATCAGCTGAGATGTTGCCCGAGATGAGGCCGTTTTTCTAAGCTAGCAACTACTTGGAGCCACAGGTGAGAGTTGGGGGTGAGTATCAAACTGTTAAAAAATTCCATTCCTAAAATATACTGTTACCAGGTAATGGCTTCGCCACTCCCCCCCCCTACGGGGGGAGCTTGCACTTCGCTACTAAGATTATAATTTAAAATCTAAAAAAAAGCAGCCATGGTTAAATTTTTAGAAATTTTCTAACTTCGCCAATTATAATAATTTTAAAAAGGAACTCTAAACTAAATTTTCCCCCTTTCCAAATATCACGTTGCTAAAATATAGTTATAGAAGAAGATATATAAAAATAAATTTTCGGAACTTCACCATTTTTAATTCTTTTAGTTTTATAAAATTCACAAAACTTCAATACTTATATTTATTTCTAAACTTTACCATTTTGTTTTTTATATTATAAAAGAATTATTAGAAATAACTTTTAGAAAAATCATAAGTCATAAACAAACTAAGATCAAATTAATATTCAAATACCTCCAAAAAATCCCCTTCTTAAATTATAGTTAGTGATAGTATATATATATATATATATATATATATATATATATATATATATATATATATATATATATATATATATATATATATATATATATATATATAATATATATATATATACATATATATATATATATATATATATATATATATATATATATATATATATATATATACAACAAAGCACACAGGGAAAATTAATACGAGGATTCCAAGTACTTTCGAACTTTATTTCGAAATAAAGTTCGAAAGTACTTGGAATCCTCGTATTAATTTTCCGTGGGTTTTGTTGCATTCATTGCTTACTCACACGATACTTTGTGAGTTTTCCACACATATATATATATATATATATATATATATATATATATATATATATATATATATATATATATATATATATATATATATATATATATAATAGAAACCACTTTATCAAACATAATACTTTTTCTGGACTAGTTTTGGTATGAAATTTTATATATATACGAGTACCATCATCGGTCATATAGTAAGAGAAGAGACACAGCCACACTTAGTACACTCATGGCAAAAGGTTCTGAGACCAATATTCATTTATTTTCATTCTTTTTTAAAATTAGATGATAAGAATAATTATTGCTGAATCCAAAATCTCGCTCTGGTCCTATTCAGGTGGGAGGTGAGATTCAGTCCCTAGACCTCTACTACACGATGAAAAGGTTAAAATGATGACAGATATAGTTTAAATGAATGATTTTTTTTGTAAGTATGATGTGTTTTGTAATATTTTTGTAAAAATAAATGTTTGAATCTTTTTGAATTCCCGAAATGTTTTTTCCCCCCAAAAGCATCCAACCATTGTTTCTCTTCACTAAAGTGCCTTCAAATGCAACTAGATAGATGCTACCAGTATCGCATCAAGTAGCATCATCTTTAGAATCATTAAAAAGACTGGTTACACCAATATGAAGCAGTCTAATGGACTAGCAAGAGCTTCAGATGAACGCCAAGCTCACCTTCGAGTACGATTCCAGATCAAGACTCCAGTTGACTCCAGTGTTAAGCGTTCTCCCGATTGGAAAGAAGCACAGTGAGGTAGAAACTTTTCAAAAAAAGGTCTCAAGTCAAGAAAGGCTGTGAAGAAGTCTCATCTCATCAAGAAATAGCGTACGGATAGGTTCTGCTCTTGTAAGAAATATAAAGAATGAGTTTTTTGGTAGTGGAGCAAAGTGATATTATGTGATAAAACTCGCTTCCGCTTGTTTAGAGCCACTGGAAGATGCCTTGTTAGGAGGCAAAAAGAGTAGGGTTTTCATGTTTCCAGTGCTGTGCCTACGGTGAAGCATCCAGACACTCTTCATTTCTGCGGCGGCTGCTCATTTAAAGGCGCTGGAGTACTAACAGTTTTGCCCAAGAACACTACCAGTAACTCAAAAGGGTACCAAAACCTGCTTCATTAGTATATTGGGAATAATAACTGTTGTTTTCAGTATGATAACACACCTTGTCACAATCAAGGTGTGTGAAAGCAATAAAAAAGTTTTGCCTGAAAATAACATCGAAATTTGGGGACCTTGACCCGGAGGTTCACCAAGGTGTGTGAAAGCAATAAAAAAGTTTTGCCTGAAAATAACATCGAAATTTGGGGACCTTGACCCGGAAGTTCACCATATTTGCACTGAATAGAGAATTGGTGGGCGATAATCAAACTGGTTGTTGATAAACTTGAGCTTTCCGTTTGTTTATGATCAGTTTCGGGTGTCTGTTAAACAAATATGGAACAATATCATTACAAATACTCGTATGGTATCCAGCAGGCCAAAACGAATTGAACCTGTTCTGAAATTCCCCATTGTAAATATTAACTGCTCGTATCAATTTATTTTATTTATTAATAAAATGAGTTTGGGCTCTAAATCATCATCATCATCGTGTTTTTTTTTTATCAAAGTTCAGAAATAAATATAAGTTTCGAAATTTTGTGAATTCTTTAAAACCCAAAGAATTACAAATGGTGAAGTTCAGAAAATTTAGTTTAGAGTTCCTTTTTAAAATTATTATAATTGGCCAAGTTCAGAAAATTTATAAAAATTTAACCATGGCTGCTTTTTTTCAGATTTTAATCTTAGTAGCGAAGCGCACGCTCCGGAGTGGCGAAGCCATTGCTTGGTAATTTTAAAAAGGAACTAAACTAAATTTCCCCCCTTTCAAAATATCACGTTGCTAAAATATAGTTATAGAAGAAGATATATTAAGTAAATTTTCTGAACTTCACCATTTGTAATTCTTTGGGTTTTAAAAATATTCACAAAATTTCGATACTTAGATTTATTTCTGAACTTTGATAAAAAAAAACATAAGTCATAAGCAAACTAAGATGAAATTATTATTCTAATACTCAAAAAAATTCCCTTCTTAAATTATAGAGTTCTTGATGATGATTATAATTGGTGAATTTCAGAAAATTTATAAAAATTTAACCATGGCTGCTTTTTTTAGATTTTAAATTATAATCTTAGTAGCGAAGCGTAAGCTCCCCCCGTAGGGGGTAGTGGCGAAGCCATTGCCTGGTTTTTCTATATTTTATCTTCAAATTATTATACAAACTACTAAAACAAAATTCAACTTTTGATTAGTTCTATGAATTTTCTTATACGATAAAATTAGTAATTTTAAACATTTGACCATGACTGCGCAGGTGTGTAATCTCACATCACTTGCTCCATCGTTCTTGAGTTGAATTAATAGGTTGGAAACAAAGTTCCCGCACAACTTTTTTGGCAATGATTTAAAACGAAACAATGCAGCAAAAGAAATATTAATGAAAATTGTAATCACAATTATTTTCGAGCACAAGCTCCAACGACGGGATAGACCATAAATGCCTTTGTTTTAAAATTCAAATGGTTTGCTATAAAAGAAGTCTCCAGCTACAATTTTCAGTTTGTCATCTTTTGCGAACGTTTTGCCAGTCAAGAAGTTATGCAGTGCTCGGAATAGATGGTAGTCAGTTGGCGCCACGTATGGTGGTGAGTACGGTGGATGTGGAAGAACTATTCACCCCAGCTCTAGGAGTTTTTCACGGGTATAATTTGCAACGTATGGTCGGGCGTTATCGTGCAGAAACATTACATCAGACAATTCTAGTCGCTTCTGTGTAAGTGCATCTACCTCCTGTTGCATTTGTTGAATGTATAATTAGCGTCGATAGATTGCGTTCTGACATTTCCCAGTAAATCACTCCCTTCACATCCCACCAGACACAAACCATAAAATTCTTTTGATGTCGGTCAGCGTTTACTTGAAGTTGGGCAGGTGCACCTTTGTCTGTCCAGCTCGTTTGCGAGCCATGTTTGAGTGTAAATACTATTTTCATTTGCATGAACCACTTTGTTCAGCCAATCAAAACGCCTTTTCTTGGACAGTAGTTTAATGCACGCGTCTATGCAGCGCTAATGGTCAAACTTGGTCAATTTGCGTGGAATCAAAATGTCCAGTTTACGAACTTTGGTCATTTTCTCTAAATTATTAAAAATGGCTGGATGGTTAACTGTAAACCTTTCAGCCAGCTTGCGTCATATGAAATGTGGATCAACTTTGACACAGGCGCAAAAACGGTCATTGTCATTAAGTGAGGGTCGACCACTTCTTGGCTGGTCTTTGACATCCAATTAGCTACCCTGAAACTTCTTAAACCAATCGTACGTAGGCTGTGCGGCGACTTAATGTGTCTTCTCCAAATGCTTGGTTGATATGACATTGTGATTGGGCTTCGTTTAGGCCTGACCATACAGTAAAAGTGCACGTTGCTGATCACGATAAAGAGTCATTTTATAGGGAATTTTTGAAACTTTAGATATACATAGAGAGAGTCCGCTAATTACTATGTTAATGGGCTAGGCTTTCCTAGGCCTTGCTTAAATGTGCATTTTCAAACGAGGCCTAGGAAAGAAATGGCCACCTTACACCCTGTAGAAATCTATAAAGAAATAAACTTTTAAATAAATCTATAAATAAATAAACTTTTAAAAATAGGATGTGTGGGAACTTTGTTTCCAATTTAATAGTTACAATTTTTTACATCGATGGAACAAAAGATTTGGCATTACACGTCTGCATTATGAATTATGTATGGATGGATGTCTTCTCTCTGTACATGATCGAAGATGATGTGGTAAACTTCATGCCGAAGCTAGTCTAGCAAATAAATATTATACCCATATAAATTGATATCTATTAACATTTAACCCACTCGCTATTGAGTTTAAATATATATATATCTCAAAGTAGCGCGAGAGAATGATGAAAATAAATCCATTAAACCACATTGAAAGAGAATACGTAATTATTTTTCCTTGGAATACTATTTTTATTACCTTTTTACGAAAAATCCGTGCAGGGAAGCGATTCGAACCAGGCATACTGAGGCAGCGAGCACCGCTTTGATCACAGTTAAAAGTATGCCGTTAGTACACTACACTACGCTTCCCTGCACGGATTTTTCGTAAAAAGGTAATAAAAATATTACTGCAAGGAAAAATTATTCCCTTTCTCTTTCAATGTGGTTTAATGGATTCATTTTCATTATTCTCTCGCGCTACTTTGAGAGATATATACATTTGTATATCTGCCACGCGTTTAACTATTCCTAATTTATTCTTTGAATTCCCAATTAATTTTCTATTTCTTTCATAGTCTCCGTTCGAGCTGGAGAAAGTGTTCCTTAAAAGCTATTCTATTCAGAGAATTCTTGTTCTCTGCGTAGCGTAGTGTACTAACGGCATACTTTTAACTGTGATCAAAGCGGTGCTCGCTGCCTCAGTGTTCCTGGTTAGAATCGCTTCCCTGCACGGATTTTTCATAAAAAGGTAATAAAAATATTACTGCAAGGAAAAATTATTCCATTTCCTCTTTCAATGTGGTTTAATGGATTCATTTTCATTACTCTCTCGCGCTACTTTGAGAGATATATACATTTGTATATCTGCCACGCGTTTAACTATTCCTAATTTATTCTTTGAATTCCCAATTAATTTTCTATTTCTTTCATAGTCTCCGTTCGAGCTGGCGAAAGTGTTCCTTTAAAGCTATTCTATTCAGAGAATTCTTGTTCTCTGCGTAGCGTAGTGTACTAACGGCATACTTTTAACTGTGATCAAAGCGGTGCTTGCTGCCTCACTGTGCCTGGTTCGAATGGCTTCCCTGCACGGATTTTTCGTAAAAAGGTAATAAAAATATTACTGCAAGGAAAAATTATTCCGTTTTCTCTTTCAATATTGTCTAATGGATATATATATATATATATATATATATATATATATATATATATATATATATATATATATATATATATATATATATATATATATATATTATAAACAAGTGCTATTTGGGGGGAGGGTATGTAATTGCAATCGCATCATATTGTATTATATATCATTTTTAAGGTAATTCCGAAATGGAGACCGCACCCATACCCCCCCCCCCTCCACCACACACACACCCGCAATTTTAAAAAAATCGTAAAATTCATAATACGGAAGCCTAGAATTAGATTCGATTTCAAAAGGCAATTGCTAAATGTCGTTAGGCCTCTAGTATTTCTACCGCGTTCCTTGACTTTAGACATATTACCATCTAACCCGAATTATATTTAAATCGATTATATTTTCTTGAAAGTTGATTAATATGAAGTGTACAATATATTAGAAAAATATTGTCAATATTTATTAATGAGTAAAATGCATAATCAAGTTGTCTTGGTTTATTTTGTATTTAATTAATTTCTATAAGTAACTCACAAAGACTTTTTCTTGGGATTTTGGGGGAATGCGCTTGCGCGGGCAAACCTTAGAATGTTAATTTACTACCTTACTCGACTAGCGTACAGGTCGCGTCAACTCTCAGCAGTTGTGCTCAGACCTCGACAAGAGCAAGTTGATTCGCTTTTTACTCCCCAAGAGTTTAATTTGCGATGCTTCCCTCTCCATATGAGCATCGCTAGTGTTAAACCGTTTTATTTTATTAGCCTCTGATGAAGCTACTTTTTAAAGGAAGATTCTGTCGGAAAAGAAAGGTGTATCTCTCCGGATACAATTGTTCAAGTTGGCTCTTAGGAATCCTGCTGAGGTTTGTAGGGTCCTCCACTATTTTTAGACCTCCATTCCACTACTCACTTCCCATGGAACTTCCTGTATTTCATCAAGCAACCACCATCGCCGTCATCATGAGACCTTGAGGCACACCACGTGAGATAGCCCAGCTACAGCGCATTCGGTGCTGCAGCGCCAACCTTTCAACGAAATTCAAGTAAGTTGGCATAGCCCAATGCTAAGTCCAGTTTCTTGCGATAACTTAACTTGAGATCGTATTCATAGCCGCACAAGATCATCTTTACCCACGATTGTCCGGGGCATTAATTTCGATCATTCGTGTAGCGCCCTTGAGTTTCATTTGTATATAAATCAAGGTATACTTTGGTGGTTGCATTTGTACTCAAATTGAAATTAACTCAGCCTCTCTGTTATTTTTTAGTTTGAGTTGGCACATGTCGTCACGAAGAATCGCCCGACGTTGACGCCTGCCTTTTCATTCCACCATAGTTTAGCCACCGATTTATTTAAAGTAAATTTACCACTTAGAGAATAAACTATTTTAATCGCCTAGAAACGATTTTGGATAGGAATAGCTTGATAATGGCGAAGGCTCTGAGGAGTTTCTTTTTTCCCACCTCCCTCCGTTGCCTATGAAGCGTTCATATCATATATTAATTTTCGTCATAACATTATAATTATAAATTTGCCCAAATTAAGGCATTTCCTCGTTTTAATTGGAGGAAAAATGAAAAAGATAAGTGTATTTAACTAAAAAATAAGGAAGAGTCATCAAAAACGGCGTGTTTACACATATGTGAGTAACAAATCAGCCTCTTTTCGCGGTCATGTTGTGGTGAGGCCTAGAACGGAGTCAAGTTACTCACATTCATAAATCTCGGTTTACAGACAAAGAAGGCCTGACCTAAGCCATTTATCTATTTTAATTAGATGCTTAATCACTAACATAAGAGTTTGAAATTTTTTTTAGAAATTATCATAATTATCAGGGTAAATACGAGTCTATACGTGAAGGGGCACAAAAGGCCCTCGGACGATTATGTAGCACTGAATCGAGCACTTATAAAGGCCCTCGGGCGACTAATGGGTTAAGTAGTGAAAATGCTATATCGAGTATATCTACGATATACTCTATATAGCACTTACGTATATTTTAACAAGGTCTGCTGACCAAAAAGTCTCATGCACTCACTTATTCTGATTTATGACCTTACGACCTCCAAAACTTTCAACAAGAAACATCTTTTACCTTTCCTTTTTTGATGTATTGGTCTCACACTCAGTTAGGCCTAAGATACTGTCACTGAGCTCAACTAGATGTTTTATTGTTCCCCCATCAAATGTATTAGGTCATTCCTTTAGTAATGTAGTATTCTTCACGTTTATCATTATTTTGTAGATAGAAATAATCGAAACGGGTCTTTTTAGATTCTAGCCTAGTCTATTAAGTTCTAAGCCAACGTACATGTATGTCTTAGCCTAACTCTAAACTACATTTCCAAAAAGATCAGTCGTGTTTATCCGGGTTATTAATTTTGTATTATTATTGATAATTTAATTTGCTTCATCATTAAATGAAGGTTATGAAAATATACAAAAGATCACATTTGCAACTTTATGCTTTGGAAGTTTATACAAGTCAACCGGCAGAAAATTTGTTTCAAGTATACGGTGAAGGAAGAATTAGTGTAAACCAGTGGCAAAGATGATTTCAGAATTTTCTCTCAAGAAACGTCCGCTTAAAGTCGAGTCCCGTTCACGACAACTATCGGAATTGATCATAATCTTTTAAAAATAATATTGAAAGAAAATTTGATTGTCAGTGTTGAAAAATTAGATGAAAGAAACATATTCAACTTATTCTACTGAGCATTGTCATTTACTGGAAATAGGCACGATCACATCATTGGGGCAATGGATTCCTCACAGAAAACAATCAACATTTGTTTGTTCCTCATTCACGACTAAATAAAGAAGTATTTTGTGTATTATTGTTTTGGAGACAAAAAAGAGTTATGTACAATAATATTAGAGGTTCGAGACAATGGATTGGTACTGAGAAAACCCAATAGCAAAGCTTCAGATATGAATGGCATAATCTATTTGGAACTTCTTAGCCCAACAGACGAGCACCAAAGTGGTTTAATGTTCAAAGTTAGAGGGTTTACATAGAGCACGTGATAAAAAAAGACCAGCATTAACCAATAGAATAAGTTTCTTCTTTCAAGACAATGCGCGATCTCATATATAAAAAAATATATCTTTTTAGTTTAGGGAATTAGCTGAAGAGAATGAAGATATAAACAACAGAAGATGTTGAAAGAACCTTAAAATCTCTTTTTTAAAACAAAGTCAAACGATTTTTACAAAGAGAGTATTGAAAGGTTTAGCAGAAATATGGAGACTTGTGGTAGAAACTAATGGAATTTAAATTATTAAATTAATAAATAAATATAAATAATTTCAGAGTTGTTTGATTTATAGCCATAAAATAATGATAAACATGAGAAAATGCACCAATAATTATGGGATGACCTAATGTAAATTAATATTAGAAAGACCTACATAATTTACCTCATACTCGAAATCACAACTTTAATAAATAACTCCACTGCTTTCATTAACACTTTAATAACACAACATCTACCCTCTGAAGGTTCTGTGTGGAAAATCGGGTAGTGGCCTTATCCTTCTTCACAGTCTTAGAGTTCCACCTTTAATTTTTGGCAACGAAGAATATTCAATGTATAATATGCTCCTATTCAAAGGGAAAGAACAGGGATAAATAGGGAACAAAATTCTATTTATAGTGATTAAATCTTTTTAATATTTACCCAAAATACTGCAAGGGCGATATAGCGCAATCTTCGTCTGTCCTGGACCATTAGCGGTTTGGTCATCCTTTTTATGATCTACTTTATATTTCATACTGAGAAATGATAACCTTTTCCTGGGAAATCGTCGTTTGTGCCGACTACTCATCGAGAAGTCATTAAAGTACAGATTTTTTTTACTAATATCCAGTATTAGTAAAAATTAGATAGATCAGCAAGCTGCCACTAGAAATAATCCCTTTTATATATTTAACGAAATATTTAATATGTGATAGCACAAAAGATTTTTCTCTCAAATTATTCACACATAATAATATAACTCAAGCTTTATAAGAATTATCTCATTTTTTATCCTGTTTTCCAATGAGAAATGACCATTGATCTATATTTGAAACAGGTTGATGCACTTGTTCCGAATTCTTTCCAAGAGTCAATTTTCGACATTGTGCTTTGGGTTGGCACTTTCTGATCTAAGAGCCACAATTTTCTCATCCACAAGCACTTGGCCTGACCCTATATGAGGAAGTATATTGAGTAAGTTGTTCGCAAGTATTTGTATATCTTGTCAGCCAAAGCGTGAAAACGCATATACATAGTCATCCTTGCAATCATTACGATTGCTTCTGTGATCCCTGTTCAATTTAAAATTTTTAACTAAATCTTATCTATGGTACAGATAAATAGGATAAATGGGTAGAAGCACCTTTTATCCAAAATCTATTTTCATTGGAGTAGATTCAAGCAATTTCACATCTGTTATTAGTAGAATTTGGTGTGTCAAAAATATTGATTCCAATAATCGAAGTAAATTTCGCTTCGGTATGTAATAAGTTCTTCCATACTTTTAATAACTCAAAATTTGCTCCGAAATATATCAACACAACGCTTAATGTTTACGTTTTAATTTATATTCGTAATTTATCTAATAATTTATCTTCTAATGTCAGACTGTTTTTAATTCAAGTGTAATTCTCCCTAAATCTCTTTTAAAAGAAGAGTGAGAATGTTGGACGAATAATTTAATCTTTCTTTTCTTATTCCTCTCTTCTTCCGAGGGAATTCTTTCGGGGCATTGTAAAATGACTCCGTCTTTTTATGGGTCTCCGCTCTCATATTGCTGATCCAATTTGTGTAATTTGGGAAACAAAAGGAATCTTTAAAATAAATTGAATTCAACGAGAGAATTCACCGTTAAGAACTAAATCACTGCAAGGGGACCATCGCCTTGGGCCGCTGCAACCCACTTAGAGAAACCTCTCTCAACTCCTGGCTTCGCGAGACCTCATCATCGGCTAAATTATTGCGAAATTGACGAAATTATTTGTTCAGTTCGGGACTTATCATTTATCCCTATACTCCCTGGCCATCTTTGCTACGTCATGGCTTCCGTGCCGTGCAATGCTGGTATATAACACTCTTCTGGCTATGTTTGGTTACCCACCTTACACCGATTGGCGGTATCTACTCTTCGCCAACACATGTATATTTACTAACAGGTAAATGAAATTAATAAAGTAAAGACTTTCTCTTTCAAAAATTGCCTCATCTAAGAAGGTAATGTTGGAATATCCCTTAATTTATCAGACAAAAAGTCAATTCTGCACAAGCTGTGATATTGCAAGACACCCAATGACCTTGACCAAGTATAATTTTCTTTTTATCTCGCCTCCACTATTCAACTGTACATCGAGACAGATCGTAGACATGGCATGAATGAAAATCTATCAGAGAAGGCTATATTCAATATTTTTAAATATTAATGAAAAAATTCATTGAAAAAGTTATATAACTAACACTTAAGTCGGTTTCCAACTTATCATTAGGAATTCAACTTATGTCTAGAGGAAAGCCAAGGCAGATAGTGTGTCCTTGGGATCCTGCAATATAAACTTTACATTCTTTGATTGGTTATAAGAAAGCGGCATTCGGCACTATGTGGAAGAGAGGGGAAGGAATAGAAACAAGACAGGAACACAGCCGAGGAGATAGGGGTTTTATGTTGTAATAAGCCGAACAAACTGGGATAAAGAATAAAATGAGAGAATTAACGATAGTGCCTGTTTCCTGAGACCTCATACCAATGTCTTTGTCTCACCTTAGGATACTAACCCGAAAAAAAACACCTAAATTTCTGTGTGCAATGAAGTTTGATCTGGCAGTTCGTTTATAATGTCGCTGTTTCTTTAGCATTGCAACTCACTGCATCGAATATCTGCCATTTGAAGCTGGTTGTTAAAATTAAAATATTCGTTCTTAAGTACTCCTCTAAATACTCGTAGCTGAAGAAAGAAAATGGTGTGCGGACAAATTGCTTGCTTACATTTTGAAGCGTAATTTTGAAATGTTAATCAGCAATAAAAAGACTCGCCACACTGAGGAGTTGGAGAGATGATAAACCCCCCATATATATAAAAATGAAGTCATAAATAGATACTATGGACGAATCAGTACATAAAACACAAGAGCTCGTTTACCATTTTCTCTGCTGCTTTTAATGTATTTGAAGGATGTGTTAATTATTTGAAAACTTGGCGAAAAGTGGACTGCTTCGAAAGGCGTAGGGCACTTATCCATAAATGGAACCCTAATTTCTTTTGTAGGTTACGAACCCCTCTTTTTTCTTTGTCCTTTGCAAGGTAGACTCCATTAGAGGTTAGATCAAAGGTGAAGGAAAATATTTGAGCGTTCATTAGCTACCCTTGGAGGCGGTAATGATGCTCATTTGAGATGAGGAATAGAGATAATTTTAGGATTACTCAGAGAGGCAATGACCAAAAAGGAATATATTCTGCCTAAATATTTTAATAGCAAAGGTATAAATTAGGGTCTAATTCATCCTCTCTACCTTTATCGGTTTCCGCCGATCCTTCCACATCTCGGTCCACTTGGATCATTTGGGGAGGAAAGGGACAATATATGGCTGACACAATATATGGTAGATTTCGCCTCCTATGTTTTGGAGAAAACTCAGCTATGAAATATTGAATAAGAAATGCGTGAAATCTTTCGAGAAGTCCAATTAAAGTTGAATTATAACAAGAAGTAATCAAGTTTAATGACAGACAGAGAGCGAGTGAAGCCGGGGAAGAGAGTAGACGAAAATTTAATTCCATAATACTGAATACCACCGATCTTGTGCCCTCCTGTGTTTGGCACATGGTCTCGCTAAATGCAAAAACTCGATTAAGAGATATCTCTGATGGAAATTCTTTCACTCCATAAAATACAACTGCACTAATTGAAAATTAATTCCAAATCTTTCATCACATGATGATGGAATAGAATTGTATGTCTGGCAGTGACATTTATTGCAAAGCTTATTTCAATTTGTTATGCGTTTTAAACATTAGATGCATGTCAGTACGAGGTTGCTAATAACTTACATAATAGGGAAGTAAATAGTGTTTATTGGTGAAGAAGATGAAACGAGGGTTTAAGATTACTTCACCAAACTAGTGACAAGTCCTCTTGGTACAAGTGAAATTGGTAGAGTTTATCTAAGTAAGGGATAAAGTATAATATAGAGTGAACAGAAACTATATATTATGGGCAGTTGTTTTGTTCCTGACGCATTAAAGTTTATGTTTTCTCGAAAATTTAGGAATAAAGGAAATCGGAATGACCTGTTCACTTTACCTTTGAAATGAGAATTCATAAACACAGAATCTTCGTACTTGATTAATTACTCCATTCTTTTTATCTTGCCTTGTTCCACTTCACTGACAACATTCAAAAAGAATTCAAGAAAATATTCATTTTAACTACGATTTTACATCTAAAATATTCAAACTCATAGAGTAATGAAAAGAAAAAAAACACAGCCTTCTCTGCCCCAAAACTTCAATAAATGCACGACCTCAACAGAAGAATCAATTTAAAAAGCTTCTAACTTTGGTTAGTGTCGTGGTATGACTGGTGTACGCCGTTATACGCACACAGGCCTACTGGCCGACCGAAATTAAGGGCTCCAGCTGGGGATGGTTCTAAGAGCGCTTTACATACACAGTTGCTATGCCAAGAAATATTCAAACACAGCTCAAAAATATACTTTAATAGGACTAAAGATTGCATATACATATAGGGCAAGTTAAATTTCAATGCAATTAAATATTGACGGTTCACTGCTAAGATGATTAATACTATCAATTAATTTTGAACCGAGGGATAATTCAATAAGTAATGATTTTACAATTATGCAAGTTCTAGAGCAAAGGGGATCCTTGAGGTTCAACGCGGTAAAAGTGGGAGGAGCGGGACGAAGCAGGGGTTAAATCCCTTTTACCTTGATGGGCGGCGAGTAGGACCAGGTATGTAAGTTCGACCTTGAACTTGTAGGCGTCGGACGAGACGCTCAATTCAACTTCCGGAAACTGAAGTTGGAAACGACCTCTTATCCTTAAGAGGCAAACGGAGGGTGCTTTGAGGATTGCTTTTCCGATCCTTAAAATCCGAAGACGTGGTGAAAAGGGTTGAAGCGCGCCTAACTATTTCCACAAACAACACTGAGTGACGACTAGCTCTTCCTTGGCTCTTCGACAATCACTCAATTCTTCTCTCGACGAGAATGTAGTAGATTTCTTCTCGACAAACGAAGACGTTACACCTAACGTACTGGACGGCGGCTTCAGATACAATTTGCATGTGAATTCTGAACTGTAGAATATATACCCCGAAATTATCTAGACGGGGAGAAAGATTCATCGCCAACAGACTTCCTTAATTGTCTTGGGTCGCGATAAGGTTCTTATAGCGCGAAGTCGCGATACCCACTTAATGGTCTTTCCATTGTTCTAAATTTCGCAGTATATAGGGCAGACGAATTTAGAGCGGTCAACAGCGAACTGTAGAATTCAAGGAGGGAGGGGATTTCCTTCTTTCGCGGTGAGCAAAAAAATAATTACACACATTACACATCCATTCAAATCCCACACATGAATCTCTCCTTGCCATACTCAAAGAAATTCCGAAGAGGACTGAACAATGCAAACTGCTCATAAACCACTACTCCAAAAACAGACAACTAATATTCAGCTGCAACAATAAAAACACAATATAAAACTCCTCAAATTAAACATTGACCTCAAATATCAACCACCATTTGACCCCGAAGATAACTGCACTCAGCATTAAATCTCTCCTAAACTCACAAGCTGATGCTCCAGATCGCATTTCAAACATCCAACAAAAGGTACACCGGCGCTCACAGACACCTCCAACCACAAAACATCACCCCCTCGAGAGTTTGGTAACATGAACACATCGTATCCATGCTCAAAACAAACAACCCCAGAGACACCCTATCTTTTACATATTTATCTCACTCTCGCGGCCCCCACACCCGTTGTCTGCCATCTCGTTTTCAATACCTGCAGTAATTATTGCACCTATATATCTTGCATACATTTTTAGCTTCTCCATAAATTCATACCCTCTTTATAAACCTCTATTTACAAACTTTCTGCGCGATTCCGCCGGGGTTAGTATTGTGCTTTAAATTAAAAAAAAAATCACACTTATCTCATTCTTCTCAACCATCTAATAAACTCCAGCCAAGCCATCAAATATCCAGCCAGCTCATGGCCAGAATTATTGAAAGGGTGTTTAAAATATAAAGAATCCAAAGGAAAATAAGACAAAAAAATCTATATTTATTTATTTTTATAAACCATATCTTACATTTACATGGAGAATTAAATATGAAGTTTGGGGGGCCGGCGAAGGAAGAGGGTGAAGATAAAGATGGGTGAACAAAGAAGATGAACTAAACAACGAATGTAGTTTTTTCCGGCGAAGAAAGAGGGTGAAGATAAAGATGAGTGAACAAATAAGATGAAATATCCAGCAAGGACATTCTTAAAATCATATCTCGCAAATGGAAAGAAGTAAGAGCTCCAACTTCTAATCCTATAAATCTTCACGAGTTATTATTACCACATCAATTTTCTAAATATGTGCTTCATTTTGGCGTCGAAGACAACTTCCTGCTAGCCGACAGTGGTCCTGGATCAGATCGAGTTGAATTTGGGGGAGAAAAAGCTGGTTGCAACATCGACTGCCCTTAAAAGTATCGTACGCTGATGGTACATTTAAGATAGCTTCAAGTTTATTTTCACAAGTGTATATTATGTTGTTGAAAAACTCTGGTGGAGAGCATCCAATCTTTTATGCTCTTTTACCTAACTAAAGGAGGATATTTAGTTGCGAATGTTTGAACTTTTAAAAGAAATTACACCAAATCTATGTATACTCAAAATCAAATGTATGTGACTTTGAACAACTAGCATTCAATGCCTTAAAGGAATGTTTAGCGGTCATGGAATTCAAAAGTTGTTTCTACTATTTAGCCCAAAATATGCAAAAGCATTTATGTATCTTCAGTTAGAGATTCTCATTTATATAACAGTGACGCAGCATTTGCATTTATAGTTAAAATGGTCCTTGACTTGGCGTTTGTGCTAAATCATACAGTGAGTAATATGTTACTGATTTTGCCTCTTGAATTTACCCGAAATTAGAATTTGGAACAAATACTTAATTGGTTTGAAGATGATTAGATAAGTCGCCAAATCGATAAGGAAATGGCAGACATCCACCATCATTCCCTCGAGAAATGTGAACTTGTACTCCCGCGCTTTTAATGGAGGATACATGAGTAGGGATCTTGCAGAGGCCCACAACAGTCGACTCCGCGTAGAAATCGGAATGGATCATCCGGGTATTTGGAAATTTATAGATGGAGTGAGAAAAGTTCAAAAGAGGCGAGATGTTTATTATGAACAATTTTTAGGAAGCCATACAAGCTCGACCAGTCAAGTTTAAAAGGTATAGAGAAGCTGATAACCACATTTTAATTATATTCTTAGCCTTTGATAAAAGATCACCATTGGAATATTTATGTAATATATTTTTAAATAATAATGTGATTTGATATCACCTTATAATTTCATTGCATTTTTAGATATAATCTCAAGATATAACTCTAGCAAAGATAGCTGGCGATAGGTCAGCGATGATGAATCGTATCTACCTCAAATTAAACTTATCACACCTCTGTCACACAGCCAAGATGCCTTCAGAAGAATATACTCTACAACCACGGTACTGCCCACGCTGCGGCACAGTCAACGACGAAATAGATATCAACAATACTTTCGATACCACCTACGCTTAACCTATTCCAAAATAACTGGACACCTACTAGCACACCAACGACAACAAATAGCTACCAAATCGCCTGTCCAAGAGAAATGGCCAAATCAGGGTTCAAATAAAAAGGAAAACCTTCCCAACGAGGTCGTTCAAGGCGCTATCGTCTCCCCCTTCCTCTTTAATCTTTTCTTTTACGAAATACCTCTCCAGACTACACTATCATTATGCTAAAACATCAAAGCGATGACCTATTCATCACATCGCGATCAACATCCGTACGTATTAGCAAAGAGAAACCTAGACATATATCTACTACACCTATACAATAGGTTCACGATATATAAAACTAGCCACCTGTCCTCCAAAATCAACAGCCACCACTTTAACCCTAACTCTCAGGCTTCAATCTACTACTCACACATCCATTCTCTTGGACAACCTCTTCCACTCAAATATAGCCCTCTTCTCCACACTACTGCGTGTCAGCCGTTAACTACAAACAACCTTCTTTCAACATGCAAAAACATTCTCTTTAGGAGTATATCCAAAATCAACACTCACAAACACCAACATTGAACACAAAACAACACAACATCCTATTTTGACATTTCTTTGGAAGTATAATATTCTGCGTACCCTCGCTCCAAGGTCCAGCAGCCTCCATCCCGCATTGCAACTGGCTCCAAAAAACAACAAGGCAAAAGAAAGTTATTCCTATGGCAGACCATCTAAACATGATAGGTATACAGTTTTCCAGCAGGATTCAAAACCCCTGACAACCTCTACACGCTGTTTCCATTCATATTCATACCTGCCACTACACCCATTTATTAGATCAATAAAAAAGACTCGCATGGCGAGCTCAACCTCCCCCAATAAGTCCTCGAAGGCCACAGCGCCTTCAGCGCTTTGTCCGGCAAACAGCCTTTGGGTATCTGCCTCCGGGAAGCGTACGGCCATTCTTGTGAGGGTCTTCTGTTCGAAGAGGGCCCCCGCATCTCCACCGAGTTAGGCCTGGATGGCAAATTTCTTTAATGGAATTGCCGTGGACTCCAGGCTAACTGAGAGGAGCTGCGGAGGCTCGACTCGTCCCGTTCCCAGTTAGCTATTTTTCTTCAGGAGGCCATGCTAGGCGCCTGCCCCCTGCCCGCCAATCCTGGGTATAAGAGTCTTGTGACCCCAACCACCGGAGATGGCCGGGCTAAGGGATGCGCGCTTTACACCCGGCATGATGTCTCTGTTCTTCCTTTCACTTTAGATACCTCCTTTCAGGCAGTGGTTGTGCAGCTGCACCTGGATAGGAGGTATACTATCATTTCTGCGTACATTCCACCGTCAGCTAACTTCGACGCGGGGGACTTCCGCCACGTCGTGGCAAGGTTTCTGAGGCCTTTTCTCTTGCTTAGAGTTCTGAACGGTAGGCATCCTCTTTGGGGAGATTACTCAATAAATCCCAGGGGACCTGTCCTTGCCGATCTGATCGAAGAGCTTGAAAGAGGTGTCCTAAATGTGGATGAGTTTACGCATCACTGCACGAAAGCTGCTTCATTTTCTTTCCTTGATCTATCTTTGTGCTCTTCGGATGCACAGCCTGATTTGGATTGGGGGGTGGTCGATGACCTCCATGGTAGTGATCACTTTTCCATTCAAATATTATTTGCAGGGCAACTGCCGCTTGAGAGCCCACCTCGGTGGTGCTTGGCGCGGGTGTGGTGGCCTGCATTTCAGGAAATGACTGAATTCTCTATCTCAGTCGGGGAGTTTAGGTCGATAGATGAGGCTGTTGAGTTCTTCTCCAATAGCCTTATCGCCGCGAGCCTGACTACTATATCCAGTGCATTACTCGACTGTACGCGCGAGCTCGGCACCTCCTTCAGTCGCCAACAGCTCTCACTGCATCCCCAGCTGATCTTGACGGTCCCTATGCCACCGAGAGACGCCAGTCATACACTAAGCCCATTGGGTTTAGGGCCAGGAAACTCCTTCGAGAGCTAGGTATAGCTCTTGGGCTGGCTCTGCCAAGGACGCCACCCTGGAGGGTACTACATTTCCCTATTTGTCGCCAGGCCTCTGCTCCCAAAACTTGTACAGTGTAGGCACACTCGTGTGACGCATCGCTATTTGATGGAGCGCTCGCCGGCGCCCTATTGTGACGACTGCGTCGTCCCCCAGACTGTTCAGCACATTCTTGTTGAATGTCCCAGTCTGGGTGATCTTCGTGCACGTTACCTGTCCCGGTACCGGGATGGGCGGAGTCGCTACCGCCTGTCCCTTGTACTCGGGACGAGTGCATGCCCATTGACTGGTGGACTTGTTGACCTTTGGGGGTAGGCCAGCCTTCTCACTTTTATTTAATTAGGTTTTGTTGGGTTTTTTGTTTTGTTTTTTGTTATTGTTTTCTTTGTAGGTCGCACCCTTCTGTGAGGGGGGGAGGGGGACCTCCCCCCGACGCCGGAGCTTGCTTCTTGATTGTTGTCATCTTTCAATTTTATCATTGTTTTATTTTCAAATTTTTATTTTAAAGTAGCCTAGAGCTAGGCCGTTTGATTGCGGCGACTTATGCACAAGCCGGCAGTCGCCAGTTAGCCCCTTAATTTTTTTTTTTTTTAAATGCCCTGATCAAGGCGCCTCGCCCCCACATTCACCAATCCGTATCTAGACGGGATCGCCGAACCAGAGTTCCTGTGGGCCGCCCGCGATCAAGAAACCATCTCTTCCTATATTAACACATAAATAGAATAACCCCCACTAAACACCCCTGATACAGCCTACAATAGCATGAAAACACCACACCTTTTAACCTCGAATATCTCAGAACTACTTTCAATAGCACATTTCTAGCAAACCTCTTATAAACAACACGTGCCGTAGTGTGATTCCTGGGTTCTGAGCTGCCTGATTTGACTGAAGAGAACTCAGAGATTGACAAAGAAAGTGATGTTTCAATGCAGTGTCGGATATATTGAACAACTTTCGAGTTACTGCTTGTGTTCTTGTTAGCTTCTGGGACCAGTTATTCCAGTGTAGGCTTAATGATTTTATTACCTGAGTGGTGAGTGCCTGTTTGTGCGATGAGGAGAGGGCCAGGTCTCCAAAGGGGAAAATTGAGAAATAAATTCTACTAAGATTACCTGTTGGAAAAATTTGCTAGGCTCTTTACCACTTATCACAAATTTAGACCTTTTGTCTTCTTCAGCATGAAAACAACTTTATTACCATCACCTTGGTACTTTGTAATGTATAACTCGGGAGAAATGTATATTTATTATTTTTAGTAACAGCAGAATTAAGTGTAATAAATGTTCATAACTTAAAATCTTTGCATAAATGTCAAAACTACTAAAATGTGTTTCTAAGCCCAGTATTGAGGATTATTGTGTGAAGTTAATGTTTTTTAAAAGTTCTCCTAAATCATATTTAGGTGAAGCCCAAATGTAATAATGAAATAAACTGCAATAATTCATGTTAACGCAGAAAAGTAATATTTACTACAAAAGGCGCCTGAGTGAACCATTGTCATTATAATATACCAAATTTTAATAGGTGAGATGGCACATATATAAATTTTATCATAAAATCGAATAAACCTTAGAATCATATTCAGATCTCAAATTCATATACGAGTTAAGCATAAACGGACGGTTCCATTTCCTTGATGACGTAATAAAGAGCGATGGAAAATATACCAACAGCGTGTATCATAGATGAACAGAGCTTGGTCGATGTCTGAACATCAAATGCAAATGCATTAAGAATTACAAATGATCGGTAAGGAGTTCCTATATAAAAACCTTTAAAAATATTAAACGTAGATCGCACTAAACTAAATATTTAAAAGATCCAATCAAATCTTAATCAAAAAACAGAGATTCTAAAAGAGAGTTTGCCAAAGTACAGGAGAAAAGCCAATTTCACGTATGAGGTAATATAGGAAATGAAAAAAACTCACCGCTCTACAATGATACAAAAATCAATTAAGGACGCCTACAAAATAGACTAAAGAATATCCAATATATCCTCAAAGACAATACTACTCAGGGAAATGGCAACAAGTTGGTATCACAACGAATACACTAAAACAACCTAAAATATTACCATCCAACTAATGACAAACAACTTGGCAGAGGAACATTCCAACTTAAAGCTAATAATGTTGTGAACAAATTACAATACCTGCATGTGGACTGCAGGCTTCACCCTATCAATCACTACAATCGTATTACCACAAATATTCTTAGGGATTTTAAAGTGATATTCTCCAAAGAGGGAGGATCAAATTACTGGTCGAAAACACCGCCATCCTTAGAAGAAACCCAAATCTGTTGAGTCTGATGTTCATTGAGCCCCTCCCTTTCAAAGTGATGTTTCCTGATCTAAGCAACCATCAAACAAACTCGACCCGAATCCTCAAATCTTCGACTGGAATTTCTCGCTCCCCCCTAACTCCGAATTACATATAAAAGTACAACCTCATGCTACAGGGACTAACAGGATACAGACGAATACATTTAAGCTCCCAGAACGAAAGAAGCAAACTCTCGCTATATTACCATGGAAACACTCACTAACCAAAATGTTCCTTCACCAAAGAGATAGAAAGATCACCAAAAAACTTCCTAATTGTATTTAAAAGATTGCATTATAAGCCAGAGGCACGTAATTTAGATCCTTCTTCTCGCATTGATCACCTTTATATCATCTCCCATTCAGTGATCATTCGCGAACAAGGGGATTTAAAAATAGAGGTAAATTATTTGTACATTGCAATCCTATCCTCATTCCGAGAAACCTCTCGATCTCATCATTGGGGGGTTTAAAAAAGAAATTCATATTCAAGCTACCGTGCATAACAAAGATAGCAGCCTAAGCTCATCACTCTTCTACCTCCTCCCCCCCTGATTCTTGGCTAAGATAAGTGCCAATCACAACTTAGACAACACTATTTCATTCCCGCACTAAGGTGTAAATTTAGGCGTTGGGAAGGGCAAGTCGGAAAATAGGCCATTGTGTAAGCCAGCGTCATGGGCCACCCAGAGAAAGGGCAATGCTGTAACGCTTGGCAAGTGTTTGATACTAATCTACCTCTGAGATCTCTGCCAGGATCAGAGCGAAAAATACAACCATCTATGTGTAACTGGAAACAGTATCAATAGCCAAACCACAGAGGAGACGGCACCCCAGGGGGTGGTAATTAATTCGACCAACGCCTATCATCATGTCCTCCATGAATCCTCCTTTAAGATACTCTCCTTGAGTTTCTTCATCCATTCATTATCTTCATTCTAGCAGTGACCCAAAGCTAGTGGCAGTTTATTAGTCGGAGATTAACTCAAATCTTCACATACTAATAAAAAGTTAATCTCTTTCTCATCATAACTATCAGGTTGGAATAGAAGACATAAAAAAAACAGCTAAAGATAGTAGGCGCTATTTGAGGCCAAACATGAAGGGCAGTGAGGAATCAAAGATGGCTATTCTCTACTTCATGGCAGAAAAAGAAAACCGCACCAGAGAGAATCTTTAAAAATATACTCTGAAATCGGAGTGATCTTGCTGACCAAAAAGTCGCGTGCCCTCACTTATTCAGATTTATGACCTTACGACCTTCAAAACTTTGAATAATTCATGGACTAACTTGGGAGTACCTTGTCAATTGTATCATTCTAAAGAGAATGTAAAACAACCTAAGGGTTTCAAATTTCGTTAGAATCGCCTTAATAGTTATGATGTTATTGCCCAAAAAATCATTTCCTGGCTAACGTTGGGAGGACTTTTGCAATTATATTATTTGAAAGAGAATGTAAAACAATATAAGGGTTGCAAATTTGGTTAGAATCAGCCGAATTGTTACAATGTTATTAAAAAAAAAAAACGGGGACCCACAGACCGACCTACCGACCCACTTACCGACATAGTGAGACGTGGAGTCGCACGAGAGTAGACTCGCACGTGACTAAAGATTCAGTGTATGCATCGCACTTTTTTGTGACACCGAAAAGGTCTTGGACCAACTCATAATGGAAGATGCGTGTAAAAATCTTAGATTGGAATCTCGGACACCATCCAACGTAACGACAAAACAAGTGATCATCTGCCGGCGCCTTGACCCGTGTGTGGAGCCCACATGAACCAGAAAATAAAACAAGGTCTGCTGACCAAAAAGTCGCGTGCTCTCAGTTATTCTTATTTATGACCTTATGACCTTCAAAACTTTCATTAATTCCTGGAATAACCTTGAGACGACCTTAAGAGGACCTTAGAAGGACTTTGGCAATTGTATGATTTGAAAGAGAATGTAAAACAACATAAGGGTTTCAAATTTCGTTAGAATCGGTCGAAAAGTTATGGTTATTGCCAAAACAAATTAATTCCCGGGCTAACCTTTGAAGAACTTTGTAAATTATATTATTCTAAAGAGAATGTAAAGCAACTTAAGGGTTTCAAATTTCGTTAGAATAGGCCGAATAGTTATGATGTTATTACCAAAATAAAACAATTTGCGGGCTAATCTTGGGAGGACCTTGTCAATTATACCATTCAAAAGAGAATCTAAAACAACTTAAAGGTATCAAATTTCGTTAAAATTCGCCGAATAGTTATGATGTTAATGCCAAAACAAAATAATTCCATGGCTAATCGAGTTACCCTACCCCGCGGACAGTAAGTCTCCATTGCCTTATAGTTACCCTATTACCTCGGTTTCAAATTCCAGATCATATTCTTCATTTTTTTCCTTTGAAATATCGAATACCTTCCACCAGTGACTCATAAACATGATTTCTATTCCCGCTTCTGTGATTGTTCCCTTTTGCTCCGTAATCTCCATCTGGGGGATTGGCGGTATTCCCGTTTGCCGCTTAATGGCGCTCCATTATCTTTTGGAAGACATATCTCGATCCAGCTTTTTAATGATCTCTTCCTTCTTCTTTGCATCTACATTTGCTATTATTATGCTAAGCTGTATTTGAGATGTATTATTTTTCCTTTTAAATCCTAGGGTTTTATGATCGTCGTTATTGTTCAGTTAATATTTATAATATGTTCAGCTTCATTTTGCATTTCCTGCCTCTATGTATGGTGGGGTTGTTAGGGTTTCATATCCGTGTTGGAACTGTGTTTGGCATCTTCCCGCTGCAGTACCCAGATTCTTCTCTCTTATTCTGCCTTTTATATTTTCAGAGCCTTTTATCTGTAAGTTCACTCTGTTGTAATTGTAGGAGTTATCTCTTATACTCACACAAGGTTGGTTCACTTGTAGTGTTTAAACTTGGTGCTTTCATAATTTGATAGGAGGCATGACCATGTGTCAATATTTATGGTCCATTGGAAGAGGCTGTTGATTAAAACGTTTTTCGGCTCAGATTTTTTTGCGAGAAGGAAACTTGGCGAAGTCAGGTCCTTCTTTTAAACTATACCCCTCTGACTGAGCGTCTCCAGATTTTTGCCAATTTCGTTAAAGTGCCTCGTATAATTTGAGGGCACGTTTCTCCTATTCGAGCGCCGGAGGAAGTAAGGCCTTCCTCCAACACATATGTCTTCTTTTTGTTCGTAGTTGTTTCTTTGTTGCCGTTTTACTGTTTTTATGGGACTTTGTTGGACTTTTGTTATTTTTGCTTTTTTTTTACTTTAGTTTAGTTTCTTGTTTTTAATTTAGTTTAGCCTAATAAATGGCCGAATAATTTTCGGTGACTATGTCCGTGGTAGCGGTCGCCGATGATCGCATTCAGATCTCCGATGAATATAGCGTGATTACCGAAAGTGAAAGACTGCAAGAAATGTCATATGGAGATCTAGTTCCTCCTGGGATTTTGATGCCCTTCCCATAAATAGTAATTTTCCCGTTCCTGTTTTAATTTACAAAGTTATATAACTTTCGTTTAGCTCCTTTATCTTTTATGCCTTTTCCCCTTCTTTATAGCCAATTCACTACCATAGAATCCTTGTCCATCTTCACATATTATAGGGCGTCTGGAACATCTTACTTGATTAAATTGTAGAAGATTGTTCCTTTATTTTTCCAGCTGTTTATTTCTATAATTTTCATTTTGATTCTATTTCCCTCCATTGTTTCCTGATATTGGCAGTATCAGTCTGTTCTGCAGGTGGCCTTATCCCACTCTTTGCTCATGTGGTAACTCTATTTCGGTATATGGTGCCTTTTTTAAATCCTGCTTTCAACTCCTTGGACACGACGTGTCCTAAGTTTCTTTGTAGTTATTTTTATTGATGCCATCGATGGTGTTCTTCATATATTTGCCCGTCAGAAATAAGTAGCAGGTCGTGAATATTTTTATTTTCAGTATTTTTCGTAATGATCTAGCCTATTATTTATATTTCTTGCATCTTTGGTCACCGTTACGAGCCTTACATTGGTGTAAGCAGTAGTCTTTAGCATCATGGTCACTGTCGTCTTTTTAATATTAGACTCAGTATCTGTGCCTTTGTTTGATTGATGGCTATGGTAGTTGATTCCGTCATTATATGGCAGCTCATTGAAAAGTTCCGGTGTTTTTTTCTACAGTTTAAGCATTTTTAATAAGTGCTAGTGTAGTTCTTATATGAATAGGTCGTTTCCGCTCGTTCTGACCACAAAAATTGTGTTATCCTGCATTCCTCTGTGTTGTCCCCGTCCAATTTATAGCACTTAGGTAGAAACCATGTAATCCATGTTGCATTGCCTTGCGAGCCATTCCGAGTCTTTGACAGTAATCTTGATTACATCAGAATTGCTACCCAACTTAATTAGCTGTCTAGCCTTTGCCTTCATTCTCAAATTAGTGTCAATAAGATGCATTTGAGCATCTCCTAAGTTCCCGTTGATTTATATGAAGAGCTTCCATCTGTCCGGTCTAGTCACCCCCGCTCTGTTATAGTGATGTATCATTATATCATGCGTTAGTAGATGGTCACTCTATGGTGTTCATTTGTTCCTTTTCATTCTGTGTGACTAAAATTCGGTTCCTTGCTTTGGGTTTTTTTTTATTTGGTGTGTGGGGGGGGGGGTGCGCGCGTGACTAAATTCGGTTCCCTGCTTGGTATTATTGATTTTTTATTTTTATTTTTTTTTTGTGTGTGTGTGTGTGTGTATGTATCAAACGCTTCCGAGTGAAATTGTACTACAAATGATGAAATGATTATTAATGGATGAATGAACATGGATGATGGTAGAATTGTCTACCCCTTCAGGGATAAAATTCCTCAAAATTCCTCAGTGGTTTGTTTATCAGAGCTGTGTTCAGCATATATCATTACAGGTGCAACTGGCGCTGGGTTCCAGAAAGGGCTTTTCCTCAAACCAGTTATCCTTGTCGCTTACAATAATGCCGGGTCAAAGCATCAGCACGGCTTAGATATGTCATCCTTTGAACGGGAACAATACAAGCCACCATCGAACACCGGTTGTTTCAAGATAAACGATGCATTAAAGAAACACTCAATGGCAACGAGTGATTAGCCTCGACTCCTCATGACACCAGTAGAGGAATTCTCTGCCAAGATAAAATGTATCAACACAAACAAACGGCCAAAGCCATTTGTCGGGGAATGGTTACCTCCCCCCCCCCGTCCACTCTTGGTGCAGTCACAAGGCGGTTACTGCAAAGACATCCGTCGAAGGCATCGGCGGGTCAGTGCTTAACCGCAGTGTGGCACAACTTGGTGCCATGAAAGACCCTAAAGGTCAAAATGTAAGATCTCCCCCAGGAGAGTGAGATCCAGTTTCACGTCAAATAAGAAATTGGAGACGTGTTTGTCCCAATCTCGAAGGCTAACGAGGAGCCGATGTTTGACTTCATGGGAAAGACCGTTTGGAAAAAGAACTCTCCTGGGGCCGTCCTCAAGCCCCTCCGCCCCCTTACCACTCCCCCAGGGGGAGTACGAGGTATAAATGAGGAACTCAGAGGAAAATCGTGGTAGTATACTTCAGTCTCTAGGTGACGAAGTCTTCGGATCAAACCGAACTACCGAGACTGGAGAGGTAGTTTACTTGGCTCGCCAGACCAAGAAGTACCCTGCAAGAGAGGCAGGGCTACCTACCGTAAGGGGCTAAGAAGAAGCTCATCCTCGAGCTAAGTCCCTGGTTACCAAACCAAACGATAAGTTAACTTTGGTAAGTTCAACTTACTCTCGCCAGAGAGACTCCTCATATCCTGGTGCACCATAAACACCAGGGGTATTCCTCGTCCCTGAGGAATTAAGAAAAGAAGAAGGAAAAGGCTCCCCCTCGAGCCCGTTATTCGGTGGCCACACCGAACTCTTAGTTAACGTGATGAGGAACCAAGTTCAACTTGTTCTCGTCAGAGAAATCCCCCTCCGTTATACTCGCCCTTGAGGAAGACTGGAATTAAGAAAAAGCTCATCCTCGAGCTAGTTCCGGGTTACCAAACCCAACGTTAAGTAATTTATTCTCGCCAGAGAAACCCCCCTCCGTTATCCTCACCCTTGAAGAAGACCCTCCCCGAGTTCAGTCCTCGTTCATAAGGAAATAAGTAACGAAGGAGAAAAGCTCCTCCTCGAGCTCGTTACTCGGTGATCACATCGCACTCCAAGTTAACTTGATTTAAGAACCAAGTTCGACTCACTCTCGCCAGAGAGACCACGACTGCCTAGGTGTTGCATAAAGCACCGTCTTGGTTCTCGTCCTTGAAGACCCCCCCCCCCCCCCCGAAAGAACGTGTGGACCCCCCCAGCTGCCACCCTCGCCAAAACAACCGTGGAATTCCGCTCATCTACATCTGGACACACGGCACGCGTCGTGAGTCAATAACATTTCTGAGGCCTTTAAACTCCACATGAGTCTGTAAGCCTAATTCTAATATTATTGTTGTGTGTAGAGAAAACGTTAACCAGTTTATGTGGGTAAACTAATTTAATAAATTTTTGTTTAGGATAATATTCAGAGTATTGCTATAGATAATGTATAAATGTTATGTATTCAATTGATAAAGATAAAATACAAGTTCATTTTGTGAATTAGGGGGCGTTTCTTTTATATCCTTACGTGTGTCGTAACGGCTCTGGTCTTTAAGATATTCTTATAATATCAATATATATTAGACACGCTTAGCACTCGTAGAGTTAGAACAAAAAGTGGGGGGAATTCTACGACACCATTAAAGGAGAAAGTAAAACAAAGGCCAGGTGAAAAGGACCATACTCTGAAAGAAATTAGAGATGCCAAGCCTTACTTTTATCCGAAATCTGGTTACACAATCTTGCCTCCCTTATATTTCTAAACCAAACTCTGGCGTGCATAGATCCAAACTATTTACCATTCCAAGAAATCCTGTAAGCCCCAATCTTTAACCCCGCCTATAATAATTAAATCATCCACTAGCATCCTTACCCAAAAAATGGGAATAGAAATTTTTAACAAATTTAACAGCAACTTTTCTTATAGTTTTATTCCTACGAAGGAACATGCTTTTGTCTTATCCAACCTTAAATTCATAATAAATGTGATATCTGAAATAAACAGATATGCATATAACTAAAGTATGTAAATCAATGTAAGGGAAATGCTCTAATTTAACTAGACAATCTTTACAACTGCCACTAACCAATGCTGGCTTCAACCAAATGCAATCCTATTTATGCTTATTCGCCGTGATATGCCTCACAAGCACTAGCAGCTGGACACTCCATTGAATGCAATAGCTCTCCAAGTCAAAAAGATAAACCTCATTACCATATATACGCTAAGTATAACCCATGCCTTACTCCCACCATCCCTATATCAATAAGAGTTAGAACAATTAATCGAAAATCTGCTAAGGCTGCTTCTTTGTTGGTTCATTTCAATGTCAGATGTCGGCGACATAACTCAAAAACAGGCACCATTGAGGAAGATGAAATTGAAAGAAATGAACTAAACATCATCAATACCTATTTTTAAACTCAAAACGACCAACATACTAACAACTTGTCTCACATAGCACTAAGTCTTGACGCTCAGACCCTTCCAGTCGAATCCTACTGGAGCACAAACCCAAACCAATATGGCAGTGATAATTACAGGACAAAATATCCATAACCTTTAGAAAAACACAATTATAAACTGATTATATCGTTTATAAAAATTGAACGCTGTTGCCAAAGGGATATATAAAGAAGCAAAGCACTTGCTACGCATCAAAACTTTTTCGAGACACTCAGGCAGATGAACCTTCCTATTTTCCAACTCATTTCCAACAAAAGTCAGTAAAATCAGCTAAATAATATCAAGATGTTCGAAAGAGAAAGAAGTATGTGTAGCACAAAAAGTTACAGCAAACCAAACTCTTTTAGACTTCTCTGCTAGCCAAACTCTTCCGTACAACATGGTATTCCCCTTAAAAGAGCTAGAAAATTAGCTTACTGAAAGCCCCGATATTGCTCCAGGTAACAAAACCCTATTCTATATTATACTCAGGAACATCCACCCAACCATTCTCTTTTTCCTCCTCAAACTATATAACTGTATTTGGAATGGGCGCTCATTCTAGAAGGATGGTGACAACCGGTGATCCTACCTTCCCTAAAACCCAGAAAGACACACCCAATCCAAATAGTTTTAAAACAATCTCACTCACGTAATTCCTATTTAAATGGCTGGAATGGGTAATAACTACTTGGTAAAATTGCAATCTACAAAGCAACAACGTATTATCACTCACCCAATATTGCTATAGAGAAAACATGCCAACAAGGAAACCATCCATGACAACGACCGCGGATAGTCCTTCTCCGAAGGCAAGCTCTTAACGAGAGTTTTTAATATTGCCAAAGCACACACTACTCCTCGACGTCCCCATTTCCTGATAGAAATTTCTCAAGTAAGTACCAAGGTCTTAATAGCAGTTTTCATTAACAATTTTGCCAGCAAGAGAAATTTCGTTATGTACGGTAACTGTAGGCAAACATGTCAAGGTCACACATTCAATTTAAAGCAGTACCGTAAGTGTTCTCAGCACTACCTCCTCTCGTATCGTGGTCAATCGCTGTTCTACAGGTCCCACAGACCAATATATGTTCATTAGAGGAAGACTACCTACCAATTTGGTTCCCCAGCAAAACCTCAATTTTTGTATTAAAATGACCTTAAGACTCCGCTAAAAGGTACGATGGGTAATTTGTCGCCTAACTTCAGCATAAAATAAAATAACAGAGAGTTCATTTATACAGATATATTTAACAATATTACATTTTAAAGACTTGAAAGATTGTACTCTTCATTTAATTCAATAAAATCGCCGTCAGGCAGCCTTGGACCCTGTTGCAGGACTTCTTAACGGTCTCCTTGTTTAACTAGTTGAAAACTGTTGTGCTCTTGGACCAAACCTCCGCCTTATTTGTGCACGGATACTTGTTGTTCCTTCTCTCAACGAATTCTCCACACATAATATTCCAGGGGGTTGGAGTCTGTTCAGTTTGGAGGCCAGATTTTAAAGTGATGTGGGCAATAAAATTATCTGACAGCCAAGACTGGGTCATCCTGTTTGTCTAGCATGGTGCAGAGTCGTGTCTTCAGACGTAACACCTTCCATCGGGCACTTCCTGGAACCAGACAACTCTACCTCCTCCATGCACTTGATGTTGCCTTTCCTATTAAGTTTGACATCCTCCGGGAAGATAAACGGGAGGGTATCGTGGGCTTCGCTACTGTGCAACTAATACACAATAATTTGGACCGAGAATTTGGTCTTCATGACTCTTGGTACATCATTGGGGGACACAGCAAGCCAGCAGTTGTTTTGCGAATTCACCACCTGGTCATGGAAGAAATTCTTCTCGTCTGAGAAGAACCGAAGGAGGGAGGGGGTTCCATCCAAAAAGGAGGTTCACTTGAGTGCCTGGTAGGATCTACAATGAATCATTCATTTGAGGGACTGAATGACAATGAGACAATTACGACCTGTGTACTGTCAACAAATGAAACCACTGAAGAGAATTTTAGAAGAGAAACTCCAGCGTCGAATAATCCCAAAGGCATCATCTTCCACCAACATAATGAACATACACATATAGATCAAGTGTCTAAATGTCTCAGTGAAACATTCTGTTGGGGATAAATGCATCATCATCTTCATTCACCAAGCATTATTGCCCCAACCTACTTTCATCTTTTTCGAACTCATATATGTGAAAAAGTCCTGCTTCTTTTTCGAACTCTAAGAAATCATATATGTTAAAAGGTCTTTCATCTTTTTCGAACTCTAGGAAATCATATATGTGAAAAGGTCTTATTTTAAAGAGAGAATACTAAAAATGAGCGATCCCAATTCATTCATTCAATAGATTCAAAGACTACTGAATTTTATGAAAAGGTCATCAAAAAACTGGTGGAGAGAAGAAAAGTGATTATAAATAACGAAGGGAATGTGCAGATTAATAAAATATTATCATTCCAGGTTTTTCAAAAGTTATGTTACACACGAATTTTTATCTTTCGAGAGGTTTAGGTGTTTGATAGAAAAAGTTCCGTCAAATAGACTTAGAGTTCTATAGGTGGAAGGAATCCAAATTTATAGGGGTGTCGCAAGGGTTTATAGGTGGCCTGTTTATACATGAATGGGGATCGGTTTATGGATGATGAAAGGGATGGAAAAAGGTGGTTTAGTTAATAGGGAAGTGGAGGTAAATGTTACCTGATTAGTGGGAGCTTGGCCGTTAGTCACAATGGTGAGTATATTGAAGAGTCCTCGTTGCTATTGCTCACGACGGGTGGTGACCTTTGGCGACTGGGCTTACTTTATACCGCCGTCGAATGGTTTCGGCCTCCGTAATAATTCTCAACGAAGGTTATGATTTAGGTTGTGCTTACCGGAGGTTTCCCAGTAATCGGGATAAAGAAGGACTTGGAAAAGGATGGAGTAAAAATATAATTTTATTCTTCTCCCGGCCTTTTAAAGAGGCAAGCGAGTACATTGAGGTCAATAAGTGAGCTTTCTATTCTACGCGAAGTATTCATTCAAAGGCGACAAGGACGTGGGCCAATTAAACGGGTTCTGTAACGCTACAAAGGGAGTAAACGGTGTTAACGAATAATGATTTTCTATCTCTGCCTCTGGTTTTCCTTCTCACTTCTCAAATAATAACAGCTGTGTGTGTAAGATATACCTACATATTTCTAATAGTTTTATCTTTATTATAGGAATAGCATATTGCAGATCTGTGTTGAAATTTCTCTTGGTAAAAGTCTGTATTTGTAAGCTGCTTTGTAGCCTCTCCTTTTCTAATAAATCTTTCCTAAGACGCGAATATTTTTTTAGGCGTCACTTCGAATTGACTCAGATGTCCGACCTGATATCTGCTTTCTGCGTTCTTATTTTGTATGCTCCCGCGCGCGACTCTAACAACCGCTTGCCTCATCTCTTTATGCAAATTAACATATGTACTTTCATTTCCTTATTCTCTATACAAATTAATACATATATTTTCATCTCCTAATTCTCAAATTAGACATATTATTTCCGTTAATTACTTGTAAGGCAATTTATTTGGACTTGATAAATCCACCGAGAGAGAGTTATTTAAATAGATCTGATTTGAATTGGGCCCTTCGATCGGTCACTACGTAAAGCGGGACTCCAAATCTGGAATCCACCCGTCTAGGAAAGCTAACGCAACCGTTGTGTCACTAATGGCCTGGATCGGGAGCGCTTCAATCCATCTCGTCGCTCGATCGATGCACGATAGTAAATACCGATTATGTGAGGGGTAGGATTGTTCAGGTCGTTTACACAATGGAAGTGGTCCAACTATATCAATATGCACTGTTTCGAACCTTGAAGATAGAATATCAATGAACAGGGTCAGGTATTTCGTGTGGCGACTAATCTTTGAAGATTGAAATGGTAGGCACTCCCTTGTCCAGGAGCAAATATCCATGTCTATTTTTAGCCAGCAATATCGAGATTTGATAAGACGAAGTGAATCCTTAAGTCCAGGGTGTGACAGATTATGTAATTTATTGAAGATAGTCTTTTTGCACGCCATAGGGACAAACGGTCGTGGTTTCTCGGGAAAAGAGTCAATTTGGACCTAATTTACGTTCCTTGGAAGGCAGTCAGCGACTACGTTGCCCTAACCACGCACGTGGGCCATATCGCTGATGTATTTCAAAATGGCTGTCCAATGGCCTTGCTATCTGTTTGTTTTTGCACTTAATGGCGATGAAAAAGCCGATACTAATGGCTTGTGGTCAATGCACAAGGTAACATGGCGACCCTCTATCCTGTGCCTGAAGTGGATAACAGCACATTACGCCACTAGAAGCTCTCTTTCTTAGCTGGAGTATGCTTGCAGTGTCCGGCTTAGCTTGCTCGAAAAGAATGCTACCGGTCGTGGCGATCGGTCTACAATTTTGTGCAAGGAGGCACCTGCGCTTATTGGGATCAATCCGCCACTAGCTGGTATGGTGAATCATTGGGCAGCGGGTGACAGAGTTTAACGGAGTCGATTAAAGCCGATTCTGTATTCTCAAATGCTCCTCGTGCCTCATCCTTCCACTCGAGCTCACGAGCCTTAGGTTGAAGGCGTACAAGCTCGATCAGTGAGGCTGCAATCGCGGCAAAATTATGAATCATTCTTCGGTAGTATCCCAACATGCCCAAACATCGTCGAAATTCCTTTTAGTTCTTTTGTAATGGCATGTCTTAAATTTCCTTCATTTTCTTGGCCGATGGGCAAATTCTATCTACCGAAATGTGATGCCCTAAAAAATCGATTTCCTTCTTTGCCAGCTCGCATTTCTCGAAAAATATCCTCAGACCGTTTTCGACCAGGATTTTGAAGACTTAATTCAAATGCTTCATGGGGTCGTCCATATTGTCTGAAGATATCAAGATGTCTATATATACATAAACGAACCCTAATCCTAATCCTCGAAACAGGTTATCCATGAGCCGTTGGAATGTGCAACTTGCATTCCGGAGAGCGAAGGGGAGCTTCACGTACTCTCACAAACCAAACGGCGTTGTTGCCAGTCTTCTCTCTGTCTGCCTGTCTCATAGGGCTTTGATGGTACTCACGAACCAGATCTAACCTTGAAAAAATCCTTTTGCCTTGCAGGTGGTTTTTACCACTTTGAATTCGCGGCAACGGTTACTTATTGGACTTTGTGATCGCATTGAGGGCTCGGAAATCGCCGAGCACCCTGCATTTGTCGGGTGACTTATTCGGGACCATGTGAATCGACGAAGCCCATAGGGATTTTGATGGGCGCACGACTCCCTTTTCAATAGTGTTTCGAAAGTTGCTTTGCCAACCTTTAGCTTCTCTATTGAAAGAGGGCTCGGCCGTGCGAATGTCGGTGGACCACTACCTGTTTCAATTGTATGCACCACTGAGTTCAGGGATGACAGGGAGGGTTTAGCGGGCGCGGGACTCTACAGACCGTCATATTTCTCAAATATGGCTCTGCAGTGGAGCGGTAGGTGCTGTAGGTCATTAATAATTAAAGCTATCGCAGGCTCTCCTGATAATTTCACTTCTGATACGAGTTTGGTTTCTTCATCGATAAGTATGCCGCGCACACAAGCCAATAAGGCAGGGGTTCCCAATCTAGGGTACATGTACCCACAGTGGTACATTTGTACTATTCAGGGGTTACAATACATGATGGACTCTCCATCCAAATTGCACAACGTATTAGACCGCTCCCTACTCTGGTGCGAGTTGGCAACCCTCTGTTTTTATCACTTTATATGCTGACGCCTGCAAGCAAGAGGGGCATTCGGTAGCTTCGTGAGATTCATTTATTGATGTTATAGATAATCCTGAAAATAATATACATGTACAGTGTAGTTTACTCAAACAGATTTCATAATAAAATATAAAAAATTCATTTTCATTGTTTTTCTTTTTCATTCTCAATTTTTAGGGGTACACAGGAATTTATAAATATGCCAAGGGGTAGATAAGAACAAAAGGATTGCAAATCTCTGCATTAAGGGATAAAATGCCATAGAAAGTCAATTCCTAATAACGGTGAAGTGGTATCCGCGACCACAAATAACCACCTAAATGATCGGATAAGACTAGGGATAACTCTATCCGTGTGAGCCTTGCCGTGCACTTTTATTTTACCGCCCGCCAATAGCCGTTGTAATATTTATATTGGACTTGCGCAATTCAACCGAATTCACCAATATAACCGGGATTATTGATACACTTGTCCCCGTGTCAATTAAAAATTCATATTTATTATTATACACTTTAGCAGCGACGGTGAAAACAGATAGCATACCAGCGGCCGGGCTTGCAATGGTATGCCCAGCTAGTTTTCCGCCGAAGCTGGCGAAAATGGCCTGCGAAATGGTTGCATCTGCACTTGTTCTTCTTTTTTGGCCACCTGCACCAGAGTTTGCAGAATTCAGCATTCTCACCAAAGTACACATGTGAGCGGCACACTACAGGTCTTTGGTTCTTTCGGAAGGGTGGCAATCCTCCTGGTATATTATACGCACTGTGATCATTATTTACATACGAGGAACGGTCAATAAGTTATTCAATTCGGATATAAGGAAACGAGAAACGAGATATGAGGAAAAGTGTTTTATTATTTTTTAATATAACTACCCTCGACTTCAATGCACTTGCGCCACTTGTCCCTGAAGCTTCGAATTCCTGACAGCCAGAAATCTCCCGACTGCTGTTCAATCCACTCCTGGACGGCGAGCTGGACATCTTCATCGTCCATAAACCGGTGTGCACGCAGTGCAGCTTTGAGCTGGCGGAATAAAAAGTAGTCGCTAGGGGCCAGATTTGGACTGTAGGGGGGATGGGTGAGCTCCTCGAATCCGCACTCGCGCAGGGCAGCTTGTGCAACTCTGGCCTTGTGGACTTTGACGACGTTGAAGTCGATCATGGGGCGTAAGGTATCTAGGGACCCAACGGGCAGAGACCTTGGTCATAGCCAAATTGTCGTGGATGATGTTGATAACACTTCCATGTGATATTCCATGTTCTCGCTCGATTTCTTCGACCTTCACCCGTCGTTTCGAGGATCCTCCTCTCCACAAGGGCCACACTGTCCTCATTGGTCACGTCTGACGGGCGTCCTGGACGGGGGTCATCTTCAAGGGACTCACGACCATGGCGGAACTCCCTATTCCAGCGAGCAATGGTTGCATAGGAAGGGGCGGTGTCGGTGTACACTGCAACCATGCTTTCATGGATCTCTTTTGCATTCTTGCCTTCCTTGGTCAAAAATTTGATCACTGCGCGGTGCTCAACCTTCTCCATTGTTGAAAAAATTGTGAATGACGATCTGCGATCAGCTACTGCTTCTTAAATAGACGAGGCAGGAGCGTGCGGCTGCAGGTCCTGACTTGTTATAACTTGCCATAACACCCCCACAAACAGCCATCCCCCTTCCTCTGTTTTGCCCTACCGATTCGCAAAACTTATTCACCGCCCCCCTTATGTGCATACAACGGGGCGATTACCATTAGGGTATGAAAATATGGGCGCTGACCGCACATTTCCCGCCGAATTATTTATATATTTATCACTCGTATCGTTATTAATATAAGGCATAAACGCGTTGGACACGGAAACGGCATTGCACTCTACTGAATGTCATCTGTTCATCCACCAGTTTTCCTAATTGTGCCAGGGTTAGTTCTTTCTGTATGGCAATTATAGGCACGATGTTGGCCGACAGGGATTGAATCAACTTGTGCTTCACAAGCTCTTTACCAACTCCTTCTTGAAGGGCAGACTTCGTAGCCCCTCTAAATTGGTAGGTTGTCAGCCTGTGAGAGTGGAAGATGCAATGAGCTTCCCGAAAAGCTCGGGTTTAGTTTTCCCGAAGAGCCCAATCACTTTCACCCATAAACCTTGATAATTTTGGTCCGATATAATGGCCACCGGAGGACAATTGACGGTCTCAGGAGGAAATGAGGCCACTAAATGAAAAAATTTAGTATCCTCCATTATTCTGGAGATGTGAAATTGGGCCTACACAATTTGAAACCCACCTGTGGCTGCTGTTTCATTAAAGATGGGTGGCTTGATGGTGATGGCATTTACGAGCTCCGTCTCACCTTGTCCTACCTGACGATGGTTTGATGCGTCCATTTCTTCGACACCTTCACTGTCCGACCGAAACGAAAGGGTCATCAATTTAGAGAAAGGTCTGCAAGGTTTATAGGTGGCCTATTTATACTTGAATTGGGATCGGCTTATGGATGATGAAAAGACGTGGGAAAATATGGTTTACCTAATAGGGAAGTGGAGGTAAAAGTTACTCGGTTAGTGGGAGCTTGTCCATTAGTCGCAATGGCAAGTATATTGAAGAGTCCTTGTTGTACTAGGCACAACTAGTGGTGCGGATCTTTAACAACTGAGTTTACTTTATACTTTCGTCGAATTGTTTCGGACTCTTTAATAATTCTCCACGAGGGTTAGGATTTAGGCTGTGCTTACCGAATGAAGGTTTCCCGGTAATCGAGGCAAAGAAGGACTTGTAAAAGGACTTAATAAAAATATAATTATATTCTTCTACTAGCCTATTAAAGGGGCAAGCGGCACGTCACGAGTACTTTGCGGTCAATAAGTAGACTTTCTCTTCTACGCAAAGTATTGGTTCAAAGGCGACAAGAACTTATGAGAATTAAACGGGTTCTGTAACGCTACCAAGGGAGTAAACGGTGTTAACGAATAATGATTCTCCTTCTCTGACTCTGGTTGTCCTTCTCACTTCTGAAATAATAAATGTCTGACTATATATGTGTTCATTTCCTAAGGGGCGTGAACTAGACTTGTCCATGGGGGCGAACCCCAGTGGTCTAGTTCATTAATTCCCACCCCTAGAGCGGAGCTACCGAGCAGCTGTGTGTGTAAGATATGCCTATAGGAATCGCTTGTTACAGATATATGTTTAAATTTCTCTTGGTCAAAGTACTTTGGTTTGTTTATGCGTGACTTCATATTAACTCAGATGTTTGACCTGATATCTGCTTTCTGCGTTCGTATTTTGTGTTCTCGCGCGCGATTCTACTGATGGCTTGCCTCATCTCTATTTATACAAATTAAGATATATATTTTCATCTCTTTTTTCTAACATTAGACATATTATTTCCGTTATTTATATGTAAGGCAATTTGGTTGGATTTGATAAATCCACCGAGCGTCCATTTGTGGTTTCTCGCTTGCCTATTAAATCCTGCAATTTGGTGCCAGCAACCTACCTATTATATAACACGAGCACCACAGTTTTACTTTTTCAGCACGTCTCATAAAAAATCTTTTCCATTGTGTGAAGGTGTGTCTAGATGGTAGTGAAAGGAATCGAAATTTCTGCTTTCCCGCGCGCGGGGCACAATAAGCCTGGCCTCGTCAAGTGGCTCAACGTCACCCAGTTGACCGTTCAGAGAGTTGATAACTGGGAAGACATCAAAGATCGAACTCGTTCAGGCTAACCTCAAGTTGTCAGCCGTTTGGGTGTGAGAAAGGCCTTCGAAAGTGCTCCAACCCTTAAAATGACTGCCTTCCGAAATAGGAAAAGTATCTCGTTGGCAGAGTATCCGGGGGCGTGAATGAGGAGGCTGGCAAGAGCTTGAGGTGCGTGAAAAACCCTTTGATTACCGACCCTATGCGAGAACAACGTCAGGGGCGCTGTTGTCCCCTTCTCAACGAGTTGAAGATTCATGGCAATCTAATTCTCTTCACGATCGATTCAGTCATCAACAAGCAGGTCAAATGCGTTAAAAGATTTGGCTAGGACGTCTCTGAGGTCTGAGGCGTGTCAACGACCCAGAACTCGTTCTCCGTGATGATGCCCAGTGTCGTGGCTTCGAATGGCGAGATTACAGTGACATCTTGGCCACAAAAGCACTGCACTGCATACGAAAGATCGCAAAGAAGGTGGGGTACATTTTTCAGCAGGACGGTGTCCTGCCCGCCCACACAGCAATAACCGTGCAAGAGTTGATGGGGTCAAACATGAACTTCTGGTCTGGCACGGATTCAGCGTGACACAAAGTATTTTCCAAGAGCAATACTCTCAGCGATGTAGAAGCTATTGGAGTAAAAGTAGGCGACATATAGTCAATGATAGCAACCTCCAGAATGGCAGAAACAGAAGCGCAACCAGCGAGAGAGGTATGAGTCTCGCATCTCGCTGCCATAGTCACTGTCAAAATCGGCTGCGGGTGCAATGAAAGCCGTTGGCGCCTGAGGAAAAACATGGGCCGTGCTTATAAAGGCATAATTCACTGTGCACGGTGGAGAGAAAGTGAAATAACCCCAGCATCGACAAAGAGTCTATGGATAAGGAACTTATTTAATACACCGGTCGCCAGGCGGGGACTAATGCGGTTTATCGTGTCCATCCGTGTAATCTGTTACAAAGGGACAGATCCAGCCTAACACGAAGTATGCTCCAAAAACGTTGAAAGCTTGTAGCCTCTACATTAGCATCCTGGCAGAACCAATGGCGCCATCTGTTCAAGGTTACACGGATTTATCGAAATAATTTTCTATTTCTAATCCAAAGGGGCATAGCGTATGATTGGCCTATCTCAGTAACATAGTCACTAGCGAGATCGACTACGGGAGTGATGAGAGCCGTTGCTGGCTGGGGAAATGTCAGAGCAAATAGCATCACTTCAGCATTGACAAGCAGGCTCGCAATAGGGGGCATGTGGAAGCCACCAGTCACTGAAGGAGAGTGTTGTCGTGGGTCGCGTCCACCTTCCTTAATTCACGCTTGGCTGCCAATGTGTAAAAATTGAATCAGTAGTCTAACTTTGAGCGATAAAAGAACGAGACATACAACAACAAAGTGGTCGACCTATCAGGGCTCCAACTGCTGAACATCACGGAACGAATAATGCCCATAACATAGGTAATAGAGAACCGAAGGCTGTAAATATAGGCTTATCTGATGATGCCGTGGTAAAAAAATAAGACCAAAAAAATGAGAGTTTACCTCTTTAAGGCGAACCCCGAATAGGAAAAAGTTCGAGTCAGGATGGGGGTTAAGAGAATTGCACTACTTTTGTCTCGGCCGAGGATTACCGAAACATGTGCGCCTCGCAATAGTGAAATGTACGGTTTAATGCTAGTTGGAGTTAACGTTCCAGAGTAAGCATTTAGGGCGCTCCAAGAGATCGAAATATCATCTCTGTATATCGTAGCGACATCTTTCGGTAGCACTGATGAGATATCGTGAAAACTAGGACAAAGATTGTTACACTCAGGACAATTTTCTTGCAGGATGACTCTTTCCTTCCCTATTTTTCTGGAGTAGGATCCCCACACCCGTACGCATATTCGACGCGCATCTCTCACCAAGGTGTCGAACAATGGCATAAGGTATAGTGTCAGGACCAGAAGCGGTGTTCGCTCCTGAAGTGAAAGGAAAACGCAAATGACAGCGTAAACCTGCCAATGAGGGGTTCTCAGTCTTTGAGTATAAATTAAACTGCAGCTGCAGCCTTCGGAGGAATTACCACGTCCATTGAATGCTAACAAAACTCTCTACCACGAGAATTTTTTTCGAATCCTTTTGACTGGCTTCCACACTTTTGCAAAGGGCAACTTGCCGCTAAGTGAACACATGTATGCCCGCCGAGAAGAACGTCGGGCATGGTTTGAAACATATCGGAACATAAGCCAGAATTGACTTAATTTGCCGACGTTGAAATCGTTCGGATGGCGCTTATATCTGATATATGCCCATCGCTTCTGCCTAAGGGCCGCCTCACACTCGGGCGACCAAGGAATTTGAATGCTTGTAAGAGGGCCACACTTTCTATGAATCGTAGTTATGCCCACGTCAATGAGGTTGCCTGAGAAAAACTCATTGCTTTATCAACTTACCTAAACTCCTCGACTGGGACAAGACTAGAAAATGAGGCGCTTATACAGTAGTGATACGAAAACTCAACCATATTGAGGACACCTACCTCAACTCGTCCATCAGGTCGTCAAAGATCTGACCCCTGGGATTGATCATTTATGCTCCCAAAGGATGTGTCTACGGTTCAAATCCGTCAACATCAGAAAGGGTATCAGCAACCATGCCACGACGAAGCAAAAGCTTCCTGCGTTTATGTTGGCTGACTGTGGAATGTACGCATAAATAACGGTATACTACCTATTCGGGTATAGCTGTATTGCCACAACTGAAAGAATATAGCGAGTAGAACACCAGACACATCATGCTAAGTGTAAATCGCGCATCCCTTGCCCTCCCCCATTTCCTGGTGGTGAGATCGAAAAACCTTAATATCTTAGGAGAGTGGGCAGATGGCACATACCCAGCATGGTTTCTTGAAAAAAAAATGGCTAACTGGGAACGGAAAGAGACGAGCCTTCTCAGCTCCTTTCAGTTGGTCCAGTGTCAATGGAGATTCTATTGAATGAATATGCCTTACAAACCTATATGGGAGGATATTCGGGGGTCCTTTTAGATGAGAAGAACTTTACTTGTATGACTTTGTGCTTCTCTGAGGCAGAACTCGGGTGCTGTTTGCCTTACGAAGCTCTATTGCTTTTGATTGCTTATAGAGAATCTTGAGGTTGACATGCGAGTCGTTTTCTCCCTTTCCTCGAAACATTTTGCGGGCGGGACCGCTACGAAGTGTGGGTTCCTTGTTTTGGAGAGCCCCACGTTTTCAGCTCGACAGGTCAGGCCTTGGGCGAGGCCGACGGAGCCTAAGCTTGTTTGTTGCTGTAATCGTTTCTGAGGGGTTCTAGAAACCTCAAAAAATAGTATCATGTCGACCTTCGGGCAGTTTTCTTCCTATGAGTCTAACGACTCGGTGAAGGATCGTAGCCGTTATTCCTTACAGCGAACGTTGACACGAGATGAGCCCCTAGATTTGTACGAGGCCCTCTTCTGTATTATTTCTTCGTAGTCCAACTCCCCCGCCAGTAGGAATCAGCCTCCATCGAGTTTTTCGAAGAGGTTCAAAGGACGACCTGAAGGAGAGAATCAATTTCTCTAGTTTTAGTTTTAGCAGTGAGACCCTTGTTACCCTATCCAACTCCTTTTAGGGAATTTAACTATAGGCTATAAGCTGTCTTTATCCTACCGTTTTCGAGTCCTTATGCTTCTCCACTCCAGGTAGTGCCAAAATATACTCCTATGTATTTCAGAACTGTAGTCAACCGCCCGGCTTTGAACTCTTTTACTATCTAGGATAAGTACCCGTTACTATACTTATACGATTTCATCTTTCCTGATCTAGCTTTTAATCAAATCCATCTTTATCTCGTTGTCATCCCAACGATTACGTGGATTATTTATCTCTAGCAATAGTTCAAGAATAAGACAAAAACGCATGTATAGTGTAGCACTTATCACCATTTCTCTCCTTTTATTACTCTAAGCATGTATCAGATCGATTCATGGTCATTCTCATCATTTTTTTCGATCGACTCACAAACTTCTTCATTTGTCTAGGGTGATATGAACTCCTAGTGGCCAGAATGACTCGCTTATGTTTATCTTGTCAGTGTGCTTAGGTCCATCACCACACTATAACTCTTCAGGCTACGTTTCCTCTTCTTCTCTCGATCTGCATCGATCTAGTTGGTCCCATACCTATTTTATCATGTTTGCAGTTACATTAAGTTAAGATGATCGGTTTATATGGTGGAAAGGGTTTATAGTTATTCTTTATATTTGAGGTTCGATCTTTACTCGATCCTTCACCTGAAGTTAGGTTTCTATATTTGGTGTCTTTTCCACCATTATTAGTCACCTTTATAACCCAATTCGACTGCCATCTATGACAAGCGCTTATGACAGTAATTTTTTTTTCGCATTCGTACCACGAGTTACCATTCGCAAAGCAGTGGGGGCATTGAAGGTTTGCACCGCCAGATCAAGACTAGTCTAGGATACAAGTATCTCAGTAATAGGTGGGAGAAGAAGCTGCCTTGCATTCTTCTGGAGATTCGTTCATCTTTGAAAAGTATTCGTTTTACTTGCTGGAAAATTAGTTTGAAGTACTTCTTTCTTTTTTTATGTAAAAAATTTTCTTCCTCTTACCCACTTGTACCTTCTTCTCTAGATCCTTCTGCATAGGTAGATGACTTTTTAAGGGCGATGGATGAGACTTACCCTACTGCAGCAGAGGTGCATGCTATTTGAAACCCTTTGGCCAAAAGACATAGCAACTTGTACTGGTGTTTTCGTCCATTGCGACTCAGCATGACTAAAACTGCAACTGGTGTACGGATGACCCTTTCTCGTCATCTCAGGAAGGACATAGGTCTTAGCCATTTTGCGTGGATCAAGCGGGATACTCTTTCTTTTTCCTTCCTAACCCCACCATCTATTGATGCTATTCAGACTGAATATCCCTCTACAGCTCCTACAAGTAATCAAGTTTGGATTTTATTAATCTTTCATTTTTATTGCTTCCGTGTTTTAATTTCTTATCTGGAGTCAATTCTTATCCATTGAGGGATGTTTCCTCGCCGCTAATTTCTTCATGGAACCTATATATCTCGCATAACTGGTACCTATTCTGTTGTTTCCTCAAACTTTTCTTTAATTAACGTTATGGTTTTCCATTATCTTTTCCTCCATTCGGCGCACTTTTTTCTCTACTACTTTATTAATTGGGTTTATTTTTTTTCTCGGTGAAAATCTTTTTGTCTCTCCTTTCAATCATAACGTTAGTATAGATTTTCAAGTTATTTCTATCCGTATTTTTATGCTAGTGGTTTTAGTTATCCTCCTTGTTTCCTTGACTGGAGGAGGCTTTTCTTTAGCTTCTTCTTCTTACCCGTCTTTATCCATGTTCTCCTTTTGTGGTTTACGTCAGGTATGCAGTCTACTTTTCGCTGGTATCAGTAAATCGCTTTTGCACTTTTGTTGGAGTTTTCTTTCCTTGTTCTAGCTTAGGGGTACGGGTCTCTTCTTCCGACGCCGTTGTTTTTGCGTTATCTGATGTTTTTAGTCGCGTGCGAGTCTAGTTGCCTGCGATTCAACATCTCACTCTGTCGGGGGGTCGGTCGGTTCCCCCTTTTGCATTTTTTTTCGTTTTTTGTAATAACATTGTAAATATTCAGCATAACTTCATAATAATTCGGTCCATTCTAAGGAAATTTGGAAGACTTGTGTTGTTTTAAATTCTCTTTCGAATGATATAATTCCCAAGGTCCTACCAAGGTTATTTCATGAATTATTTTGTTTTGACAATAACATTATAACTATTTGGCAGATTCTAACGAAATTTAACACCCTTATGTTGTTTTGCATTCTCTTCGAAGGATATAATTGCAAAAGGTCCTCCCAAAGTTAGCTCGAGAATTATTTTGTTTTGGAAATAACATCATAACTATTCGGCCGATTCTAACGAAATTTGAAACCCTTTTGTTGTTTTACATTTTCTTTCGAAGGATATAATTACCAAAGTCCTCCCAAGGTTAGTCCAAGAAATATTTTGTTTTGGAAATAACATCATAACAATTCGGCCTATTCTAACGAAATTTAAAACCCTTACTTTGTTTTACATTCTCTTTCGAATAATATAATTGCAAAAGGTCCTCCCAAGGTTAGCTCTGGAATTATTTTTTTTAGAGATAACATCATAGCCATTCGGCTGATTCTATCTAAATTTGAAACCCTTATGTTGTTTTATATTCTCTTTCCTTTGATGAGTTTGAATTCATTATCATTTTACCCTTAAGTAAACTGTTTCTTATTATAACAAAACTTAATATATCTTTATATGTTCGTAGTAAAACAAAGTTTTCCAAGTGAGCTTGTATAATACATGTTAATACCTTAACGTTTAACTCTTCAGCTATGTGTATTATTCCCTCAGGTGGAGCATTCTCACCTAAGCTTATGTGTGAAATTTTTCATTTCTTTTTCTTCTTTCCTTTTTTATTATTTCCTTCCATTCCAGGCAACTTAACACTATATTACGGTGTTGTTCGTGGCAGTTCATGCGTTTCTTGATCTTTTACTTTCAGTTTTCGTGCGTATAGCCTTCCTCCGCGCATTTAGAACATATCTTCTTATCATTATCTGGGCAGTTCCCTGAGTTATTTGCTTCCATTTTATAAGAATCAAAGCACATTTAATATCTTCGAATTCCTCCCACTCTATATTATCAGTAAGAATTCTCATTTTAAAGACGAATATAATTTTATTTGAGGCGTTTATTTTCCTGAAGGATTTTTGTTTCCGTTCTCTGATAATATGTAGTCAACATCGCAATCCTGGGCACATAGTTCGATGACGATTTTCTTCGCGTAGATGAAGAGGATGAGTACAACTTGTAATTAGGTAGAGGGTGGTCTGGCAGAGCCCTAAGAGAGGTTCACGACGTGTTCTCTATCCATTTACATTGCGAAGGTTTGGGAGAGATAATGAATGGTGTCCTAGTGATTCCTCCTCTTAATTGCCAATTGAATATCTTATTTTTACGCCTCTTCTGATTTACCTCATGTTGTGCGAATTTGGGTGACTGTATTATAGCGTGAAAGGTTACGTCAGATTGAGTTAATGATTGAAGTTTCTCCTTATTTTCTAATCACGATTTCCGCTACACAATTCTGGCCCGATAATCTTGGGGTAGGATGATGAATGGATGATAAAGTTGAGTAGGCCCCTCTCCAGAGATGACTCACCGCAACTTGATGAAAGGTCATGGCGGAATCAACAACCACTCTTTGAGTTGCCGGCCCCTCAAAGGGGTTGATATCCAATATATTTCGAGATTACAAAGCTGCGGTTGCATCTCTGTCTGTAGTTCTGGATCGACCCACAGTGTATGAGGTTGTAGTCCCATATAAGCGTGAATCTCAGTCCTTTATCGGCGCTAGGTTGCATAATGGACTATCCCTCAGACCTTTTTTACCGGGCCCTTCAATTTTGACGAATTCGTTGATGACATAATTCATACGAAGGAATGAGGCAGAACCTGGTCAGGATGGTATCATAATGAAGAGGAAGGATGCTCTTTTTTAGGTTGTATTAGGGACCTTCCTTACTGGTTATTTAAAGAATATTTATATATTTTAAGAAACATCCTAAAAAAGCCAAATATGGAATGGAGTTATAAGATTTAATGCCTACGAGTACCAAGGTCAAATATAAATGATCATAAGTGCTTAGAGAATTGAATTCTTGTCAGCGTTAGCATAACACTCCTTGTGTAGCTCATGGATTTCCGTTCTTTGTCCTTTTAGTCTTCCAAGAGCATCATTAATAAGATTACATGTTTATCGGGGATCCTCGGTATATCCAAGATAAATGCTCAAGGATCTGCGCATATTCGTCATCTTGTGGTTTTTGGACTTAATAGGTACTGCTAAATTCATTGACTAGGCTATACCTATTATAAGGTTAGTAAAATTCTAAATGATCATGAGACTAGTTGGGCTAGTAATAAAAAGGATGCGGAATCCATCATGTTTTCATAGGAAAAGTTTATAATTATGTTATAGGTTTAAATTTCAGAATTTTAAACGAGTATCACATAGCTACAGCATAAAATAGTTGACAAATTACAGATATGTATTTAAAGTTTTCTTGTATGTTAGTATCAGAAAATTATAATAAAGTGTCCGAGCAAATGAGACTGGATACATTAAGTCGTGCGCAACTGGCGCCATTAAATTCGACTTTGAATTACAAAATATAGTGTCGGAGTAGGAAGGCCGATCTGTGCATACTTTTGCAGGTAAAGGGCAAAAAAAAGAGTTAAATCTTTATAAAATGCTACGTCTAATGAAGATTCAGAGTGTAACAAATAAAAATTCCAATTGATGCAAAACATTGAAATGTTGTAAAATAGGAAAATTATATTGTTGTCTGCGATGTGATTTGTAAAGGTACTAGGATAGTTATTCCTAAAAGCTTTTAGCTGTAAAGTTTAGCACAAAATTTCTAGAGACATCAGGGTGTCTTTAAAAACCTAGAACGTGATAAATATGACCAACGATTGAACGTGTTGTATTTAACTACATAAATTTATGATAGGATACCTGTGCCAAACCTATTGTCCTGAGGTCGCATAGAGGTGAATACCCTTAATTTAAGGAGGTTTTTCAAGTCGACCATTTTGGAAAGTCATCTCACCTGGACAATCCACATGTATGATTGTTTAAAAGACTGCATTATACTAGTCAGTTACAGTTTTGTCCAGGTGAACGCGAAAATTGTCATCCTGGAAGACAGGTATTGGAATATTACATTTCACGCTAAGATGAACGGCAAATTTCAAAGCGTGGTTGTCTAGCAGCTTGATAGCGTATAGGCGTATCAGGCCCATTTGTTTTTCACCTCAACCAAAGGACCGATTTCTACATAATTAAAACAACCCCAGAACATGACAGAGCCTCATCTAGCATGACCTGCACCCTCCACGCAGTCTTTATTGAAGGCTTCATGAGGTCTAAAATGCACATGACACCGGTCATCATTCACATACAGGCTGACATGTGATTCGCCTACTGACTAATTTTCTTTTCATCTAATGTAGCTGGGTAATTTTGTCAACAAAAGTTAGCAACGGCCTTTTGCGTTAAGCTGCACCGTATGTTCCTGGCAGCGAGTTCTTTCAATAAGGTGTCCCTAAGAAAACTATTTTACATACACATCATGCCTAATATTTTGGCCGGTAAGCATATATAGCATTTGTTTTACTTAAAGAATAAAACATATTTATTAGTATTGAATTACTACAGTAGATTGATTGGAATAGCGTTGATACATTCTACTACTTCTGCCACTGCCCTTATCAATTAAAATATATTTTATCAAATATGGCATCCGATAAATAAGTAAATTCCGACTACTTTCTCAGTTAAAATAATCTTTTTGAGAATTTTACCAAAAAAATATCAATTCCAACACACGATCCTAAGTCTATATTTCTCTTATACAGTAGTTAGGTGAGGCAGAACGAGCAGTATTTTCAATCAAGTTCGTATTAAAAAGCGTCACTTTCTCACAAAAATCTTTTTTCTCCAGCTGAACATTTAATGGGTAATATATTAAGAACTTTTTTTACCTGTCATGCCTTGTCTCTATCAACCTTTCAACTTCACGCACGGCAGTTTTGAGAGAGAAAGAATTCATGTTGTGAATAAGTAGAGAGAGTAAACGGATAGACATTTCACCAAAGAGGGTAGTTCAGTGTTGTTAGAAAGTGAACTGGAATATATATTCTGTTAAGAGCTTAAAGGAGAGATACTTCAGTTTAATGGCCAGATATCTTTATACCTGAGTATGAATATCATTTAATTCGAAAGTATAAATTGTAAGACTAAGGCTCTGGTATACCTTCATTAACGTACATACGACGCGCGCCAAGAGATAGTAAAAAATCATAATCCACTAATTAGATTTGAACGTTGTTTCATTCGTGGCAGTGTCCACACCCATGTTTCTCGTGCGAGAGTTTGCAATTTTGATTCTAGTTGGAAATAGCAACAATCTGATGGGAGGTGAACCCATTAAATAGAAAATAAAATTTATTGCGGAAAAGAGCAACATCTGTCAAAATTCTGAGCACTACCAAAAGGAAAAGTGCAAATTAAGTGGGATATGTTTTGCCCAGCATTATATTGAAGACTTCGTCATAGAGTACATTTGTAAAAGGTATCGCAAGTATCAAAGAGAATATTTTAAATTACATTTAAAGCTACGAAAACGAATCATTTCGAAAAAACGAAGTACCTCTAATCCTAAAGGATACTAACCATTTATCAATAACACCGCAAAGTTTGCAATAAGAGAAAGAGCCGTTATTACCACTTCATAAAATATAATAGCAACCATGTAAAACGAAAGAAATGTTTTCATTAGCGGCATCAAGTACATTTCAACTTAAAAATGATAAATGACTACGATTTCTTTTTAAACTTATAAAAAAAAAGGTCAATCTGTTTCTGCGTATTTAGATAATATTTAAAAAAAACCGAGGTTCCATTTTGGCACAAATTATAAATTCGAAAAATTTTTAGGAATTATCGCTGAAAAACCGGGGTTCCATTTCTGTTTATTCCAGTGTAAATAATTTAATAAGGAAGACATAATTGTCAATTTTAAAGAGATAAAATAATAATTAAAAATTCTCGGGGCCAAAACCACCATTCACTAAAAAGTTGTTTGAAAGGCGTGATGTTCCTTAAGACTTTGAGTCAACATATGTATACTCGTATTATTACAATTTTTTTTAAAGGGAGAAAAGGTTGATTTTACATTTGGTTTTATATCAGACGAATATCGCAACAACTTTTTGACTTATAAAACCTTTTCAACTTAGAACTCCTATCCGACTAATGAAGTTCAAAGTACCCTTATCAACATATTTAAAATAATAAATCGAACCAGTCAATGGCTTTGCCACTCTCCCCTACGCGGGGAACTTGCGCTTCGCTACTAAGATTAAAATTTAAAATCTAAAAAAAGCAGCCATGGTTAAATTTTTATGAATCTTTTGAACTTCGCCAATTATAATTGTAGAGGAATGGCAATATAAAGCCTCCCAGAGAGCCAGGCGGACATATACCTTAAAGTATCCCCCCCCCCTTTGTGGAGAAAGTCGGAAAAGCGAGCCCCATGAGGAGACTTGTGGGAATGGTAGCCGGCGAATAACAATAACTGCCTACCCTGTTTGATATCCCCGCCGCCTATGTAGTTGGAGCGACCATCTGTGTTAAGGCAACCACCAAAGGCCATTAAACGACGCTCTAAAGATCCAATTACCTACGATATACATAGGCCCGTGGTTATGTCACCAAAAAGCGGTGCCAGTCAAAAGGCACGCCAAGGAGTGTAGCGGTTGAGGGTCTCTCTAATTAACAAGCCGACTTGAGCACCTCAGTGCCAACCTCTGCACTTCTCGCTCTATCAGATGCGAACTCACCATTCGCGCTCCCCTCTGCGGCCTCGCCCTTTTCCCCTTAGATGGGGCGGTGGTCCACCTATAAATAAGCCCCTGAAGGAAAGAGAAAGGATTATTCAGTGAGAACGACGTAGGATCAGTTCGTGAAGATCGATCCTTCAGTCAGTCAAGATTATTATTTGGTGAGAACGACGTAGGATCAGTTCGTGAAGATCAATCCTTCAGCCAGTCAAGATTATTCAGTGAGAAACGATAAAGGATCAGATTGAGAAGATCAATCCCTCCCCCCACCCCAGGGCCGGTGCCATACCAAAGAATCCTTTACAGACTTAGAAGAAGTCTGACTGGAGAAAAGAAAACCCGCTCACACTCGATGGACTCTCACAGCTCAAGCTCCGTAAGAGTTAGAGGAGAAGAACCAAGCCCCAACGAGGTTCCGTTCGTTAATTACGGTAAAAATCCCCCGTATACCTAAAATTTAGTTGGGCACTCGGCGTTAAAGAATAAGACACCAAGAGGCTTCAAGACTATTCAGAAGAGGACTCTTGAAGCGAACAGCACGGTAACTCTCTCCGTCTTCTCAACTCAACCAGAGGGAAATTTGCAATAAGAAGTTGACATCGCACTACCTCGCTTCCTCCATCCCATCTCGACGAAATTCTAACATCGGCCACTCCAAATCTCCGAAGCGCAAGATAAGCCCTCCAACGACATCCGACAACCCTTGATCCTGTCTGTCAGGTAAGTTAGAAAGAACATTTATATTCATATTGCGATATTATGAGGTTAGTACGTTTCATGATTTAATGGAAGTAGGAACAATTGTGCGTGAACCCCTGTCATATTTGTTAGTAGAAGAGAGTACTTTAGTTTAATGTTTAACGCTAATCTAAAAGGGTCGCGATAAAAATATTAATCGGCAATTGGTGTGTTTACGTGTAGCTTATTTGTTTATTTTTGTCCTTGAAGATATTGTTATAGGCCCAGTTGCCCACCAGGTTAGTCTCGGTTAGCGTAGGAAGAGGATATAAATGTGTTGACCTTTTTTTTTCAAAGTTAATTGTTAAATGTAAAATATATGTTTATTTTGGCATAATTCCTATGTGTTCCTTTATATCCTTACGTGTTGAAGCGGCTCTTCATTAAAACAACAAAATTTGCACTCTTAGATCAAAGCATACTTTAACAAAGGAGTACATCACGACTACGAGGTATCCTACGGCAATAATAATTTTAAAAAGGAACTCTAAGCTAAATTTTATGAACTTCACCATTTGTAATTCTTTGAGTTTTAAAAAATTCAAAAATTTCGATACCTATATTTATTTCTGAACTTCACCATTTTGTTTTTTGATATTATAAAACAATTATAAGAAATAACTTGGATAAAAAACATAAGTCATAACTAAACTAAGATGAAATTATTATTCAAATACTCAAAAAATATCCTTCTTAAATTTTAGAGTTAGTGATGATGATGATGGCAAGCGCCTTTTTAACCATTAGTACAAGCATATTTAAACACTCTTAATACCAACCATAGATTAATATGCTATATGTTTTCTAATCTAAAGAGCATCCAAAACATCCATACATTACTTTCCTGTGTTTACCTACGACTAGCCATAGATCGGATCTAAGGGACTTTAATAGTATGATTCCTTAATTCAATATCTCACCATTAGCTGAATCAGATAATAAATTATTTCGTCTCTCTTTCCTTTGTGTCAAGGGTGAACCATATGGATGGGCGACCTAAAATGTTACTGGTTCAAAACCAGACAAAACTTTTAAATATCTCTCCTTTTCTATATCCCACTTTTCACCGTTTTTCTCATATTAATATTTCAATCAGTTCTAATCTTATGTTCTACTTAATTTTAATATTAGTTCTATCAATGATTGATTAATTGATTGATATAATCTTCTTTACTTTCTTTTCCTAATTTTTCATTTTTGCGCTAAATCCTGAACAGCTTCTGTCTATATTTAAGGACGCCGGCTTCAATAAACTCTAATTCAGATTCCCTATAAATGTTGTCCGCAATAGTTCCTTGGAAGTGTTTCTAATTATCACACTCCCGTCCACTAACCTTAGGACCATCATAACTTCATTCTCTCATCCAAACTTTTTAAACCTTTTACACACTAATAACCTATCATTCCTTAAAACTTGCCCCATTTCAATTTCATACAATTCATACCCTTTTTTTTGTCATGGTTTACTTCATGGATTTTGCTCTAATTCACAATCTACCCTTAGATACTTAAAACATTTTGCTTGTTTCAGCTTATCTCGGGTGTCTTAAAATCACAGGTTATCATACTTTCGTCTCCTATCAAATTTCTCAATTACTTCCCCACTCACCAAATGACACCCTCGCTAAATAGCAGGCACAAACATGCATAAGCACCATTCTCTCTGGCAATATTTTCCATCATTCTTCGACCATAACCACCGCCCGCAGTCGTCTTATATGTTCACACTATCCATAAAACTATTAATAGTCACGGTAAGATGCTACAAATGCTTCACACCCAATGATATTAACCGATTGTCTTTGGTCACCTTCTATGATATTGCTGGCCACAGATTAAACAGTCTTTTCACTCCATCTAACAGTTTACAATTTCTCGAAATCGGTAAATCTGGTATATACTTTGCAACTATTATTCAGTCATTTCTCAGCCACCTCCTATATGACAAACATTTTATTCCCACAAACATTACAAGCCAACCTTGCTCATCTTATAGCTTTACACGTTTAATACAAAATTTCCCATATTGCTCTCCTCATTCATCGCAAAGGGACGAACTGTCAACCCAACCATTTCCCGGAAAGAGGTCGGTTTGCCGGCCCCAATGACGTCTAATCCTACTGGGCCACGGTTCTAGTGAGTCATCCTTTGTCAATATCTCCGACGCCACGTGGGGAGGAGGGGGGGGGGGAGATGAGAGCGTGGAAGCACAGGTGCTCTCACTCCAGATGGCATCCTTTTTCCAGGAGAAGTGAGAACCACCTCTGAGCCAAAACCTAGAGAGGCAAAGGAATTATTCTTTAGAACTTCCTTGGTCTATCCAGTTACGAGTATAAAAGCACCGTCTCTCTGTTGTCTCTCCATGCATACGAGCACTGTTACCACTGCGTCCTTTCGAACTATTCTACGGGTTTTGCCTCTCTCGGGTGCCACCCTAGTAGAGGTGGCCTCAACACTGGTTTGTGCTTCACCTTGGATGAAACCAGTGTTCGCTACACGTGACCCGTTCGCAAAAAAATGAGGCTAGCACTATCTCCACCGAGTCTTAAACTCAAAGGAAACAAACCTCCGAAAGGTAGTTTTGAGACAAGACCCCGTGATTCTTATGTTTACACGACGTGGGCATGGCAAGCCGCCCCTAGTAAACCTTCGAGGGTAATAGCACTTTCAGCGCATAATCAGGTCAGTTCCCTAAAAGCTTTGTCTCCAGTAAAGCTACAGTGATTCTCCTGAGGGATATTAAATCAAAGATGGATCGCGCGTTACTTTCGAGTTAGATCTAGAGATTATTTTCGGTAAGTCGAATTTACCGTGGACCAATTTGAAAAAGCTGCGGTGACTTGTCTCTTCCGCTCTCCTTTAGGTATTTGCCTTCAGGTAGCATTTTGGGGGCGTACCCTTGCCCAATCTCAAGTGGTAACAGATTTTTGAAATGCCAGTATCAAGTGATTTGCGATTTACACCCAACATTATGTCTCCGATCTCCCTTTTCCTTTAACCACCTCCTTTCAGGTCCTTTCAGCGTAAATTCCACTGTTAGCTGACTTCGATGCGGCTGACTTCGCCACATTGTGGCACGGCTGACGAGACTTTTTAACATTATCCGCAATGTTTATAAAGGGTATGCACACCGTCTTAAGGAACTACACCAGGGATGGGGAACCTGCGGCCTCCGGTAACTTATCGAAGTAAATCTTAATTTATATAAAAACCATCAATTCCAAGCAGTTATAATATATAACAAAATATAGCCATTGAAGTCTTACAAAATAGGTACTAGCTAAGGCTAAAGCATCGCGGCGAATGAAAATTGAACGAAATATTACTAACTTTCTAAATCATTCACACAAGTATATACCAAACACATGTAGACGTAAAAATAAGGAAAATGAACGCACTTTTATGTAATGATGTGTCATTAGCACTGATTTTTCTCTTCAGTCAAAGCTTTTCCAGCATTCTTCTTACACCTAAGTTTTTCAAATATTCACTTATTTACATTTTTATCATTACATGAGCAAATTACATACTGCGTAACTACGGAAATATTTTTTTTAATAATGATAAGATGCATTATAATAAATAAGTAAAATTACAAAGTATATAGTATATATGTCGTAGGTGACAGAACTGAATTAGCAAAATGGCCGGAATCGGTTGTTAAGAACCATAATGTCAGTTGTTGGCAAATGTCAGTCAGTTATTTGATTTCAGTGGTGGTGTTCGTGCATGTATATCCGTCTATCGATGTGTGCTATTTGCTTCGATTATTTCGCTGCCTTGCTTGTTCCCATTAATCAATAATATACGTTTTTCAGATTAAATCAATTTCTTCATTTTCCGCCCCATCATGTCTAAAAAAAGTAAAAAGAACGTTTCAAGAAGAAAGTAAAGTATTAAATGACGAATGGGAATTACAATTTTTTGTAGTCTTTACTAATGGTAAAATGACTTGCTTGCTCTGTGATACCGTAATTTCAACAAAAAAGAAATACAATGCACGCATGCACTATGTTGCTCATGGGACAATAAATATGCAAAATTAGAGAGTGAGGCTCGCAAGATTCTATTGAATAAATTAAAAGATGAAAAGCGAAAACAATTATTCCATTCAGTGCTATACCTACATCAAGGAACTGCTACGACTGAGGCAAGTTATAAATGACCATATTTGCTTGGTAAACAAGGTAAGCTATTTAGTGATGCAGAACTTATAAAGGAATGTATCCGTGAAGTAGTATAATGCTTAGATCCTGATAGAGCTAAGAAATATGAGAACGTATTTCTTTCAAGAAGAACCAATACAGATCGGTAGCATAAATTAGTTCGCAATATAACTGAATAACTTCAAAAAATAATCCAAAAAGAAAATGTACATTATTGAAATGCTTTGGATGAATCGACAGATTCAACTAATTCAGCACAAGCATTGTATTTTGTTCGTGGTGTAACTGAAGATTTTCATTTATTTGAAGAATTGTTTACTTTATACACCCTTAAGGGAAGGACGCGAGGAATTGATATTTTAAACATCTTTAAAGATAAATGTTTTGAAGCCGAACTCAATTTTACTAACTTGGTGAGTGTGTGTACAGATGGTGCTCCATCTATGACTGGGAAGATCGAAAGATATATTGCACATCTTAAAAGAGAACTCTCAGATCCAAATGCACTGATTTCTTTTTAAGTAACACTTTGCAAAAGTTCTAGGTATTGTGAACTATATTCGAGCAAATACTACGAGCCATCACCAGTTTCGAAACATGCCCTTGATGAATGATGAGAAAATGAGTGGAGATTTACCCTATCATTCAAAAGTGCGTTGGTTATCGCAAGGAGAAGTATTAGTCAAAATTCTATCTTTGCGAGCGCAAATAATTGACTTTTTTCAAGGAAACAATAAACATTGTGAATTATCAGATGCAAATGTTCAGCATGGTGTTGCGATGTGATATAATGACAAATGAGTTAAATATTTCGCTGCAAGGCAAAACCAAATCTATATATGATATGTGCGCCCCAAAATCTAGCATTTAGAAACTTTCAGAAAAAATAATTAATGAAAAGGAAGAGTATGACTGAATCTTTCGAAAAATACGAATCAGTTTTAGACTCGTTAATCACAGAATACAATGATAAATTCCTTGATTTTGAAAAGCATGATGTCACCCTGAAACTAGCTTTTCAACCTCACTTAAATGATGTATCAAAGGCACCAGAAGATTTAAAAATGCAGCTTATTGAGTTGTCTGAAGATACATAATATTCTGAAATATCTGTTTGATAGTTAAAAAGATCCCGTTGAAACTTGGGAAAAGGCGGTAGAATACCCTCGCCATCGCGAACATGCTCGCCAATTGATTTCGTGCTTTTCTACGACATACTGTCGTGAATCCACATTCTCATACTTACCACTCATACTTGAGAACACAGGCGAACTCCCTGTTACAACCAGATATCACAATGTTGTCTTGCCAGAAGCAATCTCAAAGAAGTCATTAAATTATTAAAAAGTTAAGTGAATAAATTATTCGTCTTAAAATGCATGTATACCACATGCTAGTTATTAATTTAAATGATATTAACAAAAGATTTGAAATTACAGTAAAAAATAGTCAAACATATTGATTGCAGCCTCAGTGCAAACGGCAAATTTCAATGTGCTCTCTACACATGAAAAGGTTCCCCACCCCTGGACTACACTATCAATCCCAGGGGCCAGTTCCTTGACGATCTAATCAAAGAGCCATATATCTCTGTCCGCTTCCTAAGTGGTCGTCCAAGTGTCAGGCGGGTGTCTACGATAAATCCCGTATAAAAGGGGCTGTTGTGGAATGCCCAGACTCTCTCTCTCTCTCTCTCTATATATATATATATATATATATATATATATATATATATATATATATATATATATATATATATACGTGTATGTTTCTAATTCTAGCAAGCCAGATCTTCAGAAGGAAAAGGAGAGCAAGTACTGAATATAACATATATTGCCAAAGTTTCGGGCTCTGGACTCATCTTCTAGGATAGAATATTAAAGATTTTTATAAGAACAATTACTTAACAATTGTTCTTATATAACTCTTTAATATTCTAGCCTAGAAGATGGGTCCAGAGCCCGAAACGTTGGCAATATATGTTATATTTAGTACTTGCTCTCCTTTTCCTGCTGATATATATATATATATATATATATATATATATATATATATATATATATATATATATATATATATATATATATATATATATATATATATATATATGCCTTTTGAGAGTTTGGGTCTAAGTTGGTTTAAGATTCGACCTAGCCGGTTGGTGAACGGGAATAGCTATGAATTCAGTGGGGATAGCTTACTTTTTAATTCAGATAAATAAAGTTGAAATATGTATATGTACAGGGTTTAAAGGGTATGATTGTACATGTGAAAATTAACTGTCGACACGAGACACAGGAGGGATAAATATCGAATTAGTGGTCAGGATCAGGTCGGTGATTAAAAAGGAATTTTAATCAGGGGTTCACGCACGAAGGATGGGACGGTTTGGGTAGACCAGATTTAGAACAATCTGTAGGCCTCAACGATTGCAACTGCTTACCTGTTTGTTGAAGGAAAGGCGGATCGGGATACGATGAATGTGATGGGAAAGCTGGGTTACCTCACTGGGCGAATGAGGGAGCACACGTAGTTTGTCCTTCAGAGATGGAAATCCTCGTCAGATACTCGCCAATTGACTATGACAGAGTTCACAGATGTCGATTTAGCCTTCGTCCTCAAATTGAAATGCCGGTGTCTCTGATCGCAACGATTGAGCGTATTCTTTGCTCGTACGTGATGATAGGTGGGAAATCCCTGGAGTTTTCCTCGCTAAACTGAGTCTGGGGATTATATAGGCGCTCGCTGGTAGCTGAGATGACCTAGCGGGAGCATCTACGACTCGCGCGATTTGGGGGAAAGGCAGAGACTCCTTATGGAGAACCGTGATAAAGATGGCGTAGAATGTTCGACGAGCTTCGATCTATGCCGGAGGGCAAGAATATGACTGTGAAGACATGCGGGACGAGAAGCATGTGTCCCTAAGTAAATGCAGCTGAGGTGCAATAAAATGGCGTGGACCTCATCCTCGCCGTAGATCAGCCTCCCTTCCAACGCTCCATGCGGTGATATCGAGACCACGTGGGTACAGAAGTGCACGTGGTTACCCTTTAACCTTATTCTTCTACATCACTGCAATCCTGGAAGATGGCACTTTCGGAGTTGGTGGAGAAAAGTGACATCCCCTAATACTAATGACTTGGGGGAAGCAGAGTCTTCCACGCGAGTGGTCAACGGTGGGAGGTAAGAAAATGAAAATCCTGACCTAATGTCGAGCAGGTGTACAAGCTAATTTCAACCGACTGCGTGTACATATGAACGAGAAGGAAATTAATTATTACAGGTTTACGCCGACCATAAGAGAATTCAGAGGGAACGTAATTAAAAGAATGAAAAGGATATTTATATATGAAGCTATACAAAGCAAAGAAAAAAAATGAAATGGATATTCAAAGATACATCATACACAAATCACAGGAAAATTACGCTGGTACATATACACATACAGTGGTGCTAGACCAGAATTCTAAATAATAATCACCGAGCTTAAATTCCTCTCCTTCGATTTGACATCGAAGTACGTCCGGTACTTTTCCAAATTAACGTCGGCATTTTGGTATGCAATCTCGGCACACTCTTCTAATCTTCGTCGAAGATCCAAAACATATGTGTAGGAAGATTTAATTTCCCTATCTAACATGGCATTCAAGAATAACTCCTTGATGCTAATGGGACCTCGCACATTACGTCCGTAGATAAATTCAAAGGGGGCAAATCCGAGTGTACGTTGTGGAATCGTCTTGTTGCAAATAGTGCCTCTGGCAAAAAGCGATGCACTCATGGGGCTGCTCAGCATACAGCTTCTTTAATATAGATTTCAAGGTCGCATTAAATATTTTGTAAACTCCCTTTGCGCAGGGGTGAAAGAGAGTGGTAAAGAGTGGTTTTACCATAAACAGTTTCCCGACGTATTCCATTGATTCAGAGGTAAATTGCCTACCTCTGTCAGAGAATAAATCTTTTTGTATGCCTACCCTAGAGAAAATGGAAATTATAGCTTCAGCGCACATAACACTGTTGATTCTCTTCAATAGTACGGTTTTCGGAAAAAAAACGTGGCACAGTCCCCAAGGGAAACGACATAACTATGCCCTTCGCTAGACGGGGGACGAATGGGGCCGACAAGGTATATGGCGACTTGTGAAAACGGTTCCGATATGATCGATACCTTCTGAAAGGGGGCCGGTTTAACAAGCTCTTTTGCCGTGTTATTTTGGCAGATGTCACAGGATTAGCAGGATTCAGAAATATCAACTGCAGCACCAGACTAATAGAAATACCGAAAATTCCTCTGAGCAGTCTTATTGTGGCTAAAGTAGCCAGAAAACACACTATCGTGGGCAATATTTAGGACCAGGGGGACATGCGATCGGGGAACACAGAGGGTGTGAAACTCGGGTATAACGCCATCCGAGCAAGCGCGATGTAACAAGCCGTCTTTTACAATATAAGACACTGTTTTGTTACCGCAGACCGAATCGTGTTTGACACTCCGAGATATTTTTCACAAGTTTAGGAGATTTGGACTCTCCTTCTGTCTTTGAGCGAATCCTACGCTCATAACGCCGCTGAAATCCGATTCTAAGGGGATTTCAAGGGCACGGGCGTCCTGGAATCCTTATTTGTCTGTGCTCTCGTGACAACGGGCTGAGCTACCTGGTTAGATGCAACTTGGAGGCACTGTCCTACCAAAACGGAACGGAATTTGATGATAGGGGCTGACACGACTTCAGCCCATCGAGAAAAGTATTGACACTCCTGATAACAGTTTACAATGGGGAAGCGGTTTGCGCATCCCAGGGAGTCATGGACTACCGCAAACGTTTTTTGGTTAAAGGCCAGAGGAGGAAGAAGTTCATTAGATACCACGATCCAGGTACACCCTGTATCGCGAACGAAGGTGGAGACTTGGCACCCATTAACAGTTATGTTTTCAAATTCCAAACCTCCTAAAGAGCTATTGTCGAAGAGGAAATTAACTTGTTGCCCTGGGACACTGGGAGACCAGATTAAAACTGGTGTTTCTGGTCGTGATGAAGGGGGAGCGGGAGCAGCATTCACTTGGTGTACTTGGAGAAGGGGATTACTACGGAGTTCTAAGTTTTAGGGACAGTTCGGGCGGATGTGACCGTTGGCACCGCACGCGAAACAGACAATTGACGTACGCGTAAAAGATGACGCCGGGGGATTAGAGATGAGGGGCTTAACATCATGGGGGTCCGATAGAGGGAAAATCTGACTTTAAAAGGGCCCGTAACCTTGATGAATTTTTGGAGTTCTTAGGACGGAACCGTGAGTTATTAATTTTATTCTTGGGGGATGAAAGGGGAGGTTTTTTATTTTCCCTCGGTATAGGTTGTGACTCGCCTGATAGATATCGGCCTCTTCTATGCACTTTTTGAAGGAGTTGCTCCGACGATCCTTTACAAAGGAGCGGATCTCTGGTGGTAGCGACGCCAGAAACTGATCCTTTAAGAGGAAGTTTACCAGGAACTCATAATCGTCGGGGACTTTCGATGCATCTAGCCAGAAATTGAAATTACGGGAAAGAGTATAACTAAAATGACGGAAGATCATATTAGGTTGGATGCGGGCCTGACAAAATTTGGCGCGGTAGAAATCAGGCGTCATATTATACGCCGCTAGAAGTTCGGATTTGAGGGTGAAGTAATCCTCCGTCGCTTCCGAGAGATGGGAAACACAAATGTCTCGGAACTAAGAATTAAGAAGGGAAAGAAGTTTGGCGACAACTTTTTCTCGATATCCCAATGATTAACTTCAAATTTTCTCAAAGTGAGCGAGAAAAGATCCGAAGTCCTCTCCTTCTATGAAAGTGGGGAGTTTCATGTAAGCGGATTGATGGGAAGTTGCAAGGGAATTAACTGAAAGGGATTCGAGCCGATCATGATTTAACTCCAATTCATATTGGCGAATACTGTCGCGCTCTTTGCTCTCTCTAATCTCTCTTTGTTCAGCTCTCTTTTCAACAATGGAGAAGGTTGAGAACCGCGCAGTGATCAAATTTTTGGCCAAGGAAGACAAGAATGCAAAAGAGATCCATGAAAGCATGGTTGCAGTGTACACCGACACCGCCCCTTCCTATGCAACCATTGCTCGCTGAAATAGGGAGGTCCGCCATGGTCGTGAGTCCCTTGAAGATGACCCCCGTCCAGGACGCCCGTCAGACGTGACCAACGAGGACAATGTGGTCCGTGTCGAGAGAAGGATCCTCGAAAATCTAGGGGTAAAGGTTGAAGAAATCGAGCGAGAACCTGGAATATCACATGGAAGTGTTATCAACATCATCCACAACAATTTCGACATGACCAAGGTCTCTGCCCGTTGGGTCCCTAGAAACCTCACGCCCCATGATCGACTTCAATGTCGTCAAAGTTCAGAAGGCCAGAATTGCACAAGCTGCCCTGCGCGAGTGCAGATTCGAGGAGCTCAACCATCCCCACTACAGTCCAGATCTGGCCCCTAGCGACTACTTTTTATTCCGCCAGCTCAAGGCTGCACTGCATGGACACCGGTTTGGGGACGATGAAGATGTCCAGTTCGCCGTCCAGGAGTGGATTGAAAAGCAGTCGGGAGATTTCTGGTTGTCGGGAATTCGAAGCCTCAGGGACAAGTGGCGCAAGTGCATTGAAGTCGAGGGTAGTTATATTGAAAAATAATAAAACACTTTTTCTCATATCTCATTTCCTTATATCCGAATTTCAAAACTTATTGACTGCCCCTCGTATATATATATATATATATATATATATATATATATATATATATATATATATATATATATATATATATATATATATATATATACATATATATATATATATATATATATATATATATATATATATATATATATATATATATATGCCTTTTGGGAGTTTGGGTCGAAGTTGAAGTTGGTTTAAGATTCGATCTAGCCGGTTCGTGAACGGGAATAGCTATGAATTCGGTGGGGATGGCTTACTTTCTAATTTGCTGGATTCTTTCAAAAACAAATAATTAAGAGTACAAGTTAGCCAAAGATTAACAGGTACCTGCTACTCGTTTATGGTTGTAAGAAAAATACAATAACAAAAATAAATATACCTTTACTAACAAATAAATAAAGTTGAAATATGTACAGGCCTAGGTTTCAAAGGGAATGATAGTACATGCGAAAATTAACTGTCGGCACGACACACAGGAGGGATAAATATCGGATTAGTGGTCGGGTTCAGGTCGGCGATTAAAAAGGGGATTTTAATCCGCGGTTCACACACAAACGATGGAACGATTTGGGTAGACCAGATTATAAAATAATCTGTATGCGTTAACAATTGTAACTGCTTACGTGTCTGTTGAAGGAAAGGGTGCGTTGGGATACGATGAGTGTGATGGAGAAGCTGGGTTATCTCACGGGGTGGATGAGGTAGCACACGTAGTTTGTCCTGCGGAGATGTAAATCCTCGTCAGATACTCGCCGATTAACAAAGGCAGAGTTCACGGATGTTGATTTAGCCTTCGTCCTCGAATTGAAATCGCTGGTGTCTCCAATCGCGACAAGTGAGGGTGTCCTTTGCTCGTACGCGGTGATAAATCGGAAAGTCCTAGAGTGCTCCTCGCTAGACCGAGTCGGGTGGTTATATAGGCGCTCAATGGTGACTGAGATGACCTAGCGGGAGCATCCACGACTCGCGCGACTTCGGGGAAAGGCAGCTACTCCTTTGGGGGAACTGACATATAGATGGCGGAGAATATTTGACGAGCTTCGATCTATGCCGGAGAGCAAAAAGATGGCTGTGAGGACATGTATGCGACCGAGAAGAATGCTTCCCTCAGTAAATGCAGCAGGGGTGCAATAAAACGGTGTGGCCCGCATCCTCGCCTTAGATCAGCCTCGCTTCCAACACTCCATGCGGTGTCTTGAGACTACGTGGGTACAGAAAGTCACGTGGTCGCCCTTCGACCTTATTTTTCTACAGGGGCTTTAAATTTCTTCCAAGGTGTGGATTCAAAGTTTCTTCGAATTAATAAAGAATTAATATTTGCCATATTGAAAATACATAAGAAAAATACTAAGCTTTCAGATAGTCATCGAGTTACACAATTCTGTTCTTGAATGTGTCTTGAAGTTTTTTTTTTAAAGAAAATCCAAGTGCAATAAAATATTAACAAGGACATAGCTTTAATGATGATATTAAATAAGTGGATGAAAAAAGAGGTACCAAGGAGTTGGAATGTTAAAAGTTGTAGGATTATTGCTGGATGTTTTATCGAGAAAATTCGGCAACTGCACAAAATCAAATGCAATAGACACAGCGCGTCATTGTAAAAAGCAAACAGACCTACTAAACCTTTTTCCATTACGGAAAATGTAAATAGCCTACTAAATCTCTTTCAAATGAATATATTGTCTTAGCAAGGACATAAATTACATAGAATTTATTTTATTAAGTAACATAAAGCGACTTAAAAATGCCTATAGCGTCTAAAGAGAAATTTACATAATGGTTTAAACCTGAAGCCATTTTGGGAATTAACCCCCAAATTAATATCAAACCAACATAAAGTTTTAAAAAAAAATTCTGCCTGTCAAATTTTCAGGCCTGAGTAAGCTGTTTATAATTATGAATTACTGTATTTCCATATTCTTTCTTGCCTTTTAATGCTCAACTGTTTAATAATCTGCAGTAGATTCTCCTCTGAACCTATCTGAGTTGAGTTCCTCAGCTCTGAGCTTTTCGATGCCCGAGTACAAATTATCTGGTACAAGCAGCGATTACTGGCTACCACATGATGTTGATACCCGGTAACATCACGCCATACGTGGCCTATTAATGCTCACACCAGCGAGAGAGGCACTATTGTCGCTCCACTGCCAGTACCAACCTTTGCATCAACCTCCAAGAATTCTCTCCATTTACATTAGCTGCAAGGCATCTGACTTGAGAGAAAGAAGAATTTTAATTGACGTTGTAAATTTCATAAAAAAATTTCACAACAATAATCATCCACTTACTCCCTTTTTTTCACCTATTTCATCATGTACCTTATAAGTGGCGGATAACTACCGCGAACAATTGCTTTTCCTTGCCGGGCAGATTTACTATTTATCACTACTTAAAGCTTTTTACAGCTCCTTTAGAAAAATGTAGAATAAACTTCTCAGCCATATGTGGCGTACAAAAGTTTAAGATAGAGGGTAACTCCTTTTAGATTTATTCTCTTTTTATTTTTTGGTTATAAAAATAAGATTTAAAACTTATTATTTAAGAGATAATAATATTTGTGCAAATTTTTTTTGCCAATATCGATGATTACACTGTTTGCACCCTTTAAGCGAATAATATTAGCATTCAATTTATCTAACCTTTCTAGATTATACTCGTACGGTTGAATGTTAGTTCTCTAGGTATCTATATTTATGCTTTCATCACTCGCAAGTACATTCCCATTCTTATCCTTGATTTTAAGGGTCATTCTTCTCTTGACTTCTCACATCTTATTACTTCTTTTAAAATAACAACCTGCTCCAATCCAGATCCTCATTCACAGGGCTTCAAAGCTATTTATGTGTTTGTATCTCACTCGATCAATAACTCATTTATCTGCTCTTTTCGTTCTCTCTTGTTCATTTCTATGCACTTCCTCGAGATGGTAATTCCAGTATGAAACCAAACCAGTTATCTGCCATCTTCTTTCCATCACCTCCTTCCTCATTCTAAGTTTCAGCATTTGTTTTGGAATTCCAGTTATAGCATACATACAATCAGTATCTGGATTCACTATGACCATATACCTTCTTTTTTACACACTCAAGCACTCCTATATACAAGCCCTTTCCTCTATCAAGAAGATTAATGAAAATATCACTTATAATTTCTCTTTCTTCGCGCTTTCTCCACTTATTATTCTTCAGCCCTACAATAATTTAAACTTGCACAACAAAAGCACGTAGTTAAACAGGCCCCGACTCACACACCTGAGTTTTCACATCAATTACACCAATCAGCCTTCTCTTATTTTCTTTGACCAAAATATAAATTCTCCTATCTAATATTTGTACTTCAAAAAGCTGTCTTTCTTTCACAATACTTTTAAGAAGAGAAATATTCCACTTTCTCTCCGTTTTTATTCTCATTTCAGGCCACCAAATATCTTAAATCTAATATTTCATCCTGTGAATTATTCATTTATACATATTCACTATAACAGCTAATCGATGAACATTCCTAATTCAATTCACCATTCGTTCCACGTTATTCCAGATTCTTTCATTCTCAACCTCACTTCTATTAATGTACTACTAGAAATAAGATAAGTTTTACATGTGCAAATAGTAACTTCACTCCAGTAATTCTCAACCTGACTCTTACCAGATCAATGCATCTTCTCACTCTATACTTAATAGCACACTCCACCTTATTTACCCATAATACCACAACCATTCATTCCATCTTGCACAAAACACTTTTTTGCTTTTGTTCCCTTCTTTCATAATGCAAATATTTTCAACCATTAGTAATGTATATATCTATTATAATTTATTGCTACCTTCTCTCGTCACATACATCATATTCAATAAACATTCCTTCAATTCACACCTCCAGTTGTATTGGTCGGATCAAAGGGATGAAGTTTGCGTGGCGCTCTTCGCCCCTTTCAGATATACGTCGATGCAGCAGTGGAGAAGGTTTGAATTTTCAGGAGGCCGGAGAGAAAGTGTGAGGAAGTACCCTTGAGCTTAACATACAGGCCATCTCCTCCTACACACTGGGCAACATTATCGAGTAATTAATTTTGTTAAGGGAGCTTTCGTTGGCCTTGTTCCAAAGGTGTAGGATTTAAATGCCTGGGTCCACATTTCAATACCAGACGAGATCGAGACACAAGATTTCAGCCATCGCTGATAGCTGCCGCCAGTCAACAGGTGCATCGAGTCTGAGGTTGCCATGTACGTGACGGCACATGTGGCCAATCACAACACCACTGGCTTTTCCATCACTTCTTCCTCTGAATAGACACCATATCACTATTCCATCTTCCAGGAACCTGTAGATATGGTTTCCAATCCACAAGCCCCTGACGCGGAACTGGTTTTTTCTCCCTTGGGTCACGAATCGTTCCTTGCTAGCAGCTTGATTGGAATAACTAGTCCTACAATTCTTTCTGCATCTTTCTCCAACAAGGAGTGTCTCCATGGTCCTTCGGACTTGGAAGGGTTTCTATTTTGATCTTTATGTGAAGTTTATTATTCGCTCGTGAGCCTCATTTCGATCATTTAAAGGGGAAGGGGTGGCACAACCTCCTACTACCATTAACCTTTTTTCATTATGTAATGGTTGAGTAACTTTTGTTTCGTACAACCAATACCGATACTATTTCATATGATCCGGAGGTGGAAAATTTCACTATCTCACATTAGTCTCAGGGGCAGCGCAGACAAAGTAGGGTCATTCGTCTTACCTTAGGAGCAAGACAAACTTATCAGCACTTTTTAACCATAACCTTCACTACTAGTAAAACTTTGCTAGTCAAAGTTATATTTACTGCCAGAGAGAGTCTTCATAGTCTAATATAATGGTCGTACCGGCGCAAAATGTACACCAAATTGTTGCGCGGTTTAGATGGAGCGTAAGAGTTGGGGGGGTTTTCTGCCGGGTGTTCAATTATAAACGAAGCTAATTACACAATTCATTACAATTTCCTGACGTTCTATCCTAGCTTGATCTGAAATTACGTTATACGAGTACATTTACCCTATAGTACAAGATCGTAGGATAGGGCCGGATTTTCAAACCTATATCACTTCCCGGTCAGCAACTAAGCCTGACATAATCTTAACAAGTGAAGGCTTTCCTTTCAACTACCATAGTGAGCCAGGCCCGGCAGTCCCTAGTGATCACATAGCGATTCTCACTACAATATCTCTCGCACCAATCCAGCTCCCAGCCCCTCTCCGGAAAAATTACGCCATGGCCAACTGGGATCGTTACAAGCATCGACTCAGTGACTATGCGCCAGCTGACCTCAGCACGGCGTCGTTAGAGGAGATCGACAGGGAGTTGGAGAGGATAACAACGTCCATACTAAACGCGGACCGCGAGAGCATACCCGTTACAGGGTATAAAACACCTCCTCAGCCCAGATGGACAGAGGAGATGAGAGATATCGCTCGCGTTCACAGGGAAGTGTTCGAAGAAGTACGACGGGAGGGTCCCAGCCGGGAAAGGAGCTTGCTGCTCCGACGCCTAAGCTCAGAGCTTAGAGAGGCTATCAACCTCCAACAGGGGGAAATATGGAACAACTTGATAGCCAAAGTCGACAGCGAACTTAGCCCGGCCAAGTTCTGGCGCCAAGTCAGGAATTTAAAGGGACTTACACCAAGACCCAAGACTCGGATAAAGGAGAACGGAGACTACATTGAGAACCCGGTGGTTCTCGAGGATATGTTCAGGAACTTCTGGAAAAACATTTTCAGGATTACACCCGAGGAAAACGTTGAGTTCGACCAGGAATTCGAAGGCCAACTGATTGAACAACTTAATCAGGAAACGCATCGCACACACCCACTACAGCAAGTCAACGAAGGCAGGGAGATGGCGGGTCACGGACGTCCCATAACATCAGAGGACGTCAAGGCCACTGTAAAAGCCTTTTGACAAAAGGCACCAGGCTGGACGGGTATTACCAGAAACAACTTGGTTAACGCCCCACAGCAGATCATTCAGGGAATCGTTAATATCTACAACGCTTCCCTGAACACGGGCTACTTCCCGAAAGGTTTCAAGATTGCGAAGGTGATCTTCATACCCAAGGAAGGTAAGCCCCCTGATCAACTGGTAAACTACAGGCCAATCGCCCTGCTGGAGTTCATTGCAAAAGTCTACGAGAGACTCCTAGCTGACAGGCTTCAACAACAACTTGCCGAGCTAGGAGCCCACAACCCTCAGCAGCACGGGTTCCGCAAGGGTCGAGGAACGGAAACAGCCCTCGCCCTTCTTGCGGAGAAACTCGCTTGCAGTAAAGCTGAGAGGCGGTACGTAGACGTGGTGCTGCGTGATGTTAAGAAGGCCTTCGATAAGGTTTGGCTGAGAGGATTACAGTACAAGATCCTCAACCTCCAGCTTAACCCACTCCTGGAAAGGATCCTTTGCAATTACATCTCCGATAGGAGAGCCCGAATTTCAATCGAGGGCTGCAAAGGACCCGAATTCGAACTAGAAGCGGGAGTTCCACAAGGCAGCTGTCTCAGCCCTCTGCTGTACCTCGTGTACACAATAGACCTGCCTGCTCCAGTGAGGTACGATTCGATGTATCTGCAATATGCAGACGACATCACCCAAATCGTCCTGAGTCCATTCAGGAACTCTGGAAGCCAGGCGAGGGCGACAGCTGTCGAAATTGAAAATATCAATAGATATGAAAGAAAGTGGAAAATAAAGACCAACCGCCAGAAGTTCACGATCATTCCAATGAACCGCCGAAAAATTGATGACGTTGTCGTCAATAATGAACACTATCCGTACTCCAACGAGGGTAATGTCCTGGGCTTACGATTCTTTAAATCTGGATATAAGACCCACATGAATACCAGAGTCTCCCTAGCCAAACGAGAGCTGAAGAAACTTTACCGCTTCCGAGGCCTCACCGAGCCTAACATCAAAAAGCTGTATATGGCCCTGCTACGCTCAGTCCTGGTGTACCCGGCCGTGATCACGCAGATGGCAAGCTGTACCTCTCTCAGAATGATGCAGAGAGTGCAGAATAAAGCCACGCTGCTGATTACAGGCACGCGAAGGATCGACCGTACTCGGCAATCGACTCTTCACCAGAGAATCGGTCTAAAGCCGATCAATACGGAGATCCAAAGGCTAGGGAGAAAGACATGGGACAAGATAGATCAAACTATACTCCCGAATTTGAACCTAAATTTAAACATTCGTGCAAACCGGAGACGCGCTATAGGTAGAACTGCTTTGTTCCCAAGCAGTAGAACCTGCGCGAGAGAAGTGGTACTACCTATATTTACGTAGTATTAGTCCACTTCTCTAAAATTATGTGACTCTAAGATTCCAAGACTCAAAAGTTTGACGACTAGACAACCAAGTTGACAATTTTAAGAAACATATTGAAAAAAGAGGCGTAGTGCCCACGTTAAAGTCCCCTCCCCCCCCCCCCAATATAAATATAATAAAAAATTAATAAAATTAAAACTAAATTTAAATATAAAAGAGGCGAAGTGCCCAAACCTAATAATAATCAAAAGTCAAGAATAAAAAGAGGCGAAGTGCCCAACTCCCAATACCCAACTGATAATAAGTAAACTAAAAGTCAACAAAATTCAAACTAAGAAAAGAGGCTAAATGCCCATATTAAGAGACTACAAAGTAATCAACACTGAGATTCATTCAGCAAGAAAGACAACCTTGAAAGGCTTGAATGCTTCGAAGGTGGAAATACCTAAAAGAAATATATATATTATAACGGAGGAAACTGGCTGTCAATGACAGTCAGCTACTTTTTGACGGAGGAATTAAAAATTTTTAAATACACAACATGAAGAATGCTAGTGATGCCCTAACACCAGGGCAAACTAGAAAACATATTCACACCTTTATATACCTACCACACAATTTCACCACTTTAACCTAATTTGTAATTTGTAATTTGTGGAAGAACAGCTTAAAAAAAAAAGGATTTTACCCGAGGATATTTGGTCCCACAATCTCATTTTTTTCTATTCTGATCTCACTTTCGTCTTTTCATGCCTTTTTGGTTCATGTGGCTTTGATGATAAGTTTCTAAAAAGAGGAATCTCTGTTATTGCAATGAAGGCAATTCAAGTCTATATGATTGCGCGGAGAAATTTAGTGGCATTAAGATTAGCGCTAAAAAGGTATTTATATCCAACCTAATAAAACATTGTTTGAAATTTGCTTTCAGATGATGGGAGGTTTTCTTTACCCCTGAAAACATGTAATGACTCAACTTCATAGAGAATATCTCAGAAATGTACCTGTTATTATTGTATATTATGTTCATTCATTTTTCTTACAAATGATGTTATCTTTGACTATTTAGCAAATTTTATTATGTCGGGAAACATTGATATTTATAGGTAGTATTAGGAGAATTAATATGTCTGTATATATTACACTGGATTACAAAATAAATCTTTCTAAGTCGTTTAGGTTTTTTCAACTGATTTAGTACAATTTTGCTCCCATGAATCCGAAGACCCATCAGTTTCTTCCGATCAGGTCAGGTTTTAGTATTTAGTCGATTTTTAAAAAATCCGAACTTATAACTAAATCGATTAGATTATGTGGCATTTTCGGTTAAACTTTGTTAATATTTCTATACCGAAATAGGTTTTTAAGAAAAAAACATCGTTTTCTAACATAATTTATTAATTAAATATTACAAAAAATGATTAGTGTATACTGTACATTGAATAGTAGACATTGATAAACGTAAGTACATATAAATAGGATATTAGGTCATCATTTTTCATTTTCAGGGCATGAACATCCGTTTATTCGAGCTCCTAGAATACTCAGCCTTAGGAGTTTCTCTCTTCAGAATGCAACATAATTAGCCATCAAGACTACATTCTAACATTCCTGATACCTGGTCTCAATCTCTTTCATATTCTGATGGAATCTCTCCCACTGCTCGTCGCTCACTGATCCTAGATTCTCAGTAAACCGATCCATATGTGAGAATAAGTAATGCATTTTGAGGTTTATGTTGCATCCCAAGTTTCTGAAAGCAGTCAGTATATGGGTGAAAAGTTCTATGCAGTACCAGGTACTTGGGGAACTTGGACTGTTGCGCCAACAAAATTTCACTATCTTCAGTTCAACACAAATTAACCACCTTTGCTAATCATAATGATTTTTATCCAGCACGTACTTCACCGTTTCATACTTCTCCTTCGATGTAATCAAGTAAGCGAGTGGTACAGAGGCCAACTGGTTGCCGTTGTACAGCAAAATATATTTCAGCGATCGCTTGATGCTGTCAATGAACAGACTTCAATCTTCGGGTTGGTACTGTGCCACTGCAAACTTGGGCAGAAGTTGCGTAATATCTGACAGTACACCGAGTCTTTCTCTTCAGAGAAACAACATAGGTACTCTTGATATCTGTTGCGGCAGAAGGTGATGCGAATACTATCAAAGAGGAAGTTTGTTCCTCTCAATATGGATGTCAACAATTTGGCAGAGGACTTTGACAAGCTAAAATCGCGAACTAGATCAGTTAGCTCCTTTTAGAATAAAAGATGTGAAGCATCATCTTCAAAAATCATCCCTTCGTCATTTTCTTCAACAGTGGAGGAATCTTCGTCACTAATGTCAGGTACTTCTTCAAAAATAGGTACTGGAATTACATCACTATGAGCTACAGGACAACGTGCTGATTGAAGATCAGGATACTTGATGTTGTTCTGGTTCTTTCTGTTGATCTCATTCAACCAAATAACGCAGAAGTAGCAGCCAGTGTCATCGTTTTTCGGCTCCCTCTAAACTATGGGAATTCCAAACTTCATACAACTCATCTACCATTTGATCCAATTACGCAGTTACATGGTGCATGTCTTTCATATCATGTGATGTTCCCAAACTCTATCCTGATCACCAAGTTTCATACCAAAATAAGCATGGTAAACACGATTTATGAAACTTGTGACGCAGTTCGTGTTAGGAGCAACGGTGTATTCGCCCGCCGTACAAGTAGCGGAATAGGTTGGGCTTATTTTAGCAAGATCTTCCGGCCAAATCCATTTCATTCACCTGCAAAAGAAAAATGCCAATTAGTGAAAAACTGCCACATATAAAATTTTCAGAATTCGTTCATTTAAAGAAAGAAGAAAGATTTTTGCACCATATAAATCGGAAAAACCCGTACATATAAAACAAATTTTAAAAAATCATGTACCGATAAATCAAAAAGTTGACCTGATTAAGCAAATTTAGTGTGATTATTGGATTCAGCACATCAAACTTGTCCTAAATCAGCTAACGAAACCTAGACAATAAAGTAGGTTAACTTCTACGTTCGTAGGGAGCTAGTCGCATATTGGTCGGACGCCTGGTATGACACGTGGACACACGCAAATATCTAATCATAAAACTGTTGTCCTTTCATACATCCTCTCTTCACACACTCAACACATCACTTTTCCGGTCCCAAAACCAACATTAAGGGTTTCTTTATCCACATTTCCCTTAGGTGAACACATCTAGCCCTCACTTAGGCCACGAATTTTTCTCTGCTCGCTGACTGGTGGCAAAACACAGTAGTATTCCTTTTTTCTGCACCTTTCCACAAACTAATATCGGCCCCTAGTGCTTTCGGTTTAGCCAGTTTGTGTCATTCTGATCTTTATGTGAAATACAATGACAATCAAGGCACATCGCCCGCTATTGCTAAAGGAGCGGCGGCGCAACTAAGCATACTTTTGGACTTGTCTGCGCATCACTTTTGGGGTGTCGATGTTTTTATCCGAGTTGTTCTCTATTTCAAAATGGTCTGCTGCCTCCTGGCATAGCCCCTTCCCTTCCTCGCTCGGCACTTCCTCGGCCGGAACTTCTCTGCTTTTGTGCGAATTTGTTTCTGGAGGGTTTCGCAGTTTTAGCTCTTCTGCAGAGCCTATCTTTATCGTGTTTCCTCTTGTTTCTGTTCATTCGTCTGTTTCATTCTACAGCTTTATGCTTATCATACTGTGGCCAGTTGCCACATTCTATATATCTAGCAGCCATCGCGTAAAAATGGGTAATAAAAGAGTAAATACAAGTTCCAACCTATTAATTTTCTTACAACTTAAGTGTTCAGGTTATTTTTCTTGAACGTCACAAGTTTGTTTGCCTCCCCAATCATCCCCATATTTTCTCGTTATTTTGTTGGCTTGCAACAAAGTGAGCCATTTTCTTTGCGTTAAATTTAATGAATGTACCCAAGAGTTTGCAGGCGATAGAGGCAATCTCTTTTATAGCCCTTTGGAGATGTTTGCAATTCCGTGATATTATATTCGTATCACTTCTTGCCATTAAACCGATTAACTTGACTTAGTTAATCAACAGTTCATTCTTTACTTCTCCTAGTGGCTAAACGAATGAATTCGTGAACCATTAATGAACGACATAACTCACAAAGTTTCCTCTCTGTTAATGAGAAAAGTTTCACTGGAAATAATGGAAAGATTAGAAAGAAATTCACCTTGTTTGAAGTAATAAAAATTTTCATTAAACTATTTACTCTTAAACTTCATCGTTTGATGGGAAATTATTTGCCATTCAAAAATAAAAAAATATATTATATTGAAACATTTAAGTAAGAAGTAAATTAACATCTATAGTTTTAGGATTAAATGGTTGTATTCCAATTAGTTGAATTATTATTACTTGTATTCGTTTCTATCATTTGAGCTTATATTTTAATTATTAACATGTCTAAGAGGCAAAAGTCCAAGGAACTTTTCAGAGAGGAGTAATTGGTGCTCATTTCAAAGGTGGATTATCCCAAAGAAAAATTGCTAGGAATGTTGGAATACTCCTTTCTTCCATTAACAGAATTATATATAAATTCAAAGAAATGGGTCGAACATCACTGGAGTCACAAGCTTCCGGGTTTGGGTTTTGGGAATTATGTCTTCGTGTTCGAAGATCGATTGGGAACGAACAACCTTTGGTTATATAATTCTGAAATGGTAGAAAGAATCCAAATCAGCCTATAAACAGTATGACATAAACTGGTTAAAACCAGAGGTGAAACCTCATGGCTTTTCTGTTATAATGTTGGTAGCAATTTGGAATAATGGAATCTCAGAGTTGATTTAGTGTTTGAGAAGTATCAACTCGAAAACATACATTTCTATTCCTAAGGGGGACTGTTTACAGTGTATGCACATGAGCAGTGTGAAAAATAAAGTTGTGCATTCATGAAAGATGCGGCTCCTTGTCATTCTACAAATTGCACTAAAGTATGGGAAATACCAGAGCAGCATCAAACGACTTCTTTGGCCAATACTAACCAAAGGTTTAAGGAAAGAGTCACCAAAACAAAGAACAAGCTCAATATTGCCTGATGCCATGTGATAACATGTTCGGAATTACCACAAGCTGTAATCTCAGAATTTATTAAATCTAGGCCTGGGTGAATTGTATCTATAAATGGCGCTAAATGGACGTCCACAAAGTACAAATAATATAATTCATTGTTCATAATGTATTTTATTCTCTATATTAACAAATGATATTATTTCATTAGTTTAATCGGTGTCTATTTAGTTCTTGCTTATTTATCTCTTTGCATCAGTTTCTTCCGGAAAAATACTTTCAAATCTCTTTCACGCTGTTTCAAATTAGTGAGAATAAAATGGATTTTATATTCTTTTTAGTCAGTGTGTCGCTATTAAGTGATGGTCGGAGATCAAAAGGAGCAAATTACAAACATATTAGAAAAGGCAATGTAGGCATTCTAAAAACACTTGTTGAGGAAATTCCTTTCCAATAAATAATAAAAATAAGCCGCCTTTTAGTTATTTCATTAGAATACATATACCCAATATAGGTAAAAATGATATAAGAGTTAGAAAATAATTCAGTGACTGAATAGAAAATATGACGTAAGCTAAAATGCTACTTGAGACAGAATTTACTGAAATGACCGATGGTAACCCCAACCAAATAAGGTGGTAAAATCTTTCTTGCTGTGCTTAGATGGATTTATACAAACTAATTTCCAAAATGACAACAGGAGAGTCTAGACTCGCAATAAGTGTACTTAAATCTGTAGGAGAGTGTGCCGTTGAGTAGAACTTTGGTCAATTAACCATCGAATTTTCAGCGAATGAGCCTTTGCTTAACCAACGATGGTTTTGTGATTCGGAGGAACATTCGGTATGCTCTCTTCTCCCTTTCCACATCTTTCTGATTCAGTGCACCGTCTGTATTTTTTACTCTCCTTGGATTCCCTGCCTTTAGCGAGTGCAATTATCGGTATATTCTTGGCAAGTTTCTGCACCGATGTCAACGTTCTTGAAGGCTGGTATATGGACTTCTTTAGAGCAGATGTAAGAGTGGCCCTATGCCATAGTGTCAGTCACAAGCTCACCTTTTGAAAGATCCTTGAGATCCACCCATTTACTATATGGTGGACATTACCAAGCAAGCAAAAACGAGCCTACTGCAGCAGGATGCACAGGCTGTGAATCTGGGCTTACTTAGAATCGCGTCATTTGTTACTCACCCTTGCCAACTAATGCTAATACTGCGCCAGGAAAGGTAACTTGCTAGGGCCTATAGTGAGACCGTGATCACAAAGCCTATTGAGGAGTGGGTGTAGGGAGATAAGATGCTGGTCCCATGTACGGGTGGCCACGTAAACGTTATCGAAGTAAAAGGAAATGTTACTCAGCCCATCCAGTATCCTGCGCATCATTCGATTATAGTTATTGGGCAAGTCTACTTTGGTTGTATACATTTTAGGCACTTGACCGTAATAATTAGTAAAAGCACAACATTTTAATCTTCTTTTTGGGGTTACTTTTGCAATCTTGGCAGGAGTTTTTTATTTCTGGGAGCGAAAATTTGTGTGCTAAATTCAGAAGTATTTCATGCATATTCAAAGGTTGCACAAAATATTATCTTTAGGTTCTCTATTTGCAGATGACCTCCTCATAACCGGGTATGCAAAGTATACCAGAATAGTGATTATTCTGGAGTCCACCTCGAGTTTTTCTCAACTGCACGGCTTCCAACTTGAGGTGACATACTTCGCATGTCAAAAGTCTTTAACCTGAAGCAGAAATTACTTTCTTCAGAAGGCTTCAAGAAGACCTGTGAAGCCTGTTGTGCCATCTGAAAGAGGACAAGAATTCCTACCCAGTGGATGAATTCCTGTGTGAGGAAGTTGAAGTTTATGTGGGAATAACAGAACCTCAAAAAGAGCTGAAAGCGAGGTGACACACATGCGATGATTTTCTGAGACTCACTCGGCAGTTGGCGACCTCTTTGCCATTGGAGCCAGTGACGCTCTGATGAAGATGACTGCTAAAGAGGATCGTGTGTTTTACCAAATGTAACGTGAAGACATCACCTCCTGCAGCATATCTGGTTCTGATCTCGTGACAGGGGGGAGTAGGTGTCAGAAGCGACTTCAGGAAGAACAAGAGAAGGATAGAAGGTCGAAAGCAAAGGCTGAAGCAGATTCATTCTTATTGCCAGTGGCACAGGTGTATTTAACGTCATCCTTCAACCTTGAGTCCGAAGACGATGAGAACTTCACTTCTACTCACTGCAGTTCCATCCAAACGTCCGAAAAACATCTACAGCTCGACTGCTATTGCATCAACCCTCGACCGAGTCAACTTTCTGTGCAACGGAGTTTTGTTAGGGGCCATAACCATGGCACAAGCCCTTGGCCATGATCTTTCCCATCTGATCCTCTCCAGAAGCTCAGTCCGATGATTTAGGCGGCAGGAAAGACTTAAAGCGGACACTCAAGATCAAGAAGACCTTACCAACAAAGGTCCACTTCTCCTGCATTGGGATGTCAAGCTTCTCCCAGACTACACGAGATGGGGTAACTTTAGCCCGTGTGGCCGTCCTCGTTACTGGTCCGGGTGATTTTGCGGAATTATTGGCTGTGACGAAGACGGAAAAGGGAACGTGAGAGGCACGAGCAGTGGCATGCATGGCAAGTCATGACTGTTGATCACTCCGTCCTCATATTCAAGGCTTGATCTTCGATACAACTGCCCCCAACATGGCCCTCCACCTTGGATCGTGTACACTGATTGCAGAAAGAATTGGGAGGGAACTAGTGTTGAAAGCTTGTCGTCATCATGTCTTAGAGATCGTCCTCTCCAGTGTTTTCAAGGTAGTCTTCGGGCCAACGGGAAGACCTGAAACTGGACTCTTCCAGAGGTTCAAACTATTTTGACCCAAAGTCTACCAAGGCGTATATGTTGTTACCCCAGGTGAGATATTCCGCGAACAGAGATTGGAAGAGCAGCGCATTGACATGTTTTCCTACATCCAGCAGGCTACGAAAGAGCAACCAGTGATAATTACAGAAATATCGAGAAGTCGAGGCAGAAATGGTTCGGGAGAAACACTTAAGAAAAGCTTATGACCGAGAGAGTAAGCACACTCAAATTTGCCACTCACATTGAACTTAATACTGTTCAAATTTCAGCACCAACCAAGTTTAATGAATTAAATGATCTAATGACAGATTTGTCAACAGACAAATGAAACAATGATATAACAGAATTTATTGTGAGGCATTTGTTGTTCACTTGCGCTCCAGAAACTGGCACACACGGACATTCGTAACAAACATCTGAACCTTGCGATCCTGGTTTTCTGTTTTAGCTACGAATAGAAAACGAACAAATTACCTTCTTTACATACTCCATGATTATATTGGAAAGATAGGCCCGTTTATTCTACGGAAACTCTGAAGGAAATCCCGGAGATTTTCTGATATCTTTCAAACAGTATAATCCACAGAAACCTTCGAAATGGGGGTACAAAGTTTTATCGAGCGGTGGAGAAGGTGGAATTGTTTACGATTTTGAGTTATATACCAGAAAAAGAGAGATTTTTAGATTACAATAGAGAGTTGAGAATTTCTTTGCAATTTATGATTAGAGTATGTGAGGATGTACCAAGGCATATAACATACCAGTTTTATGTTGATAACTGGTTTTCTTCACAGATCTTTCACTACAATACGCTCAACAAACATAACGGTTTATTTTACCAATGGTTCTATTTAGAACAAACTCTTTGTGTGACAAATGGTACCGGTATAAAACCACTTTGTATTTTTTTTACATTCGTTTACGTCACCTAAAACTAGTTAAAAATGTTAAATATTTTTAGTATAAATTCAAGTTTGGGTATCGAAGGGTTAAAAACATTAAAAATAATTCTGAAAGTTGCTAAGAGACAAAGAGTACAAAAATCACCCTTCAAATAGACATATTATTATTACTCAATCTAGCGGGTCCTTAAATGATAAAGAAACTTTCAACTCTTTTATTTCGGATTGGCATTAAATTCAGCACAATTTTTTATAGCGCATGTCGAGAAGTATTTATTATTGTGACAATTAGCATCTATATATTATAATGACTTAGAATTTTCATACATAGACAGAGCGCATTTTGTATATAGAGGATGGATACGGTATTCGTTCGCAATTTTCAACTGCTAATTTTACCCATATTTAATATTCAACGGTTCATTTTAAGGATATTTTTTTACCTTCATTTTTGTGGGTTTTCTTGATAAAAAAACAAGAACTATCTTTGCTTTATTTTTTGGCAGAATAATTTACTATGGAAAATTTTGAACAGCTTCAATTTTTGTGAAATTGGCAGGAAGACTTCCTTGCAATTAGCGCAGGAGGCACAAACAAAGAGTTTTCAGACTTCCTCAAAGTCAGCAGAAGGATAATGAAAAAGAGAAGAAAGGAACTAGAAGATTGAGAATTAGACGAAGAGGAGACAAAAGCGAATAAGACCCAAGTTCGACGATCTGACGCCATCAGGACGCATGAATTCGTCGCAAACATCAAGGCGATCATCAAAAATGAAAGTCAATGTGTGCGATTGCAAGGGAGAAATGTGTGGATGGAAAAGCAAATTAAGCTGTGGTACATGAGGGTATTCGATAATTTTCCTACTAGGTGAGAGCACAATTGAATCTTAGAAACTCTGAACATAAAACAGCTCTACCCAAATATAAATAGTGATTTGTCTTGCTACAAAGCTGAATTGTTTTAGATATTGTTTTGGTTGCAAGACGCAGTGTAGTGTTTGTCAGGTCAACTTCGGGCATCCTATCAGATTAGGGAAATTTTGCACGCGTCTTTTAATTATTATGACATCTTTTCATCTTTTTCCTCTAAATTTGAGCCCCATTTCTAAATTTTTATTTAACTCTAAATCTAAAATTTAAAGCTAAAATTAGCTATCAAAGTTCGAGATATACCGTTACAATTGTGCTCTCTCAACATTGCCTGATAGTTTGTTCTTTTATTTATTTTGTAGGCCTAAGAAGATGACTATTTTGATCGGAACGTCGGCAGTAAATTTAGGCTTTTTAGAAACGCTCCTCATCATAAAAAAAATATATATATATATATATATATATATATATATATATATCAGTGTAGATGGGTAGCAATCTTTCTTGAATGCAAATTTTGTTGAAGATCATGGTGTATTTAGTTAATTTCCTTTGGCAGCTTTCAATTCTTCTTTCTATTTTATTCCATCTTGTAGATGATAGACCACTTGTCCTGTATTTATCTCTCTTTTAAGAGAATGGGTTTGGTAAAAACCAAACTAAATTGCTGAGCTTTCGATCTTATTCGATCATCTTCGGAGCGTCTTGAAAGAAAACGATTTTTAGATGGTATTTATTCCGTCTGGTTGATCATAACGTTAGAGGAAACGAGCCAATCCGGTGAGTGAAATTTTAAAACAACTTTAATGTTCGATTCCAGCTTAACGCCTGACTATTGATGGCTGGCTTTTCTTCGTTTATTAAAATGGCTTCTAAGATGTTCAGCCTAGCTTTATTTCCCTCTTTAATTTTAATTACGGTGTTGTCAACTAGAATATCTCTCGTTAGATTGATGTTATGTGCGCTCCTCATATGATATTTAGGTCCTCCGCTTTGCAGATGTATAGTTAAACGTCTCGAAAGTGTGGTAGCTGCCATCCCAATATATTTAGAGTTATTATAAAGCTTGCAGTCAATATTGAGGCAGATGAACTCGTAAACTATGTTGGTTGACTTGAGATTCGATGAGTTTTGGCAGCTGTTGTATTTCATAAGGAGATCGTTGGCTTTTGTTGTTTTATAGAAAAATAATCAGTTGAATTTTATCCATTTGATTCTTAACCTTGATGTTACAGTTAATAATCTCCTTGATGTTTTTTTCATCTATTTTATAGGCCGTGGACATCTGGTTTATGTAGTACAGTTTGATGTTGTTTACTGCGCCCTGATTACTTTTCATTGCATCCGTACTTTTGAAGTGATTATTTAAAATTGATTGGAGCTGTTTGTCAATCATGCTGTTTGGGAAACCATTGTTAACTGTGTTTGTTTTACACAGGAGATCTCTTGGTGGAAAAGTTCCCACGTAGAGCAGCATTTATATGCTCTGCGGATGTATGAGTCGATTACAGTTATTTTATATCTTTCAGGGTATTCGCTATCCGCATTGAGGCATCTTCCCATGTCTGTACTTTTTATATATACTTTTGTGATATAGCTACCATTGATGTTTTGAACCTCAAAGTTCAAAAAAGAAGTTTATTGCCCGTGCTCAATTCATAGGTGAATTTTAACACGGAGTTCTCCTCAAATTTATGTTTGAGGTATATCAGATGTTCTTCGTTTTGAACGTTGATATAGTGGAATCTACGTATTGGCAATATGTGTGTGGCTTATTTTCACTGTTGTCCAATAATCGCTCTTCGAGTTGATCTATATAGTAGTTGGCGAAGGTCGGCCCTAAGGGAAACCCATAGCCACTCGATATACTTGCGTGTATAGATTACCGTACGGTGTTCTGAACGAAGCCTCTGATGTGCATGATCGTAATATGTTCCTTTTTTTTATTGTTTTATCTTTTTTTTTCTTGGGCATTAGGCCTCTTTTTATTATTATTACTTTTTATTTACTTTTATCTTATTTACATATTTAGTTTGAGCACTTCGCCTCTTTTATATTTTACCTTATGGGGGCACTTTGCCTTCTTTTTAAATTTTTACTATTGTGGCCAGTTTGCCTCTTTTATTAGCTAATTAAGGGTTTTCATTGCTTTTATTTGGTTATTTTGGGTTTCTCGTATCTTTAATTCTTTGTATTAGCATTGTGTTCTTCTTCAGGTGTAGGTTGCAATCATGGCTTCCCGGAAGCAGTTTATTCCGATCGGGAAGAGAGCCCTCATGGTTACGGTGTGTATCATAGGTCTAGGAATTTTTAAGTATATATCTGATGTTGGGAGTATTTGCTTATCTATTTTGTCCCAGACTCTGGAGTTCCATATTCAGTGTCTTCAGGCCTGCTCTTTCGTGCAGAGCCGTCTGTCGAATATGGTCCAACCTGCATTTGTCTAAGAGAGGTACGACTAGCTGCCTGCGTTACCACTGCAGGGTAAACTAATGTTGGGCGCACCAGTGCAGTGTATAGCTGTGTGATGTTCTTTGCGCTGAGGATTTTAAACCTGTAGATCTTGCCAAGTTCTCGTTTGGTTAGGGAGATTCCACCGTTTATGTGCTTTTTTGTAGCCTGTTGCGGTGACTTGCAAGCCTAAGACTTTACTCTTTTTGGAATATCTTTTATTTCGTCGTTGAAGATGACATCCTCAAGCTTACCGTGGTTAACTGGGAGGATCTGGAACTATAGGGAGTATGTTTTTATCTTCCATTTTTTCTCTTACCTGTTGATCTTATCTATTTCGGCAGCTGTCTGCCTTGCTTAAACTCCAGCGTTCCTATAGGGACTGGGGACAATTTGAGTGATGTCATTTGCGAACTACAGATACATCAAATCTTCACCCACTGGAGCAGCTAGGCCCAGTGCCTACACTAATAATAGCAAAGGACTCAGACAGCTACCTTGTGGGACACCCACCTCGAGTTCGAATTCGGGTCCTCTGTAGTCCTCGATCGAGATTTTGGCTCTCCTCTCCATGATATAATCACAGAAGACCATTTCCAGGATCGGTTTCAGCTGGAGACCTAAGATCTTGTATTGAAGACCTCTCAGCCAAACCTTATCAAAGCCCTTCTGTACATCATGCCAGACTAAATCTACGCACTTCCCTTCTGCTCTGCAGCGGGCGAGTTTATCCGTTAGAAGGGCTGTATCTGTCCTTTGTTTCTTGTGGAACCCGTGCTGTTGAGGGTTGTGGGCTTTCAGCTCTGATAGCTGATGTTGCAATCTGTTTGTCAGAAGCTCTTCGTATATTTTCCACACAAACTCTAGGAGAGAGATCGGCCTGTATTTCACCATTTGACCGGGGGATTTGTTCACTTTCAGAATAAAAATGATTTTCGCCATTTTTAAACCGTCAGGGAAGTAGTCCGTATTCAAGGATGCGGTAAGGATGTTTTTGATTCCCGGAAGGATCTGCTGGGTGGCAAGTAGCAAGTTGTTTTTCGTGATGCCCATCCAGCCTGGTGCCTTTCGTTTAAAGGATCTTACAGTTGCCATGACCTATTATGTTGTTATTGGACGGTCATGGCCCGACATCTCACTCCCTTCGTCAAACTGATGGTGTGGGTGCGCGTACGATGTATTATCTGATTCAGATCCTCAATCAGTCGGCCTTCGAAATCCTGGTCGAACTCTTCATTGCCTTCGGGTGTTATCGAGAAAGTATCGTTTAAAGGATCTTACAGTTGCCATGACCTATTATGTTGTTATTGGACGGCCATGGCCTGACATCTCACTCCCTTCGTCAACCTGATGGTGTGGTTGCGTACGATGTATTATCTGATTGAGGTCCTCAATCAGTCGGCCTTCGAAATCCTGGTCGAACTCTTCATTGCCCTCGGGTGTTATCGAGAAAGTATCCTTGCAGTGCGTTCGAAATCTTCCTTCTAGTACCGCCAGAGCCTCTAAGTAGTCATCGCCTTCCTTTATGCGGATCTTCTCTCTATTTTGTAGTTCTTTTAATTTCAGAACGTTACGCCAGAATTCTACCGGGTTTTCAACTCGCCGTCTACTCTGGCTGTCAGGCTGTCCCATATCTCAGCCTGTTGGATGTTGATTGCCCGTCTAAGTTCTTCCCTCAAGCGACGTAGCAGCGAGCTTCGTTCCTGGTTTGGTCCTGCCCTTCTTATTTCTTCGTACAGCTCCCTATACCTCCAGCGATTTGGCGCATCTCCTCTGTCTATCTGGGATTTGAGGTAGTTTTGTACCCTTTTTGTACCCTCTTGATCTGCCTCGATGATGGAGGTAAATGGTTATCATCTCCAGTTCCCCGTCAATCTCGTCCAAAGTTGCCTCCCCTAGGTCAGCTGGTTCATAAATCAGAATAAGTGAGAGCACGCGACTTTTTGGTCAGCAGACATTGTTTCAAGACTACTTTGTAGCCCGTTATCTTTATATGAGTAAATCTTTTCTCGATACCGTGCTCTGTCAATAGAATAATGTCTGAGAGAGTACTCGGAAGATGTCGCCATATGCCGTGGCTTTCTCTTCTTATACATAAACATTAAGTGTCACAATCTTGAGTGTGCTGTTGGCGTTTTCCATTTCAAATTACTGGCTTTTCCCTTCTTTCCTTGGTGTTTCTTAGCTGTTGCCTTCTTCCTACCGTTCTTTTTATTCTTATATGCTGTATAGGGTAATTGCTCTCATGTGTTCACATAGAAGGCCACGTTGTGGTTAAGAACTGCCTCCTCGTCGTGATGTGGGTCATATACCCATTTGAACATCTTTCTCTTGATTCCGGTGAAGATTTTAGCGGGATCCATGTCTTTGGGAAAGGGAACTGACCCGGTGCATATATTGTGAGATTGAGCCTATCTGCATCGAGAGGTTTCTTGCTTTCCCGTTTCCTCTAGCGTGACATTGTTGCCTGCAGGAGACCTCAGATTCAAATGTGTCTGAGGAATTCGAGGAGTCTTTGTCTTTTGTTTTTGTTCCTTTTTATTTGGGGGTTTAATTGCCCTTTCATTTTTCTCTTCTCTCTCCTTTTTGGTATCCATCTGAGGGTCAGGCCTTCCGCATACCTCTTTAGTTTTAGGATCTTTTTTAGTGGTCTCCTTGCTTACTTCTGGGATTGTGTATCTTTTTTAGGGGTCGGTAGCATTTGTAGTTGCAGGACGTTCCACGATGGAGGGTTGCCCGGAAAACACATCTCGCTCATTCCATTATTAGCCAACATTTGATTTAATTCTCTGGCAAACGTTCCCGGTTGTGATAAGTTTGTGACATGTGCGTATAGAATTCATGTCAGGATTTTTGAGGAGTTTTCATTTTCAATTCAAAGGTATGCCTTCTTACACTCCGCTTCTGAGTATGCCGCCTTTGCCACTTGTGCGTATGTTGTATTTTTCCTTATAGCCTCCTCCTGCTTGCTTTTGTGTTTTCTTTCGGATTAGTTGTTTCTTTTTTGGGCAGGACATGGCCATCGTTCGGTGGCCTTGCCCGCAGTTTGCACATTTCTCGTCGTTTTTCTGCAGTTTTTCCAATGATGACCGGTCTCGCTGCACTTGGAACATACCTTGTCTTAGGCTTGGCCATCTTTTTTGGTGTGCTTCCCCATTTTATAGCAACGGAAGCCGAATTGTATAAGGATAAACCTTGTCCCTCTCGATCTGCGCTCCACTAATTTTAGCGTTAAAGAGCAACACCCCATATTCTTTTGCTTTCTTTACCATGGTAGTATTAGCGAAGATGATTTTGAAGACATAGGAGTAGTCTGAGTTGTCGCGTTTATTTCTAAGCTTGATTACTTCTACCACTTTTACCCACGAGTGGTTTTTTATTATGTATCTCGTCTCGAATTTCTTCCTTCATGTGTCCGCCAATCTAACTTCCTACAGAACACGCTCCTATGGTTCAGAGTCTGCGGAAGGATGGCAGGTTTTGGGCCTATCTCTCGTAGTGCCTCCACCGTCTCTTCATTTGTGATAGCCTCTACATCCTTCTCTTTTTCACATATTGCACGTGACCTGTAGCGATGTCCAGTAGCCTGAGCATGGAGATGTTCAGCCGTCCGTAGACGACCTCGAACACCTTATCCCTGGTCGGCCTGTTTTGCCTGCTTATAGTGGGCAGGTGGATCCTTGTTGTGCCATTTTGCGCAATCTTCTTGTGAGGGTGGCCTTTCGGGGCTGTATCGTCTTTTAAAATGCTCCTTGTAATTTGTTTATGCGCTCCACTCTGGTAATGGCGCGTCATTTGTCGATGAATGAATCCTCGTTTTCCTTGATGTAACTTGATGGTAAGCCCATATCTGTTGTAACGGAGCTTCCATGAGAATTAACTACCATATGGGATGGGTGATGATGATGAATGAACCCGGGAAAGGGGGCCCTTCGAGGTGTGATGTGTGACAGACTTTTTGTTGGTTAGCGCAGAATCAACCATCGCTAACCTTGGGTGCCGCACCTTGAGGGTTTGAGTATCAGAACTGCATCCGGCATACATAGAGACGGGTATGAAATCGCTCTATGGTCCTGGCTGGTACTCCGGGGTAGAGAGTGGGGCGGAACCCCCCCCTTACCCAGGAGTTGCAGTTCTTTCCCTTGTCCGGGTGCCTTTGATGCCGAGTTCCAAAGTATGCTAATCCTTAAACCGGCATTCCTCGGCATCCCCAATTATGTCCTTCACATAAAACGGCATAGTTGGAACTAGGCTAAATGAGTGGCAGTCCAGCTCATTTCAGCTCCGTTACTTCATTGAGAGGGTTGCGAGGGGGGGAGGGGTCTTAGGCCGGCAAAATTCGGTTGTCCGAGGCTTGTATTAAAACCTCTCTTTCAGAAGACCCCGTAGGGAAAGGTTGAATAATGATTCACGTTTATTCACTCTCCCTTGGCCGTACCTCCTTTGCCAGCGAAACTACTTTTGATTAGCTTTGACTTATCCATGCGTGAACTGAGCATTCAGGCCAGGGAATGAGCAATTACGAATTAATTTAAGTTGGTGTACGAGATGTATGTAGGGGACAAAATGGTTGCGAAGAGATGCTAGGTTCCTGGTGATCAGGTCTATCGCTTTCATTATTTTCTTTTTGTCTGTCTTTTTTGGTTTATAGTTTGTATTATAATGGCGTTCAAGCCATTTTTTTTAATATTCTTGAGCATGTAATGCGCATTTTTCTGTTGTAATTGCAATAAATTACTTTAGATTTAGGCTGAGTATTCCTTGTTTTTATTCATTTAGTAATGAATGTAACTTATGTTCTTTATTTCTCCTTTATTGCGTCTTGAGGTCTTGTTCGGTTTAAATAAGTCTTGATGTTTCTTTCTTCAAGTTTCATGCGTAGACCTGCACTTCGTCTCGACCAGCCACTAAGCTAGTGGAACTTGGAAATCTGGTACTACTTGTAGCTCTTCTGTTCTGGTTAATCATTTGAACGATATCATCGTTCAATTCTCGATTAACTAGTTCCTGCATATTCCTTGTCCTTTCTTCAATGGCAATGTTAATGAGACTTAACCCCGCCTCCCAGTGCAGCTCTTCTTGGCGTATTCTTTCTCGCCTGCGTGTACCTGTGATTAGGTACACGTAGAATACTTTTGTCATCTGCTAAAATTTGTTTATTAGCAGTTTTTGTTATATACAATGAAAAATTTTCTTAGGTGTATATCTTTTGTTAAATATATGTTTACTGAGTTTCCTGTTAGTTTTATATCAAAACCAAAGCACGAAATATTTCTGAAATATTGAAAGTGTGCAAATACATGTCACCTCATTATATATACCCTTAGCAAAAATTATAAAGTACCTCTAATAAAATTATATATTTAACATACCGAATAAAATTTTCAGAAGTTATATTATTTACAAAAATGTATGATAAAAATATTTATTTTCCTAGTATGATTGAATATTTTGCTATATAAGAATCAAAGTTTAACCAACATTTATTATATTATTTCAGCTTAAATTTCTAACACTTGTCTATTCAATATGCTTCCAAATAAGCAATATGACTAAAACTAAAGAAATTGCAGAAACACAGATAGCATAAATCAAACTTCTCTATAGCCAAGGATTATCACAAGTAAAAATTGTTAAAAAAATTAACAAGATTTGCTGTCAAACCACTATAAAACGATGCAGAGTGACCAAGAGCTTTGTATTAAGGATGAAATTTGGCAGAAAACGTTTTACAGCACCTAAAAGATACCTATCCTTTGGGATTCACAAAGAAAGCACAGAAAAACATATCCTTAACTTGTTGGGAAGTACATACAATGAAACATTAAGTTAAAAAATATCATCCAGAACAGTTAGGAAGGACTTAAGGATCAAAGGCTAAAAGTATGCAAGGCCAGAAAGAAGACATCGTTATCTGAGATCAACAAAAATATCTGTCATCAGTGGGCCAAAGATCTGAAAAAAATGGACAAATGAACAATAGTCTAAAGTTATCTGGTCAGATGTAAGTTCTTAGCATTTATGTTAGAAAGACTACTATATTATTGTTTTACATGTAATTTTATGCAAATTAGTTAACATTTAACATTTTTATAACCATTTTTTAGATTTAGAGCTCTTTTTTGGCTACTTTTGAGGAGACATTTCCCTCTTCTTGTGTAATATACATAACTGTGGAGCATAGAGATCTGGGGCTGCATGTCTTCATCATGGCCAGGAGAATTTTTTATTTCAGGGAGGAATGAATTTCACAAATAATACCACCGGGTTTACAAAAGTTTTAGTGGCTTATATACAGAAATTAGACAACACAAAAATAAGAAATAAAGTTATAGTTCAGCAAGACAATGCTCCATGCCATACTAATAACCAAACCAAGAATTCGTTTCGAAAATAGAGATCAGACTATGGGTCCGCTCCCATTTATAATTTATGTTAATAATCTAGAACAAATATTTCGTATAATCACGAAATTCGTTGATGATATAAATTAAAAACACTGATGGCATAATACCGATTGTAATGGGTAGTAGTTACTGAAAGAGGGACAATTCAAAAAACAGTCATAAAACGCTGGTGTGGCTACTTAAATGGCAAAAGAGGAAAGGTTATCTTACGAAAAAAATTATGTCAGGAATATCATTTCAAAAATGGTCAATGAATTAAATTTCTATGTCACTCAAAACGTCTTAAACTTTTCAAAACTCTGAGTATGTATGTAAAAATGACAATAAAGTCAGGTTATATCGATAAATGTTTCCTACAAGACAAAAGAGATGTTTTTACACTATACAAATCCATCGTAAGACCGCACTTTAAGTATGTAGTGGCACGCAAGTAAGATGGTTCCTAGGATTCGACAGAAATCACATTAGGATATTTGGAATTTGTAGTTATGGAGTCTCCCAGAATAAGGTGTGAAATGATTCGAGTTTTAAATATAAAACGGTTTTGACAATGATTCATTCTTTGAAAATAATAAGTCAAATGGGACAATAAACAATGGTTTTAAGCTACAAGTAAGGCGTTGTTAATCAATAAAAGTGCTTTCATTTAAATATAGTATACACTAATACTATCAACAAGTTTATGTATTGTGAATATAAGAAGTTTAGAGAAAATTATTACTTTTAAATTGCCGGTCTCATCGTGAGTAGACTACACGGACTTTGTTGCTTCTTATAAAATTATAACCCATTCCGCAGCTCTTGAATCAATTCAACGAGGACCAGATCTCTGAGAGTGGGCGCCTCGTAGTCCCAGAGATGGTAGTGGTAGCTGCCATTCATTTACCACATAAGTAGAGAGAATATGAGGAATCGCAAGCTAACGGTGATGGATACAGGTGTTTGGGCGAGGCGTAGGTTAAATCCGATGTATAATGTGGAAGCACGATTCATGAGTTCGCTCTCCTTAGCTGAACTGAGAAGCATACGAGTTTCCTGATCACGCACACCACAAGACTATCTTCCTAGCCTTTCTTTATAAATTACAGTTTAAGGCCCTAACGAACAGGCAATTTTGTCAAAAGATACCTATCAAATTGTTTAGAGCTCTCATTGTGCAAATTATCAAATTCACATACTTGGCCTTGCATGAGATGGTTTCGAGAAACACCTTTAGATAGGTCAGGCAAATATGGCCCTAGTTTGGACGTTGACATTCATAATATGTATTGCAGTTATAACACTACAGCGTTAAAGACGTTAATGCCTATATGCGTTAGTGATACCATCCAGAATCCCCTACTCATAGGAACTGACCAGATAAATTGAATATAAGGACAAATGTTGTGGTTGGTCTCGAGCCTCCTTTCTTATTCCTCGTCGTCATTTTAAGCCTGACCCTTCCAACTTTGATAGCTCTTTAGGACTGATTTGAATGGAGTAGTGTAGCAACCTTTTACAAAATTCATGGAGGATTTGGGGATCGTCATAATCGATCTTTGGATTCATACCAAGGAAAGACGAATAAGTCCTCTGTAGAGGAACATCTGTCCGTCGAACAACCTGGCCCCCTTACTCGAGTGATTTAAGAAGCATTATTTAAGCCAGCTGGCTCGAAGACACTCGGCATCAGCCCTTGACATCCCCCTTGAGGTGGTGAGGATACCGTGTTAAAACTTCCTGGATGAAATTTTCCCTACAATTTCCTATTGAGATCAACAGTGCGCCCACACGCCGGCATGTAAAGAAGCACAAGAGGAACCAACTTGTGCGTTGATTCCCCTTACACTAATTAGAGATCAAAATATTGTGGCCAGCCCCCAAAAAATTACCCCATAAGCCTTTCTCAATGGATTTGGCAGGATCATGGTCTCCCATGGAGAGCAGGAATACGGGGCACACTCTTTTTATTATTTTAGAAACGCTCTTGAGCCAGCAAAGCGGGAGGGGGCGGGAACCTCCCTAACCTAGGGTAGAGGCCTCAGAAGATTATTTGGTAAACGCTAAACTCCTTTAACGGGTGAAACTCTCAAGCGAAGATAAACCTCTACTTTGTTTTTAAAATGAACGCATTTAGTATAATGAATTGTTTTTAAAAAGTGTCTTAAAGTTATTGACAATCATAAATGTCAATTCCCTTGCATTTTATTCAGCACGATTTCGATTTCCTTTGTTGGGTGAATATTTTGAGAAAAGAAACATCACTTAGAATATATTTAAGCCCGAGGTGCTTTTGGCCTCACTCCACACTTAACTGAGATTTTTCCCGGCAAACACCAGTTAATGGCACCGCTGGCAGTTGCTCTTTCATAATCGATTTTCTCCCCAAAATTTCACAAATTTCTTTTGACCAATTATAAACATTAGCTGGGGCATAATAAGGTGTAAAATTTCTCTGCTCAATAAATAAAATATGAAACTCTTATGTTAACATCTTCCTAATTGTTTGTGCGATTTGAAAACAAATAATGAAAGAATTGTTTTCATTTTTGTAGGGGAAGAGGCGGTGGACTGAACCTTAAAATGGCAAATTACAAAAATGTTCGGATAAAATGAAACTTTATAAAATATATTCCACGATGCACTGAATCCCAAAATAAGAAAAAGAATGTTAAATAATAACGAGACACATCATTTTCGGTATTTGAGAAAATGAGGAGATATGATTTCTAATCTCCGGTTTCTCCGAATGTGTATGGAAATATGAACTAAATTGCCATAGAAAGAGAACCTATGAAACTTTAGAGAGCATAAGGGGGGGAGGAATTCTCTTAAACCTATCTCATTTCAATAAAGCTTCCTCCTTCCAGCTCGTTGTTGCTAAACATTTACTTTTATTTATTGTGACATGGAGGGATTTTGGTAGAGTTGAACGTAACTTCTAAGGTAAGAGCAACGTGAGTATTCCACTTAGACCATTCAACGAATATTTATATGTGGAGGAATGAATATCACAAGGTCAAGCAGACGCTAGTTTGTTTATACAGCGGCAACCATTACGCTCCACATGGGCCAAGACTTTACCCCCTCTCCCTTGACCCCGCTGCCCAAGATGTGAAGTCGATCTCAAAGAAGGATTTCAGTAATCAGATTTCGTAGTCCGTTAATATAAACATAGGAGGGTGTGAGAGCCTTTAGAATGAAAAATAGGTTCACTGTCCCCCTCCGATTGTTTATGTCTATTTTCGCCAAATAGACGAAATTTAGGAGAGAAGCCTAACTGTGGGCTAGTTTGGGTTTGCCCCTCCTAAAATCCCTCATCTCCTATCCCCTCCCCCAGGGGATAATCGACGTATACATAGTTCGAGCTTGAGAAATTTAAGGGAAAATCCGCGTAGCAATCAAGAGAAGAAGACGAGTCCTGAGTCAAACAGGGAATCAAAAGGATAAGTGGAACCGAGTGAGACTTTCTCTCCCAAGGCCGTTCCTTTGGTCACTTAGAAGAGTAGACCAGTGGTATCGAGACCAACTCTCATACCATTCTCGTCTAGAGAAAATCCCTTATCTCAGTTTTCTGAATAAAAACAGAGATACCCCTCACCATTGAGGAATACCAACGTGAATTCCCATTTGAGAAAAGATTCACCTCTTGAATACGTCTCATCATCGAGAAGCGCGAATTTGTAAGACAGGGATCGGAATAATTTCCGTTCATCCAAGATCCCCTCACTTACATCTTCAAGTCGAATAGCCTCGTCACGCGCCTCCACCTACCAGTGAGAATCATCAGTTGTTTTTCCCGAATAGCCTCGCCACGCGCCTCCACCTACCCAATGAGAAGCATCAGCTGTTTTCCCAACCCTCCTCACGTCAGCGAAGAAGTCTCCAGTCCAACTCGCCTCAAATCACCAAAGTGACTAGACTTACTTTCAAGGTCACCCAACTGTCTACTCCCTCTGAGTTAAAGGTAAAAAGAATCCATTTTTTTGTTATTTTCCATTCCGTGAGAAAGTGTATTTAAATATTTAATATTTTCATTCTTTTATTTAATTAAAAGTATATTTTTGTCTGAGTTGTTTAATTAGATCCTCAAACGTTGCAAATGGCAATAGATATATCATAATACGAATCCTCCCTCGTTAAAGAATTTAAATTAAAGCATTTTTAGAGAAAAGTGGAACGGATTTACTCATGTACGAATCAAATGTACATACGTACTCGGCCGTAAACCACGACATTATAGTTCTTTCCAATCTACCACTTTCGAACATGTTAAGGATCATATGTACGTAATGAGAGATTAGGCCTTATTATTAGGTTGAGGAATAAGTTCTTGCGTTTTTTTTAATGTTGTGTTGATTTAAGTTTTGTTGGCGTGATTTGTGCACATATTAAGAAACAATAATAAATAATGAGAGCAAAATTTGCAAACGTTAGGCTACGTCTCTTAACAGCTAGACTATGAGGCTTTTGCTTAAGCTACGTCTTGAAGTTGAGTAATAAGCCATTGCGGTTTATTTAAAAGTTGTGTTAATTTAATTTTGGTTCTGTACCCTCAAAATGGAATGTTAATTTGAAAAAAGGCGCGTTTTTGACACTTGTTATTATTCATTTTTAATCGAGACGGGAACAATGTAAACGCAGCCAAAGCTCGTCGCGATATTTGTACTGTGTACAGGGAAAATGCTTTATCAGAAAGGACAGCTTAATGGTGGTTTTCACGTTTCAAAAACGGTCATTTCAATCTTAATGACGAAGAACGTTCTGGTCGCCCCATTAAGTTAGATAACGATCGATTGAACAACCTTCTTCATGAAAATCCTCGCCAATCGACTAGAGAATTGGCTGTACAATTGGCGTGTGATCATAAAACTGTAGTGAATTACCCTCATTTGATGGGGAAAGTTCAAAAACTCGGTGCATGGGTTCCGCACGCTTTGAACGAAAGCAACAAACTTCAACGTTCCACGATTGCCGCAGGTTTGCTTGCTCGTCACAAGGCTATTTGTGGATATAAGGACAGATTTGTTCACCGCATCATCACTGGCGACGAAAAGTGGTGTGTTTATGTCAACATGAACCATCGAAAACAATGGCTTAGCCCCAATGAAAAACCACTTCCGCGATTAAAGCAAGGACTTCATCCACGAAAGACGATGCTGTGTGTGTCATAAGATTGTGAAGGCATCATTCTTTTTGAGCACCTTGCGAACAACGAGATTGTCAATACAGAACTCTACGTTCAACAAATGTATCGACTCGCCGAAGCTATTCGTGAAAAGCGACCTCATCGACGTTATGGAGTCCTTCTGCAATACTATAATGCTTGTCCTCATATTGCCAATATAAGAAAAGACGCCATCCAAACGCTTAATTGGGAAATCCTGCCGCATCCTCCATATTCGCCAGACTTGGCTCCATCGGATTTCCATCTGTTCCGATCGCTCTCCAACAATTTGCGCGGCGTTTCGTTCAATACTGATGTGGAATTATGAACTAGGTTAGACGAATTCTTCGAGTCAAAATCCAGAGATTTTTATTGCAGAGGCATCGAAAAACTAGTTGAACTTTGGGAAAAGTCGTAAATAACAACGGAGAATACATTATTGATTAAATTTCATATTGTTATCAATTATAAATGAAGTTTTTCTAAAATTGTTGATGATAATGAATAAATTTGATAAAACAGCAAGAACTTATTCATCAACCCATTTTATGTTAATTTAGGACAAAAAATTAGTTTAACTTTTTAATGGTTGGCGCAACTTACTTATTTGATATATAACGCGGAACCAGGAGGTGTAGACTTATATTTATTTAATTATTTTCTGAACACAGTGCAATATTAGATAATGCTTCGACTAAAATGAAAAAAATATATGCTACAAGATAATATAACTAATTTTCAATTGGATCTCGTTTCGAGTCGATGACAAGATGAAGGGCTGAGAGAAGGGATGAGCGAAAGGCTAAGCAGGGATTCACGAGATATTTTCACCGAGCATTTTTTGTCAGTTTGCATTTCAGATCTTCGACACATTTTAAGAAATTGCGTAAGGGTCTTCTACTTAAGAATCGACCACAGTACAAAGTCACTGAAGTTCAAATATGGCGAACTGGTTAGCCAAAGTTCGTTTGACCAAAACCATATAAAATTTGCCTGGCACGAATCTTGTATTTTTTAGTTATGTGTGAGTTTTCTCCCTCGTTGAACGTTACAATGGCATTACCAATAGTGACATCCAGCCAGGGGATGACCTTTTTCTTCAACACGTCCAAATAAACAATTTAATTGATCTCTACCCCCCTCCCCCTTCTTTAAGAATGTGATAAGTGTTTTTTGTCCTGTTGATGTTATGCCCACCCACGCCATCACCGAAGGTAGTTTCTTTCTCGTGAAACATATGCGCTGTTCAACAGGAAACACATTTTTTTTGTGCCCAAACGCGATCAGTCTATGGTATATGTGTTGTGGATAGTCTGACCAGTATACAACTTATCTGTCGCTTTTTGACTCTTCTTTTAGGTGTGGTTGGAAGGAAGTCCTTTAGCTATCTTGAATGGAAAATGTTTCCAAACATACTTCAGCAATTTGTACATGGGTACATGGCTTATTTTGGCCCCCAGAGCAATTTTTCTGTCACTCCTTGGATTTCGAATGATCTTGTTCATCATGGTCTAAAGGAGGGTTAAGGTCCTCACTGAACGGCAAAGGTGGTCCTTATTTATGGAAGACAACTTCCTGTTTATTTAAACCTTTTGATAACTTTTAAATAACCCATATCTGCTAGCAATGGGGTTCAACAGATACACGAATGCTTCACATTTTCCAGGCATATTTGTATGCGGATTCTGCTTTTTTAATGAATTTGCATTTTGATTCACAAAATTCAATAGATCTTGAAAGAACACGCAAGAAAATAATTAATTAATTGTATGGAAACAGATTGAAAGTGAGTTGTAAAATGTATTCTACACTTCGTGTTTCCAACCTGTATAAAAGTTAGTGATTCTTTCTTAGCTCAATTCTTTTAGGTGCCATCTTCAAAATATGGCTCACTCAAATTATGAAGGATAATTAAACTTGCTTTAGTGGAAGATCATTGGCGGCTATAAATTAAATAAAATTATAGGCAAGCATAGAAAGCATATCAAGAGGGCAATGATGTAAAAGGGAATGGCTTATGTGGGACAAATGCTGCTCAATATGAATTTAAGTAAATTCTTTATCAATTTAGTTTTTTATTATAATGTTGCCCAATTTTAATTTATATTTTCAGTTGCTTTGTTTTAACTATTCGCTATACTCATTACTTCATATTTACTTATGTGCTGCAGGTAGACATCTTTCGTGGGAATTAACTTCACCAGTCATTTGAAGCTACTCTGGAATTTACAAGCAGAGCCTGCGGATGCTTATCGTTACCGCGCCCCACTTTCCTCACGGAACGCTTGTAAAAATCCCGCTGATGAGAGACCATTTTGTTGAAGAAAACTTTATTCATTTACGTATCTCAAAAAAGGAATCCCAATATTTTGTAATTATCTGTTTCAAGCATTTTCCACTTATGTTAACCTTTAGCGAAGTTTGGACAGTTGGATATTACGAACAAAGTTAATTAGCCTTCTGTTCGAGCTGCGGCTCTTCATGAAAACACAACACACACACACACACACACATACTCGGTGTCTCTCTCTTTCGCTCTCTCTCTCTCTCTCTCTCTTTCTCTCTCTCTCTCTCTCTCTCTCTCTCTCACTCTCTCTCTCTCTCATAAAGAAAGTAGAGAGAGGTGACGCCCCCTTGTCGCGGGAAGAGAGCTTGTGCGTACCCTTGACTTTTCGAGCTATGTCGGCGGGGGTACCTATCTTTTGGCACCCCTGGCAGGGTTTTCCTTGTCGATTTGGTCGAAAATTAGGTTCCAGACTAAGTGCGTCTTTTCTTTTTTTATCCTACTCTATCCTTCATCTTTCTTTAAAAATTAATCCTATTTCTTCTACTTATAGAAAAAGAAAAAAACAACAAAAAAACAACCCCTATACCTATCATGTCACTCTTACCCTTTTTTCATCTATCTACATATAAGGACCTGGCAGCTACCTCACGCGTCAGAAGAGAGGCTTTGGAACCTCTATAAACAACGCCAATCGACGCTCACTGGTTGCGAGAGACTAGGACTTGAGGGGTCTTAGGCGTTGGGGCACGATGAATGGGATGAGGGTAGTGCCCCGGTAACCCCTTTCCTGGCGCATAATTATTGACCATTCCCAGTGACCGTTGACGGGTGCCTCTGGTAGCATTGGTCCGTGGTGACGGCCCTTTGTTCCCATGTTGGTTGCCAGGCCAATAAAAAGCCTTGGGTCGAGTCTCTTGGTGTGGCGGGATATCCACTGAACGCTGCTCCGAGATCTTGGCCGTCGTGAAGGGAACTAGTAGGAGTTTAGTACGGGGTGTGCTCCGTTGTTCACCTGGTGAGAAATCGATGGCCCCTTCGGGGATTATCAGTGCTACTTGGTTGGGAGCCACGGCACGCCGAGGTTTGACGACTTGGTCGGACGAACAGCAGCACAAGGAGCGTGCTTTCTGAAAGATCCGAAACCTCTCTGATCGATAGGCGGGAGCGACTCACGCGGGGCGAACTCACCACCCCCTTTCTTTTTTATTGAGTGGTCACAAAGTATTCAGAGTTATAAAGTGTTCAGCATGACTGGAAAGAAAGGACCTGGTGCGTTAAAGTATACCTGCTCGACATGCCAAAAGGACAAGTGGTGCGTAGATTTTCCGGAGGGGTGTTTCTCAAAATGCCACCCTGGAAGTATCTGCACGGACTGCGTCCTTAGGGCAGAACTTCTGGAGCTTAAGGAACTTTTCAAATCTTCTGAGGAAAAAACACAACGGCTGGAAGAAAAGGTGGAAATCCTCGAGTCTGAGCATGTGACTCAAATCCTTCATCTCGAAGCCATCATTTCAGAGATTAAAGCCACCAATGGACAGCAACAGCAACAAGAAACTCCCAACGACGCGGATGGCTCCTCTGTTGGGCCCTCATGCACCGCGTCGATAGAGATAGGCCAACCATCCGACGTCCCAGAGCGAGCAGCTGCTGGGGTTACTCAGGGCGTCAAAAAGAAGAAAAGGAAGAGTAAGAAAGGAAAAACAGAACAGAAAGTAAAAACGGAAGAAAAAACGAAGAAGAAAAAGAAGAAAAAACCCAAAAAAGTGGGGAAGAAAGAGGAATCGAAAGAGCCCATACTGAAAGGGAAGCCTCTGTCCTCTGAACCCAAATGCGCGAGGGTCATCGTGATCGGTGACTCCTAAGCGCGGGATCTACAACCCTTGCTAGCGGCCCGCCTTCGCACCAGTGTGAAGGTAAGCTGCCTTCCAGGAAAGGGGAACGGAGAAATAAGGGTGGAGGCTGAGAAATCTCAGATCTCTGAGAACTCAGTAGTTGCCTTCATGGCAAGTGGCAATGATCTCTACCTACGAGGAGGCAATGTAGGTGCCAGCGGGAAGATCCTGACCACGGTTATGGGAGGAGTTGACGACTGTGGGCTAAAAACCCGCAGACGTATCGTGGTCGGGATACTCCCAAGACGAGGTCCATCCCGCAATGCTCACGCGAGGAACGTCTTCATAAACCAACGCCTAGGAGATCTTTGTACGGCGGAAGGAGTCTTTTTTGTAGACCCCTACCGCACCTTTTACGGGAGAAATGACCTGTACAAAAGGGACGGAGTGCATCTTTCCTTTGAAGGGAAAGCTGCACTCGCAAACATGATCTAGGATGTTGTGGAGTGGACCCAAAAAAGTGTCAGACCCCGAGTAAAGGAGGACGTACGCCAGTACACCCGTGTTACTCCAGGAACGACCTTTTCTGAAGTCACAAAGAGTGAGGTGATCCCGCCACAGAGAAAGAAAGCGGGAAACGGAAGAGCGTAGGGAGTCCTACACTAGGGGACTCCCTAAAAGTTCTTCTGTTTAATGCGTGGTCTATCAGAAACAAGTTTCTAGAACTTCATGGCCTCGTAGCAAAAGAAGAAACGGAGATGGTGGCCATAACGGAGACGTGGATAAAACCTCAAGCCAAGATTTTGAAGGTGAATTCACGATTCCCGGTTACCAGCTCTTCCAGAAAGATAGGCCAGACAGAGAGGGTGGCGGTGTGATGTTGTATGTCAAGGATACTCTCAACTCGACGGATTGCAACATCGTATCCGACAATGAACTACTAGGTGTTGACCTAGAGATAGGTCCTGCCAAATACAGGACCCTGGTGCTTTATAGACCTCCTGCCCAACTCGTTGAAAAGGACAGAGATCTGTACCAGCTACTAGGAGAACTTGTGAAAGACAGAGTGTGTATTGTCATGGGTGATTTCAACACACAAGTTGACTGGGAAACCAGAGAACCCTGTGGCGAGAACGCACTACTCCTGGAGTTCACCAACAACGAGTTCCTTACTCAGTGGGTGAGAGAGCCAACGAGAGGAGACAATATCCTCGACTTGGTTTTCACCTCTGAGGATGACATCGTTGAGGACCTCTCTGTTGGCGAAGAGCTCGGTGGCAGTGACCACCGACTAATTAGATTTGTAGTCAAAGTCTCCAAGGCAGGCCTGCAACTAGTAAATCAAGGAAACTGGATTTGAGAAGAGCAGACTTTGCAGGTCTACGCGCGGGACTGACTGACGCGAGGCTAGAGGAGTGCGATGCTGTTGAAGACTCTTGGAACAGTTTCAAAACCACATTCATGAGTCTTCAATCGCGTTTTATCCCTCTGAAATGCCCCCGTCGGTCCTCTGTTCAACCAAAGTGGTTTAATCGAGAAATCGGGCAACTGCTTAGGGAGAAGAGAAATGTGTACCGGCAATCGAAGATCTCGGGTGACTTTGACGAATACCGGAGGCTAGCCGGGAGAGTGAAGTCCAGTATAAGGGTGGCTAAGCGGTCTGAGGAACTCCGAGTGGTGAGACTCTGTAAAGAGAATCCCAAGGAGTTTTTTGGATATATGAACAGCCGTAAACCAATCCGTCGAACGATTGGCCCTTTGAGGAATGAGGAGAGGACATTAAAGCATTCAGATGCAGAAAATGCTAACCTCCTCAACGACTACTTCTCTTCAGTGTTTACTGAAGAGTGTGGTCCCATTCCCCAGCCGACGGATTCCTACTCGGGGGAAAAGCTGGAGGCAATGGACTTCACCGAAGGAGAAATAAAGAAAAAGATCGCTGACCTAAAGACGAATTAGTCCCCTGGACCGGACGGGTTTCGACCTAAAGTGTTGAAGGAAGTGTGCGGTGAAGTATCACGACATCTGTGCGCTATCTTTAACATGTCAATCCGGACCAAATGCGTTCCTAGAGACTAGCGTGAGGCGGAGGTGACTCCTATCTTCAAGAAAGGAGACCGTAACCAACCGTGGAACTACCGACCTATCAGTCTGACTTCGATAGTCGGTAAACTCATGGAAAGCATGATGGTAGACAAAGTGACGTCGTATTTAGAGTCAAACTTGCTACTGAGGAGTTCCCAGCACGGCTTCCGAAGGCAACGGTCATGCCTGACGAACCTTGTGGAATTCTTCCACTTCGTTTTCAGTGAGCACGATCGGGACAAGGCGGTGGATGTGGTCTACCTAGACTTTCAGAAAGCCTTTGATAAGGTACCACACCGCCGCCTTCTCCGGAAAGTGCGAGCGCTTGGCATAGACGAAAAAAGCCGGCTGGATCGAGAACTGGCTAAGTGGCAGACGGCAACGGGTGGTGGTAAATGGACAGTCTTCTGAGTGGGTGCCCGTTACTAGCGGGGTGCCTCAAGGTTCTGTCCTGGGACCACTACTATTCATCATCTACGTCAACGACATGGACGGTGACATGGTTGTCAAGATTTCCAAATTTGCCGACGATGCCAAGCTTGGTATGAACGTTGCAAAGGATGGAAATACTGCCCGCCTGCAGGAAGATCTTGGGAAGATTTGGGAGTGGTCGGACACGTGGCAAATGCCTTTTAACGTGAGGAAATGCAAAGTGATGCATATCGGCCACAGAAACCCCCAATCTCAGTATATCCTTAAGGGCACTGCTCTTGAATCGAGTGACACTGAGAAGGACTTGGGTGTAACAATCACTAGTGACCTCAAGTTCTCGAAACAGTGCATTGTGGCGGAGAAAAAAACCCAAAGGATGCTAGGCTATATTAAGCGCCAGTTTGGTTATCGGAACCAGGAGATTGTACTGTGCCTGTACAACTCACTTGTCCGACCGCACCTGGAGTATGCCGTACAATTTTGGAGTCCTTCATTGCGAAAGGACATCGCGAGATTGGAACGCGTACAAGCTAGGGCAACCAAACTGATTCCCTCTATCCGACATAAAAGTTATGAGGATAGACTAAGGGAGTTAGATCTGTTCTCGCTGGAAACCCGTAGACTGCGTGGTCAGCTCATCGAGGTCTTTAAAATACTTCGAGGGTTCGACAATGTTGACTACCGGGATATTTTCACACTGAGTGAGAACAGAACGCGCAATCACGGCTTCAAACTTGAACTGAAGCGTTACAACCGCCATCTGTGTGGAAATTTTTTCACTTACAGTATCTGCGGTATGTCGAACGCACTTCCAGTAGAAGTTGTCAACAGTGAATCTGTTGACCAGTTCAAGTCAAGACTAGACAAAGTCTTGAAAACCGGCCGTTTAGGGACGCAAAACAATTGAGCAGCCTGGTGTTCGCTCAATTGCTAGTCTAAAGGTACCCTCTTTGAATGGACCGTAAGGTCTCCTAGGGTACCTTCTTTCCTTGTTTTTGTTACTCCTTGTTGTTGTTACTCTCTCTCTCTCTCTCTCTCTCTCTCTCTCCTCTCTCTCTCTCTCTCTCTCTCTCTCTGGAACGACCTTCTCGAAGGTCGTCAAAAAGGGTGTGACCACGAAAACAGAGAAGCCGGGAAACGGAAGAGCGTAGGGAGTCCTACACTAGGGGACTCCCTCAAAGTTCTTCTGTTCAATGCAAGGTCAATCAGGAATAAGTTTCTTGAGCTCCGTGGCCTCGTAGTAACAGAGGAACCTGAGATGGTGGCCATAACGGAGTCGTGGATAAAAACCTCAAGCCGAGATTTTGAAGGTGAATTCACGATTCCCGGTTACCAGCTCTTCCTGAAAGATAGGCCAGACAGAGAGGGTGGCGGTGTGATGTTGTATGTCAAGGATACTCTCAACTCGACGGATTGCAACATCATATCCGACCATGAACTACTAGGTGTTGACCTAGAGATAGGTCCTGCCAAATACAGGACCCTGGTGCTTTATAGGCCTCCTGCCAAACTCGTTGAAAAGGACAGAGATCTGTACCAGCTACTAGGAGAAGTTGTGAAAGACAGAGTGTGTATCGTCATGGGTGATTTCAACACACAAGTTGACTGGGAAACCAGAGAACCCTGTGGCGAGAACGCACTACTCCTGGAGTTCACGAACAACGAGTTCCTCAATCAGTGGGTGAGAGAGCCAACGAGAGGAGACAATATCCTCGACTTGGTTTTCACCTCTGAGGATGACATCGTTGAGGACCTCTCTGTTGGCGAAGAGCTCGGTGGCAGTGACCACCGACAAATTAGATTTGTAGTCAAAGTCCCCAAGGCAGAGCCTACAACTAGTAAATCAAGGAAACTGGATTTGAGAAGAGCAGACTTTGCAGGTCTACGCGCGGGACTAACTGACGCGAGGCTAGAGGAGTGCGATGCTGTTGAAGACTCTTGGAACAGTTTCAAAACCACATTCATGAGTCTTCAATCGCGTTTTATCCCTCTGAAATGCCCCCGTCGGTCCTCTGTTCAACCAAAGTGGTTTAATCGAGAAATCGGGTAACTGCTTAGGGAGAAGAGAAATGTGTACCGGCAATCGAAGATCTCGGGTGACTTTGACGAATACCGGAGGCTAGCCGGGAGAGTGAAGTCCAGTATAAGCGTGGCTAAGCGGTCTGAGGAACTCCGAGTGGTGAGACTCTGTAAAGAGAATCCCAAGGAGTTTTTTGGATATATGAACAGCCGTAAACCAATCCGTCGAACGATTGGCCCTTTGAGGAATGAGGAGAGGACATTGGGGCATTCAGATGCAGAAAATGCTAACCTCCTCAACGACTACTTCTCTTCAGTGTTTACTGAAGAGTGTGGTCCCATTCCCCAGCCGACGGATTCCTACTCGGGGGAAAAGCTGGAGGCAATGGACTTCACCGAAGGAGAAATAAAGAAAAAGATCGCTGACCTAAAGACGAATTAGTCCCCTGGACCGGACGGGTTTCGACCTAAAGTGTTGAAGGAAGTGTGCGGTGAAGTATCACGACATCTGTGCGCTATCTTTAACATGTCAATCCGGACCAAATGCGTTCCTAGAGACTGGCGTGAGGCGGAGGTGACTCCTATCTTCAAGAAAGGAGACCGTAACCAACCGTGGAACTACCGACCTATCAGTCTGACTTCGATAGTCGGTAAACTCATGGAAAGCATGATGGTAGACAAAGTGACGTCGTATTTAGAGTCAAACTTGCTACTGAGGAGTTCCCAGCACGGCTTCCGAAGGCAACGGTCATGCCTGACGAACCTTGTGGAATTCTTCCACTTCGTTTTCAGTGAGCACGATCGGGACAAGGCGGTGGATGTGGTCTACCTAGACTTTCAGAAAGCCTTTGATAAGGTACCACACCGCCGCCTTCTCCGGAAAGTGCGAGCGCTTGGCATAGACGGAAAAAGCCGGCTGGATCGAGAACTGGCTAAGTGGCAGACGGCAACGGGTGGTGGTAAATGGACAGTCTTCTGAGTGGGTGCCCGTTACTAGCGGGGTGCCTCAAGGTTCTGTCCTGGGACCACTACTATTCATCATCTACGTCAACGACATGGACGGTGACATGGTTGCCAAGATTTCCAAATTTGCCGACGATGCCAAGCTTGGTATGAACGTTGCAAAGGATGGAAATACTGCCCGCCTGCAGGAAGATCTTGGGAAGATTTGGGAGTGGTCGGACACGTGGCAAATGCCTTTTAACGTGAGGAAATGCAAAGTGATGCATATCGGCCACAGAAACCCCCAATCTCAGTATATCCTTAAGGGCACTGCTATGGAATCTACCGACACTGAGAAGGACTTGGGTGTAACAATCACTAGTGACCTCAAGTTCTCAAAACAGTGCATTGAGACGGAGAAAAAACCCAAAGGATGCTAGGCTATATTAAGCGCCAGTTTGGTTATCGGAACCAGGAGATTGTACTGTGCCTGTACAACTCACTTGTCCGACCGCACCTGGAGTATGCCGTACAATTTTGGAGTCCTTCATTGCGAAAGGACATCGCGAGATTGGAACGCGTACAAGCTAGGGCAACCAAACTGATTCCCTCTATCCGACATAAAAGTTATGAGGATAGACTAAGGGAGTTAGATCTGTTCTCGCTGGAAACCCGTAGACTGCGTGGTCAGCTCATCGAGGTCTTTAAAATACTTCGAGGGTTCGACAATGTTGACTACCGGGATATTTTCACACTGAGTGAGAACAGAACGCGCAATCACGGCTTCAAACTTGAACTGAAGCGTTACAACCGCCATCTGTGTGGAAATTTTTTTCACTTACAGTATCTGCGGTAAGTGGAACGCACTTCCAGTGGAAGTTGTCAACAGTAAATCTGTTGACCAGTTCAAGTCAAGACTAGATAAAGTCTTGAAAACTGGCCGTTCAGGGACGCAAAACAATTGAGCAGCCATGTGCCTGTTCGATTTCTAGTTCAAAGGTACCCTCTTTGAATGGACCGTAAGGTCTCCTAGGGTACTTACTTTCCTTGTTACTCCTTGTTACTCCATCCCCCCTCTTCCTTTCCCCCATTCATCTATTATACCCTCACCCTCCCTTTGCATCTCTCTCCTTCTCTCCCCCTCTTTTCTTTCTTTCTCATTCTTTCTCTCTCCCTCTTTCTCTTTCAACACGTGGACTAGACCAAGTTGTTCGCCTTGAAAATGGATGCCAAGCGCAACCAAGGTTACAAGATAGATTTACCCAGATTTAGATGGAGCGTTTACGAGAACTCTTCTCATTCAGTATCTGTGACAAATGGAACCATCTTCCATTCGAGGTGGTGAACTGTTCGACATCTGTACAGTTCAATTCTCGCCTGGATAGATTACTAAACCAATTAGAATAGGCAATATAAAAATTAGGAATATTTGGGGTATTATGTCAAAATTCATTGCTATGCTCTTTTTCAAAATTTTTAGATACCGCGATCTTTAAGTTCTATATCGCAATATTGCGGGGGAGAGGTGGGTGGGGAGATCCTTCATATTTTGGTATACTTTTCCTCATATTAATTCTACTGGTCTGCCTTGTTTTCAAGGTCTAACATATAATATCTGATTTTAGGCCAGTTTTTCGCACTGAATCCTAAAATCATACTCATTTTATCTGATCAGATCAAATATTTGAGATATAAACACATGCCTAAATTGTTATATCCGATCTATTTGTAGCCGAATGTACACACAATATTAAATTTTTAACTGGTTTATACACAAAAGATATATAGAATGTTCTAATTGATACTAAGAAGAGTACAACATACAAAAAAGCTAATCATGGATGAATAGACTCTTCAGGGACTTCCAATTGTGCCTAGCAGACACCAAATATTTTTTCAGGCACCAGCAGTAGTCAGCCAGAAAGTTGACATCCCACGCCTTTAGTAGCGTTCATCCATTATACGGATATCTTGATGAAAGGCTCACCCTGTTCTTTACTTAACTCTCCACAATTCTTGGAAAAATAGCCCAAGTGGGCCCGAAAGATGGACAGTAGCCCTTTTCGCTTCCCTAGATATCCCACACCGTACATTGGGGTTTGCACCATTCGAACTATTGTATGGACGGAACGTTTGAGGCACTTTAAGCATCTAAAAGAGCTCTTCACTATTCAAAAAGTGTATCAAGAATTTTAATCCTCCTACGCCTATCTTTTTGAATTAAGGCAGAGACTAGAAAATGTGCCGATGCTAACTTGGACAAATACAAGACGTCCTTTGATTGTAAGTCCAAGGAGAGGAAATTCAAGCCCGGTGAAGAGGTATTAATGCTATTTTCAACTGACAATAATAAATTACTAAGTCAATGGGAGGGGCCCTATCAAGTGGTGGAAAAACGTGGCCCTGTCGACTATTTAATTCAAACCCCTTCAGGAAGAAAGCTATTCCACGTGAATATGTTAAAAAGATACCACCGTCGTGCGAGTTTTAACCATGTCCTGGCAATAGACAAAAAAATCAGCGATGGAGTCAAGCTCTCCCTTAGATCCCTTAATAGTGGCACAAGTTGCCTGCGTGGAGCAAGATAATGAGTATCCATTGCACGTCTTACCAGATGCAAATGGTTCTCCTTTGGCAGTAGTAGGGGTAAACGACCAGCTTTTGTCCTCCCAGAAGAATCATCTGCAGGCGCTACTGGGTCTGTTTAGTGACATCATTTCCGAAATTCCTGGTTGTATTGTTCATTTCAAGCACAACATTCAACTAACCACACAGTAACTCATCCAATCCAAGCCATATTCACTGACCATCCACTCAATAAAAGCCTTTAATAATGAGGTTGATAATTATTAAAGTTGAAAATCATAGAATCCTCCGAGTCAAGATATTTTCCCCCTGTTGTCATGGTTAAAATATCAGACGGATCTTACCGAATGTGTATTGACTTCAGAAAATTAAACTCAGTCACTATGTTCGACGCTGAACCCATCCTCATCATTGACCAAAATCTGCATTTGTTCAAAAAGGCCAAATACATCACGAAACTGGATTTGTGCAAGGCCCACTATCAAATCCCCTTAAAAGAAGAGGTCAAAAAGTACATAGCCTTTCCAAAAGATAAAAGATTAATGCAATTTCTTCGGCTCACCTTTGGTTTTGTCACGGCTTGCAGCAACTACAATCGGATGATGAGATGAATATTAGACGGGTTAACTAATATAACATTCTATTTGGATAACATCTAAGTGGCTATCCAAGAATGAGACCAAAATATGGCTGCCCTCCAAGCACTATTGCGTAGATTCCAGCAGGACCATCTCACAATTGGCCTCAGCAAGTGCCACTTCGCCGTTAGCACTATCGATTATTTAGGCTTCCATATCAGGAATGATCGTTTAGCCCCCCAAGAAGACAAAATTCAAGCAATTGTGGAAATGCTTTTACTAGCGAAGATGAAACAACTGAGATATTTCATGGGCTCAGCGTCTTTTTGCCGACGGTTCATTCAAAATTTTGCCGCCATCTCTGCTCCCTTGTGCGAATTATTAAAGAAGTCCCCTTAGTGCTTCGTTTGGACTTCACTGTCAATTGCCAGCTTTAACCAAGTAAAGGGAAAATTAGCATCTGCACCCATACTTCATTTGCCCGACCCTAATAAATCATTTGCATTCGGACAGATGCTAACAATGACGCAATAGGTTGCGTCTTAATTCAGACCAAACGAATAAAAAGTACGCAGAATATTTATTGAAACCAAGTAGCCGATTTTCAGATTTATTTTATTTCTACTTTCAACCATGGCAGATTAATCCTTTCGGCTGTGATATGAAATCCGTCAGGCAAAATATGTAACTTATTAAATTCGAATCCAATGATAAATGCAAGCAATAATTTGAAAGGGGATGATTAACTAAATTATAGCTGTCAAATACAGCTATACAGTTAGCTATTTCCGGACATGTGATCTGAAATGGATAAAATACTGTTATTCTTTTCAATTTGGGAGAGTTGAATGTATATTTAGTGCAATAGTTTTACAGTTGGGTTGAGGCAATTACTTTGAAAAATAGTGAAAAGGTGCAATAGGACAGATGATCTTGAGAAATAAGGTAGCAAAAGGTAACTAAATTGATATTAAGCAGTATTTGTCTTACCAAAAGCATGGGTAGTGTCATGAATTTTTTTCTCTCGACATAAAATTCCTGAATAAACGAAATAAAAAAGTCCCATTTATATCCTTACAGTCTTGATATGCGTTTGATGCTTGGTATAATAATTTCATCTCATTTAGAACTGGATTGGAACTTCAAGTAAAAGTACTCTAATGTTATATGCGTAAGTTTTTGAGCAATCAATAATTTAAATGAGTGAATCAACAAAACATATTTTAAGAACTAATCACTAAGTTTGTATCAATCAATAGTACGTTGACTATCCTTACTTGAGGTAAAATAACTGTTGAAGAGAGTAGTTTGAAGGGCAACCTCGTGCCCTTCGGTAGCCACATGGTCTCAAGATCGCCGCATGGAGGGTGGAAAGCGAGGCTGATCTTACGGTGAGGATGCGGTCCACGCCATTTTATTCACCCCAGTTGCATTTACTTAGAGACACATTTTCCTCGTCTCACATTCCCTTATAGCCAGCCTCCTGCCCTCCGCCATAGATCGAAGCTCTTCGAACATTCTAGGCCAACTTTATCACGGTTCCCGAAGGAGTCGCTGCATTCCCACAAGATCACGCGAGTCGTGGAGACTCTCACCCAGACAATCCCCGCCACCAGCGAAGCATCTATATAATCCCCCGACTCGGTTAAACAGGTAGAACTGTAGCACCGTAGTACCATAGCACCGGAACACAGCAGCCCGGCCCAGCACTATTCCGCCTAACATCGCGTACGAGCAAAAGACACGCTCAACGGTCACGATACGAGACAACGGCGATTTCGATTCGAGGACGAAGTCTAAATCGACATCCGTGAATTCTGCCATAGTCAATCGGTGAATTATATCTGATGAGGAACTCCATCTCCGAAGGCCCAAATACGTATGCTCCCTCATTCGCCCTGTGAGGTAATCCAGCTTCCTCATCGCGGGTATTGTATCCCGACTGGCCCTTTCCTTCAACGAACACGTAAGCAGTTGCAGTCGCTGAGGCCTATAATTATTCTATAGTCTGGTCTGCCCAAACCCATCTTCCGTGTGAGCTCTCGGATTAAAATATCCTTTTTAATCACCAACCGACCACTAATCCCATATTTATCCCTCCGGTGACCTGTCCAGTACCGACATTTAATTTCACATGTAGGATCATTCCCTTTAGACTCTGTCGTCTTTTTTTTGCAAACCTGAACGAGCACCAGGCTACCTGTTAATCTTTGGTGGCTAACTTGCACTCTGAATTATTAGTTTTGAAAGGACTTCGCAATTGAAAAATAAACCATTCCCACCTAATTCTTAACTATTCCCTTCCCCTTCTACGAACCAGCTACGTCAATCTCAAACAGACTTCGATCAAACCCCCAAAAGGCACATATATATATATATATATATATATATATATATATATATATATATATATATATATATATATATATATATATATATATATATATATATATATATATATATATATATATATATATATATATATATATATATATATATATTTATATACAGTGACTGGACATAAGTATTTGCACAACTCTATTTTTGATGTATTTTGAAAAGTTAGAGATCTGTTTTGGGGTAAAGAATCCACGTAGTTCAGAGAACATATATTTAACAGAATATTTAAGCAGAACATGCAAAAACATATTGACAACCAGAAAATCAACTAAACAAAAAATGTATGGGACAAAAGTGTTTGGCCAAAACAAAAAACAAGTCCTTAGTATTTAGTGGCGTGACCTTTATTTGCAATAACAGCATGGAGACGATTATTGTAACTGGAAACTAACATTTGACACTCCGTCTGTGGTATCTTGTTCCATTCTTGCATGCAGATGATCCTCAAATCAGAAGGTTCTTTGGATTCCTTTGGGGCACAGCAGTTTTGAATAATCGCCACAAACTTCCAATGGGATTGAGGTCAGGCGATTGGCTAGGCCACGTAAGGACACCTATTTTCTTATTTACGAACCATTCTTTCGTTAATTTCGCTGTATGTTTGGGGTCATTGTCTTGCTGAAAGATCCACTTGCACCGTCCGTAGAATTTTTTTGCGCTCGGAAGCAGCTTCTGCTCCAGTATCTGCCTGTACATGGAACTATCCATTTTTCCATCAATGATGTGGATTTTCCCTACACCATGGACAGTAAAACAGCCCCACACCATGATGTTGCCTCCTCCATGCTTGACGGTAGGGATGGTAGTCTTGGAATCATAGGCAGTCCCTGCTTTCCTCCAAACATGAAGAGCTTCGTTTCAGCCGAAAAGTTCAATTTTGCTTTCGTCGTACCATACAACTCGTTCCCAAAACTCAACTACTAGGTCAAGATGGTGCTACGCTAAACGATTCTTCACATGTTTTACTGTAAGAAGGGGAGTTCTACGTGGAGTGAAGGCATGTAGACCACCTTGATGCAATTCTCTAGAAACCGTTTTTCGACTGACGTGAACTCCTTGTAACTCCAGTTCATTCTGTACGTCTGTACTGGTAGTCATGGGCACGTTCGTCACCTTACGCAGCATATAGCGTCGAGAGCAGCTCGTGATCTTGCGACGAGCTCCGACACTTGGCAGATTGGAGTTTGCCCCAGTCTCTCGTTACTTCCGAACTATTGCCCCAACAGTCGAGTATGGAACCTTAACACGTTCAGCAATTTGCCTATAGGTTAATCCTTCATTACTAAGTCCAACTATTTGTTTTCGAATAGTTTGAGGTATTTCTTTGACTTTCGGCATTGTATTCACTGAGCATCATCTACCTTCAACAAACTCTGGATAAGTAATGATTGTGCCGATCGTAGTTTGTTTACATTACATGTGCTTCTGGAAGTTTCTGGGAGCTTTATAAGACGTGTTTAAATTAAGATACTCAAATTGTGTGATAAACTAACAATGATTTAACATGATATTAATTTTGGCCAAATACTTTTCTCCCGTACATTTTTTTGATTAGTTGATTTTCTGGTTGTCAATATATTTTTTGTATGCTCTGCTTAAATATTCTGTTAAATATATGTACTCTGAACTACGTGTATTCTTTGCCCCAAACCAAATCTCGAACTTTTCAAAATACATCACAAATAGAGTTGTGCAAATACTTATGTCCAGTCACTATATATCTATATCTATATGGAGCTCGGCCGTTAAGCCTGGATTTAATATTAAGGATAAATCCCAGCGCCAACAGAAACGGATGCAACATCTTTTAATTTCTCACTACGTTTCGAAAACTACAAGTTTTCATCTTCAGGTTAGAATAAGTTTACTAAAGTTAATACAAATCAAGAAAACATGAAAAGGCCAACAAGACATTGAATTATTTTAAAAGGAGACCAATCCTAAAATATCAATAAAATGTACTATAAGTTAAAATTTTAAATATGACTTGGCACTAGTTAAAGATAATATATATATATATATATATATATATATATATATATATATATAAATATATATATTTATATATATCCATATAATATATATATATATATATATATATATATATATATATATATATATATATATATATATATATATATATATATATATATATATATATATATATATATTATAAAATCTGGTGATCAGGTGTGTCAGGGTCTTTGAAAAGTTTTTAGAAAGATCTTTTAGAGGCAACCCTTTAACTTTATTGTAATTTCCAAAGCTGAATACCGTTTGAGTTGCATAAAAGACCAGGGAACAACCCTGCCATATTTATTTATCTCTTAGTGTGTCGTGTGTGTCTGGACTGAGAACCTTTATTGGTAAAGTTTTGTTAGGAGACAGAGCTTCTCCTGCGGTCACTTTAATCATCGACGGATTAGCAGAGTCCAAGCCCTTCTTATCTCACGAAGGCTTCATTTTTTCAATTCTGGTTTATTTGTGTATTGTATTAGTGTGGGTATTTAGCTAGCAAAATTTCCGCGTTTAAAAACGCATATTCCTTCGTGTGTGAGTATTTTGGGACTCAAGCCCCTTCTGCGTCCCGTGCCGACGGTTCATTAAATCCTTTCTTTCGGGCAACTTACGTCTTTCGTGTTCCGAACAAAATGTCGACGTTCGAGAGATTCAAACTCCAAGGAGAATCCCTCGGCTTAAGTGGCAAAGACCTAGTCGCCTATATACAGGGAGAAGAGAGCTTATAGAAGAGAACAAAAATAACAAGACAGAGGTGAACAAAAGGAGATTAGAGAGAGCGAAGAGCGCGAGAGAATTCGTCAATATGAGTTGGAATTAAATCGTGTTCGGCTCGAAACCCGTTCAGTAAAATCCCGTACAGAAGCCCCTCAAACTGCCTCCATTAAACTCCCCACTTTCAAAGAAAGAGAGGACTTCGGATCTTTTCTCACTCACTTTGAGAAATTTTTTGAAGTCAATCATTGGGATATCGAGACAGACGGTGTCATCAAACTCAACCCCCTTCTTAGTTCTAAGCTCCAAAACCTTCGTGTTTCCGTTCCCTCAAATCCGATCTTCTCGCGGCGTATAATATGACACCTGATTTCTACCGCGCCAAATTTCGTCACGTCTGTATCCTACCAAATATGACCTACCGTCATTTCGGGTATACTCTTTCCCGTAATTTCAATTTGTGGCTAGATGCATCGAAAATCCACCACGATTATGAGTTCCTGGTAGACTTCGTCCTAAGGGATCAGTTGCTGGCGTCGCTACCACCAGAGATCCGCTCCTTTGTAAAGGATCGTCGGTGCAAATCCTTCAAAGGGTGCATGGAAGAGGCAGGTATATATGCAGCGAGGCACAACCTATACCCGAAGGAAAATAAAAAGCCTCTTCCTTCATCCCCCAAGAATAAAATAAATAACTCACGGTTCCTTCCTAAGAACTCCCCAAAATTCGTCAAGGTTACGGGCCTCTTTAAACCCAGAAGTTACCCTCCATCGGAGCCCCGTGATGTTAAGCCCCTCATCTCTAATCCCACAGCGTCATCTTTGCCCCGTAGGCCAATTGTCTGTTTCACGTGCGGTGAAATTTTGGGCACAGTTCGGGCGGACGTGACCTTTGGCACCGCACGTGAAACAGACCGAGTATCTTTCCTCGTCCACGATACATGGTGTACCTTTATCGTTGTATCTAATAACTTCTCTCTGTGGCCTCTGACCACAAAACGTTTGCGGTATTCCATGACTCCCTGAGACGGGCAAACCGCTTTCCCATTGTAAACTGTTACCTGGAGTGTCAATACTTCTCAGGATGGGAGGAAGTCGTGTCAGCCTCTATCAAATTTTGCTCCGTTTTGGTAGGAAAGTGCCCCTAAGTCTCCTCTAACCCGTTGGCTCAGCCCCTTATCACAAGAGCCCAGGCAAAGAAGGATTCCCAGATGCCCGCTGCCCTTGAAACCCCCTTAGAATCGGATTTTAGTGGCGTTATGAGCGTAGAATTCGCTCAAAGTCAGAAGGAGTTTCCAAATCTCCTTCCTTTGTGGGAAAAATCTCAGAGCCTCGAGCAGGATTCTGTTTGCGGTAACAAAACAGTTTTTTATCATAATAGAAGGTATGTTATATCGCGCTTGCTCGGATGGCGTTAACCCCGGGATTCACAACCTGTGTTCCCAGTTCGCATGACCACCAGGTCCTAAAAATTGCACACGATAGTGTTTTTTTCTTGCCAATTTAGCCACAATAAGACTACTCAGAGGAATTTTCGGTATTTCTACTGGCCGGGTGCTGTAGTTTAAATTTATTAATACTGCCAATCCTGTGAAATCTGCTAGAAAACCACGGCAAAAGGACGTGTTAAACCTGTGCCACTTTAGAAGTGACCGATCATAGCTGAACCCTTTTCCCGAGTGGCCATAGACCTTGTTGGCTCCATTCGTTCGAAAGTAACATCATCGACGAGCTTAACGAAGAAATATAAAAGACGCACCCTCATCACCAGGTGGATAGGCAGCGCGACGGAGCCGCCGAGATTACAGAAGAAGAACTACTCTGTGCGCTTCGCTCATTCCAACAAAAAGCCCCAGGACAATCGGGGCTTACAAAGCTTAACTTTGAAAAGGCACCAGCCTGTGTCATCGAAGGAATGAGAAGAATATTCAACGCCTGCCTTAATACGAGATACTTTCCAGACGCTTATAAAACGGCAAAGATGATTTTCTTGCCCAAGCCTGGAAAGAACCCCAAGTTGAAGGAGAGCTACCGACCAATTTCACTACTGGAATTTGGTGGGAAGCTCTTCGAGAAGATCCTCAACAAAAGACTGGTGTCTCACCTGGAAGATAACTCGCTCTACAACCCACACCAATTCGGGTTTAGGAGTAAGCGAAGTACGGAAATGGCGATTAACGTCATTACGGAAAAGCTAGCCCAAGCAAAACCGGAAAAGAGTTACGTGGACATTGTTTGTCGGGATGTATCAAAGGCGTTCGATAAGGTGTGGCAACGGGGAATGCAGTACAAGATCTTACGACTGGGACTAAGCGAAAGCTTAGAAAGAACTTTCTGTGACTATGTCATGGAGAGAGCGGCGTACATCAGTTTAGGGTGCACGGACGGGCCAAAGTTTCCGCTCAATGCGGGCCTCCCGCAAGGGGGGTGCCTGTCTCCCACTCTCTACTTGATTTACACCGCATATGTCCCAGTCCCTGTAAACCCCACTTGCCTCAACTTACAATTCGCCGATGATTTCACCCAGGTAATCACATGTCCATGGAGGAATGCGCCTATGCAAGCTCGCATGACGGCAGCAGAAATCGAAAACCTGAACACCTACGAGGCCCGGTGGAAAATCCGTACCAACCAGGATAAGTTCAAAGTAGTCCCCATGGGCAGGAGACTACTTGATGACGTCAGGGTGGGGGATAGACGATATCCCTACACCAATGAATGCAACGTACTCGGCATGAAGATCACCTCAACCGGGTACGCAAAGCACGTCCAAGAACGCATCACCAAGGCCACTGCTGCAGTCAAGACTCTGTACAGGTTCAGAAATCTTCGTCAAAGCAACAAAAAGAAGATCTATACTGCACTAGTTAGATCGACGTTGCTTTACCCCGCTTCCTCCCTCTCCTGTGCCTCAAAGACACAGAAGAGGAGACTACAAGTGGTGCAGAATAAATGCGTGTACCTAATCACAGGTACACGCAGAATGGAAAGAAGATCGCAAGAAGAGCTGCACCGGGAGGCGGGGTTAACCCCCATTAACGTTTTCATCGAAGAACGGACAAGGAATATGCTGGAAAAGGTCAATCGTTCATTGGACGAAGATATCGTACAAATGATTGACCGAAACAGAAGAGAAGTATGTCGCGCCAGATTTCCAAGCTCCGCTAGGATTTCAGCTGGCGGAGCAGAAGTACCGTTCTACGCTAGATGAGTCAATTTACCCCAAACCAAGAAAAATACCAATCATGAAACCAACCAATTTTGACAAAATTCACCGATATCGACAAAATTAACCAACTAAGACAAACTACCGAAGAAGGAATCCTACACAAGAAGACAAAAATCACCAAACAAGACTACAGGAAGAAACACTGTACACTAAATACACACACTACAAAATTACGAAGAAACAAAAGGATACTAAATCAAACACAGTAAGTTAATATTAACGACTTACAAAAACAACAGCTAACGCGCATAGCATAAACAAAAATATTAGCAATAAAGACAAATGGCTTGAACGCCAAACTATATGTTATATATATACCTGTATATATATATATATATATATATATATATATATGTATAAAACAACCATAAAATCAACAACTAAACCACAAATCAAATAAATTTGAAAGCGATAGGCCTGATCACCAGGCTCTAGCATCACTTTGCACCCTACCACACTTCTTTCTCTTTTCACCACTGGTCTACTTTCCGCTATCTATTCACACACCCTTTCTATCCCCTCACCTGCATACTCTCCCATACACGATTCGAAGCTACCTGTTAATCTTTGGCCAACTCGCACACTAAATTATTTGTTTTAAAAGGACCCCTCAATTGAAACCAAACCTCCCAAAGGCATATATATATATATATATATATATATATATATATATATATATATATATATATATAGAGAGAGAGAGAGAGAGAGAGAGAGAGAGAGAGAGAGAGAGAGAGAGAGAGAGAGAAGAGAGAGGGAGAGAGAGAAGAGAGTATCCGGCAATTCCACGACAATAAACTTGCCATTCAAGTTAGGGGTAGGTGTTCCTTACAGCGTCCGGCCACTATGTTGGCATAAAGTCAGAAAGATTCTTACTCAGAGAGAACTTAATTAGAACCGAGTAAGGTTAAACAAAATGGAGTGGTTAGTTATATAAACACACTCAAATTATGTAATATTTTATTTAAAATCTCAGGTAGGAATTCTTCTTGTTTGCTCGATTAAGTGGCTGCAGCTGGCGAGAATGGAGATTTGGAGGTTAAGGTGAGGCTGACACTTGGCGTGAAGTGAGCTAGAGCAAAACGAGTGGCGAGGTGATAAAAACACGATATGATTCGCATTACTCCCAGTCTCACTAAATAGGCTCGCGAGGCGTGAGATAAGAGGTGTCACCATTAATGGGTTGCTGGCGGTCCCTGGCTTGCCAAGAATTCCCCTCTTCTGGTTTTTAGCCCTGCAATTATACCTCTCTCGTGGCTATTTAGTTTATTTTCCCTCAGCAGTTTGGCAAACTGGAAAGAATAAAACTTATTCATTTATTTACCGAGTGAAAATGCCTTCGAGATTTACACAATTAAAGCTTACTTTTTATTAAAGAAACTTTTTTCTCATCCTGGGAAAGAAAATTTAAAATTTGTTATCTAACTGCAATAAGATAAATTATTGTAACTAATAATTGTAATTGTAACTAATAACCTTACAGTAAAATTAGAGGATATTGGATACTTAGAATTCATTCCTGAAAATATTTTTGGGTAATTTCCGGGCACACACCTTCCCCCTCCTCCTGTATTTTTTTTCAATTATTCTTTTAATATTCTTTTGTTTTTGAAGCACCTAAGTAATGAAGATTACATAGCCTCTCCCACATTTCATTAATTAGGCATAAAATAACCTAAATTGCTAGATCTAACTTACGTACATTCATTACACTGGTCTGCGTCAAAAATGTACCTTAGGTTTTCTATAGTGTTTCTTAATAAAATTGACCTCCTAAATCCGAATCTGTCATCCGTTTTTCTCTATCACCTCCAGTTTTTGCGATACAGGGGGTGATAATAATTTTATAGTTTATACATCTCCTATATTACATCAAATTTCAATAGTTTTTGCACTGCTCTATTCGCAGTAAATTTTGTGTACATTTTAAGTAATTATGCAAATAGGTTTATATTTTGCAGGTTAAAAATTGCTTAGCATTATAATAATAAGAATAATAATAATAGTGGTTGAGTTAAAGATGAACAGAAAATGTAAGAATAGCTCCGACAGATTTTGCTATGTTTGCGGCAAAGTGACTTTTCCCGAGAGCAAAGTACAATCCCTCCTGTAATTAAATCTTTGTATCATGCATATTTTGGAGTAAGGCTAAGAGATCAAGATAAAAGTTTTGCACCACATATCTGCTGCAAGGGATGCTACATAAGTTTAAGACGCTGGAGTCAGGGCGAACAGAAGTCCCTCTCTTTTGGTGTTCCCATGGTGTGGAGAGATGGCAAGGACCACACTACGGACTGCTATTTTTGCATGACAAATCTTAAAGGTGAGCATTGTATCAAGTATTTAAGCTTTCTGTATTATACTAGCTCCTGAAAATGTCATTATTATGCAAAGACTTAGCATAAAATTAAAAACTAACATAGTTCACTTCAGCATGAACATATCCTTTACTAAACATTTATGTACTATCTGCAACTCCAAATTAATTCCTTTATGTAATATGCAATTATATTTTCCACAGGTATAAATAAGAAGAATAAACATAGTGTGGCATATCCGGATGCTCCTTCTGCCATCAAACCCCTGCCCCATGGCCCAGGAATTCCTATACCTTCTCCCCCTGAACATATAGAGGTACATGAAGAGATTAATATGGAAGTTGACCAAGATTATGACACATCTGAGTCTTATCAGGTTTCCACACATGATATGGTCGCAAGACCATTCACTCAAGTTCAGTTAAATGACCTGACCAGGGATCTGGGGGTTTCAAAGGCGAATACACAACTTCTTGGCTCTCGACTTCGTGAAAGGAATCTTCTCGCTTAAGAAACAACATTTAGGGGGATACAGAAATAGAGAACAAGAGTTTCGAAGCTATTTTTTACAGCATTCTTCCAGCTCTTTAGTATACTGCGCCAATATTAAAGGACTTGTTGAGGCCCTTGGAATTCCCTACAACCCATTAGAATGGAGACTGTTCATAGATTCCTCCAGTAGAAGTTTAAAAGCTGTGTTACTGAATATTGGTAACAAGATAGCTTCCGTTCCTATAGGCCATTCAATCCAACTTACTGAAAGTTATGAAAATATGAAAAAATGGCTGGATGCAATAAATTACTCTACCCACAAATGGAGGATATGTGGTGACTTAAAGGTAAGATCATTTTACACTTGGCATTTCTAAGCTTTTTGATATTGACATTTTCATTTTGAATTGTTAATACTTGTATACACCTTTTGGTCAACTTACATTTTACAAGAATGCAAATCTGGAAATCATGAGTCATTTTTTAGTTATATTTTTTGTTGAAGTGTGTCCCTATAGGTTAATGCATCCTATTGGGTTGATGGGAAACTTATCCTAATTGAGAAGGTATACAACACAACTCAATAAACTCAAAATAAGATGTACATATATCAAATTAGTTCCAATACGATGATTTAATGCATCGGCATACAGGATTTTTCAGTACATATTCATATTCTTATTGTTTTAAGAAATATTACTTTGAGTTTGTTTTTAGAAATATTACACTGAATTTACATACCGTGCTAAATTTTTTTCAGGTAGTGTCTCTTACGCTTGGGACGCAAACAGGCTACACGAAGCATCCCTGTTTCCTATGTTTATGGGACAGTCGCGCAGATAGTATGCACTATGAGAAGAAGGTTTGGCCTCCACGAGAAGCATTTAGAATTAGATCAAACAATGTGATAGCTGAACCTTTAGTGCCTCCTCAAAAAATACTCCTCCCTCCACTGCATATAAAGCTTGGCATAATGAAAAATTATTTTAAAACCCTTAATAAAGTATGCCAAGCTTTTAAATTTCTTCTTCAAAAATTTCCACAAATCAGTGACTCTAAGCTCCATGGGAGAATTTTTGATGGACTTCAAATCAGGAACTTGATCAGCAATTTGATGCATCAATGAAGGATATAGAAAAAGATGCCTGGAAAGCTTTCAAAGCTCTAGTTAACAATTTTCTAGGCAATAAAAGAAGCCTAGAAGAATATGTTGCCCTGGTCAATCAGCTCTTAACAAGTCTCAAACATTTGGGAGCTCGAATGTCTATAAAGATACACTTTTTACAGTCCCATCTGGATTATTTTCCCGACAACTGCGGGGATTACAGTAAAGAACAGGGGCAAAGATTCCACCAGGACATAAAAACAATGGAATTCAGGTACCAGTGTAAATGTAACGGAAACATGCTTGCTGACTACTGTTGGTGTTTGAAGCGTGATGCACCAGATGACAGGCACAAACGAAAATCGTCAAGGGCGTCTGTTCTTCGAAATTATAATTATTTTCTTTATTATGTTGCATTCTTTTATTTTTTTGTTTATTAAAAGAATTATAGTTTACATACGTGTATTCCTGTTTATATGATATAACAGTAATAATGTATTATTAGATAGAGAAAGTTTTTTTTTTTTTTAAAATTCAGAAAAAATGAGGTAATCTCAATGAAAATGGTGTATGCTGTACTGTGAAAATCTGACCTGATTGAACAAATATACATTCATTTTTGAGCTCAGGAGGTTGGATTCATTAAGAAACCACAAAGAAATCCTGGGGAACATAAAAAAATTGTCAAACGCAGGCCTGTGTTATCAATAGATATAGCGAAATTCTGGGGGAAAAAATCAATTTTTCCAAAGCAATTCATATGGCTGTATATAGCTCGAAAGAAAACTTAATCGCTCATAAGAATTGAGGCAGAATTTAAGTGAGGCAAATAATTATTATAATATTAGATACTCTTTTATAATTATTATGCAAAACTATTCCAAAAACCACTTCTAAACCTTCTCTCGTAATAGACATTAAGTGAATTCATTTCAATTTTTTGCAGCTATTGTTCAAAGTCTATCCGAATTTATTTGCAAAACATGGTCACGAAGAGTTCTCTTATATTTCCTTCATAACGAATGTATTCATTATATTTGCACTTGTCGTTATTTTGAACATCTAGGAGTGGTTTTGCAGCATCGTTTCAAAACTACATATGACACTCCTTTGCGATTCATCGTAATATAGGAGAAAGATGATGGAAATAGAAGGAAAAATGGTATGGACTAGGAAGGGACCTTAAAAAGCATCACCCTAAATCAGAGCAAGAGAGAAAGGAGTCTACTCCTCCGTCCTTACTCCGATCAAAAGTGAATGAGTGAAAACTGGTTAACGACAAGATTGGAAAATTAGAAGCCGGCAAAGAACAAAAGGTGAGAGGTGGCTTGTGAAGAATGTAGGGGAAAAATAAAAAAATAAAGATATCTAGAAGCAAAGACGCCTAGATAGATTCAATCTAGTCTGAGAGTACCGGGAGGGAATGGGGCCTGGAGGGTATTTCTCGTCCCAAAGTGTCAGCTGTAACACTCTACACGCGACATCCCTTTATGGTGAGAAAGGGTATTAAAGGCAATAAGGAAACTGAAAATTGGAAAATTGGAAACATGTCAGGAATAGGCAACCTGTGACGGTCACTATTCTTAAAATAGTAAAAATGGGTTCGCTATTCTAGATTAACAAATACCTCGAAGGACGTTTTCATAATTCCATTCGGTCGGTTTATGTAAGCATAGCCAATGTTAACCTAAGTTAACTAAACCTAACGTAGCCAAAACACCATTCCAAGTCTGGTCTTTAGAACTCAGGTCGAATTTGGCTTAGTTAATATTAGTTAATCACCGGCAGTTGGGTATATGGGAGTATTCAATTAAAGAGACCAAGAATTTAATTTCAAATTTGTTTTAGAGATGGGTCAAATATGGTCCATGGTGATGAAAGGCGAGCCCACTACAATCTGGCCAATAATCCAAATTACTACCACCGAACTGTCAACCCCCACTCCTTGTAGTTCATTAATCCACAAACAAGCTTTCATATACAAGCTATTGAATAGTGTTGGGAGAATGCAGGGCAAAAATAAGGACATGCGAGGATGCAAACGCAAATTTCTTGCAGGGTCTTTACAAAATTCATGTACATGGAAAGAAATAAAAGGAACATGTTAATTAATTTATGTAACACAATTGCCACTCAATCAACTCCTTAATATAATAGTATACCTTTCCTTTTCATTCAATTGAAGGTCACTTTTGTTTCATTTATCCCTTTACGTGCTATTTATATTGGGCTTGCTATTCTTGACATGTGAAGTTTTGGGGTCGCTATGATTAACATGTAAAAGTGGGCTTCCTATTCTTTGCATGATCGAAAGCTGCAACCAAACCATTAGGCAGAATTCCTTAGATCAGATTGATTCTTCAGAGAAAGCTGTGCACATTTGCACTTACCATTATACCATTTAGTCTTGCAAACATTATTCAATATGACAAACTCTATTCGGCGAGGGGGGAGAGAGGAGCAAAAACCAGCAAGTCAATTTAACGCACTGGTAGTCCGTCCAAACTATTGGCAATTTGAGTTTATTTGCAGAATTTACTCTCGTGGAAAACTTCAAGAGACGCGTGACCTTCAACTTCTAAAGAAAGAAGTGATTATTTTACGTTCTTCCTTTCTAGGAACAATTTCACGAGAATACTTGTGACAAACTATCTGATGGCGATCATTTACAATGGCACAAAATCCATCACTATAAAGTTATATTCAGATGGTGTTTATATACTTATGTATTGGCAGGCGCGCTTTATTAGTTTCTGATGAAAGAAAGTTTTGAGAAACTTTTGGAAATATATTTTACTCTATAAATTGGTATGTTTGTGAAATAATATATCTTTGTGATCCCTAACTTTGGATTCCATGAATTTGAATGATGTTCTTTGGTGCGTGGGCAAACCTTTTATTTGGCACAACATTTTCGGAAGGATGAAGTTGTGCTAGTGCGACCTCGGCTTAGATACACCGGCTTACTTACAGTTACCGTTTTTTCAATTCTCCCTCACACTTATGGGCCAGATGTAACGCTCAAATGTCCATTTCTAACATGCCATTAACTCGTATTAAACATCAAGAAAAGAGAATTAGACCCTTTGAAAACAATCCAACAGCCCCTGAATCAATTCATGCAGATGAACCACAAGTAAATAACAATCCCATATCCCACGTGAAGGAAGACAAATCTATACCAAGGAATCTAAGAGGTAAAAAGTAACACTGCGCGATAGTTCCAAATTTGAATGAAATACGGCTTAAAACGTTTCAAATCAAATCTGAGGGGCGACATGACTTCCTGAGCTGCGTGCCGTCGGAATTTATGTCGCTAGGATGAGATTACCTTGCCTCTAATCTCTTCGACATTTTTCATTTTCCCTTTTTTTCGTCTCTTCCTCAGAAAATCTTCAGTCACCATTCATTCCCAGCAGGTAATTTTTCATGCTGGTCGCCGATCAGCTTTCATCTTCTTACTTTTGCCTTTTGGCTCCAATGGAGTTAGGGGTAAGGGCCTGCCTTTTTCATCGCCAGGTTTCGATATCAGGCAAAATGCATAATGTTAGGGCCATAGGGTTGGTAAGGGGTCATGATTGTTGTCCATCCGGGCTAACTGACCCCCACTAAGTTTATACCGAAGCGAGCAATCGGGAATGGCGTTTTAACCTTTCATCCCCTTTTTATTCAATGATTTCCATGCACAGAAATGATAATAATATCTTAAAAAAAAATCTAATCTTCTGATATTTATGGGTTTTTCCCTCAGCTTGGCGCCTGGTAATGTGGTTTCCCTTTTTCGCCATTCTTTTGTGATCTCGCCCCCAAGTAGCTTTCTCTCTGGCCTTGAGACGACTCTATGGGCCGAAAATTTCTTTGAACGTTGAAAAGGTTTACTCTCTCGTATGTTTGTGAGTAAAGGTGTTTTCCCTTTAACACGTTTTATTTTAGATCCGATCCAAAACAGTTCCTTCTCTAGGGGTGCAATGACTTTGACTCATTTTGCCTCAATTTAAAAATAACAAAAATCAAAGAAAGAAGTTCACCCACTCCCAAAGTGTAGAGAGCCAATGGAGATCCATGTGAGTGGCCCTCTGGCACTAGCAGGCTCTGGCCATGATTTCCGACCATCAAATTGTAAAGTTCTTGAGATATGCTGATCCCTCTGGACGTGTACGATACCCATATTCCAGTTATTTGATGAGGTTTCTGCCTGCGGGCCCTAGGGTGCCGGATTGTCGCTCGAGAATTGCGCGTCGTCTTTGGATGATTCCAATGACCTCTCAAGATGCTGCGTGAGTACTGCGTGGATACTGCCTGAGCACTGCGTGAATCTTGCTTGCGTGAAAGTGGCGTGGATACAGCTCGCGTCCACGAATTATTCTAAGAATACTCATTTGATCATTCCCGGGCTGGAGAATATATACGACTCCGCCGGAAACTTTTGTTTGCCTACGGAGTTGCAGAAGATTTACCGACAACAATTCACCACAACAATTTATCGACAACAATTTATCAAGATATTCAATTTACCGAAATATACAATTTATCGAAAATTACAATTTCTCAGAAAAAAATCAAAAAGACAAATTGGTAACTCACGCCAGCATCGTGGTAGTGCTTCGGCAGTTTAAAGTTTAATGTTTAGACAAAAGTCTTCATGTGTACTTCGAACTTTTATCCCATCATGCCTCTCCAATTTATAGAATCGGAAAAGTGAAAGAAGAAGCTGACTAGCAATGGCTATTTATTTTATATAGACAAGCAAAGTGATAATGAAATATATTGGAAGTGCGATAAATATCATCAAACAAGGTGCAAAGCGCGGATAGCTACATTTGACGATGAAATTGTTTAAACTCCGAATGAACATAATCATGTGTGTGACGCCGCTAATAATGAAGCAGAGAAGATCATTGAAAAGATCTGCAAAAGTGCTAAATCTACCACCGACGCACGTCTCATTAATACCGAACGAGCTAACAGAGATAGAATGTGGCAGCTAGTAAACTCCCGAAAACACAAAGTATTAAAAGAACAATAAAAAATATCCGGTTGCAAAGTAATTCTTTTCCTTCCCTCCCACTGTTTCGTAGTGAATTAACTTTCACTAACTAATATATTAAATCTTACAGAGGTGACGACTTTCTACTATATGATTTCGGGCCTATTGAGAAGCGCATATTAATTTTTGCTACCCAACGGAATGCTCAGATATTGGCAAATAGTGACCATTGGTATGCTGACGGAACGTTTAAAACAGTTCCACTACTATTCCATCAGCTATAGACATTACATGAATTAAAGAAAAAAAATTCACTTCCGCTAATTTACGCTTTATTACCAGATAAATGATTAAAGCTTGCAAAATAGAATTCCCTAGTGCAATAGTAAGAGGGTGCTTCTTCCATTTTTCGCAGTGTATTTTTCGTGCGATACAAACTAAGAGACTCCAAAGAAAATGAAACGAATGCAAATTTTGCTTTACTACTCCGTTATTTGCGTGCTTTACCATTTGTACCTGTTGGCACAGTTGTAACTGCATTTGAATTTTTGTGCGATAATAATATCTTCCTCCTTGAATCACAAGTCGAATCGATTACTTCGAAGATACCTGAATAGGACGTCCTGACAGAAGAAATCGTTGCCGACCTCCGAAGATTGCGCACGCGATGTGGAACGTCCGGGCCAATTTTGGATGGTTTACCCAAAACAAACAATTCGGTCGAAGGATGGCACAGAGCGTTTGAAATGCAAGTTGCCGCAACAACCCAAATATACATATGGAATTTTGTAGAATGTCTTAAGAAAGAACAAAACTATAATGAAGTTCAGATTGAACAATACTTAGCTGGAAGGACATCGCATCCTCAAAAGAAAATATACCGCGACTCTGTTGAACGCATCAAAAAAATTGTAGAGCGCTTCCATTCTTATGAAAATATGATTGAGTATTTTCGCGTGCTGGCTCATAACCTTGCTTTTTAACATCAAATAAACTTACACTCGAAACTTAAATTTTAAGTATTTTAACTTTTTTAAAACCTTTTTTTAAACCTACTCGGTAAATTCTGTGAAATACTCATTTTATCTTTATCTGCGTGACTCGCTTGCCCCCCTCTCTCTCTCTCCTCGGCATGGGCCGCAAGGACTTTGAGGTACTTCTTTTCCTTTAACTCTTTGTAACTCTCTCTCTCTCTCTCTCTCTCTCTCTCTCTGACACAAACCTTGCCCGTCGAGCTTCGTAGCTCCCTCAGGTGATGAAAAGGAGTGAGTGAGGCAACCCTTTTCACTCTCCCCACCGAAGAGCGATAAAAAAGTAGAAAAGGGTGGCCAGATGACCTAACTTCAACCATTGGGCTAATGACGCAACTTTAGCCCGATGGCTTCAAACGGTATCAGGTTATTCATGTCACTGACGAATCACAGATTCCAAAAGGACAAAAGCGTCACCAGCTTCTGGGGTTGCGGGATTTCTCGTTTGATCATTTAATTTAACGGTCGCACTATGCCGACCCCATCTTGATGCTTAGAGCCATCCGTGTACACTTATGTACGCATCCAGCGTGACACGACATGTGATCCAAGAAATGTGGCCGTAATACTCTCCGAGGTGCAATAGCTTTGGGACCAGAATCTTAATGAATAAAATTAATATGAATGATAAAAACTGTTAAAATGCCAAATACCGCAAGGGAAAGCTTCGTTAGCACCGAAAAATACGGTTAGGAGATAGATTATTATTTTTAGATGGCGAATAGTTACTCTAATGAGGATAAAATTCTTAATTTTTTCCGATTTTCAAACATCGGAATAAGGATTTTTTGTCTAAATTACAGATCTGTTCAGGTTGAGAAAGATAATAAATACGTTCTTTATGCGGATCATATACTTTTAATTTGATGCTAAGTAGATATTTAGATTTTGCCTGTAGTTTCTTTATAATATCGCCGATGTTAAATATATGAAATCCAATCTCTATCAATATTTGGTCATTTACTTGGTCAAAAATAGTTCATGTATAATCATTCACATACATTAGGATAAATGAGTAAGGTATCAAAAACAAGTGGGTAAATGATGAGGTGACCTGAGCTTTTCACCTTTTTCTTTATTTTAGCTATGCGATTTGAAAAAAAAGATTCCGGTGAAAAGAATCCCCTATTTCTCTTTCAAAAATAGACTAAAACTTTACTCTATGCGAGACATAAGAACTTAGATTATTAAAAATTGCCAAATTTTATAAAGTTTGAAGTTCTAATTTGTCAAGAAGTTAAAGTTTTAATTGGGTGAGATTCTCGAGAGGTAAAATTAAATTATTCATATAAAATCTTTGATAAATAAAAGGCACGATATTCTTTCATTCTTGATCAAAAATAGGGTGAAAATAAGGTTGGAGGAAAAATAGGCTGCTTATATTTCCTAACTATGAGTATACAAATAGAAGAAAAGAATGTAAACAACCTACGATAAGCAGGTGGTACAGTACAACTTGTAGACACAAAAGAAAAACTAGAGGGGTTACCTGCTGCACTAAAAAAAGAAGAATACAGAAGAAGAAGATTGAAGAAGGCAGCAGAATTTCATTTCAAAAATCGACGCTGAAGAGATCTCACTTTTGATAAAGGAAAAAAAGGTTGAAGCAAGGGAGGCTCAAAACGCCAAGTTTTTGCCTCATCAACCCTACGGGCAGAATTCGCCACAGAATTTTACACCGGCACCAAGACGACTTGATGTCGTGCTAACCCCCCCCCCCCCTTCTCCCTCTACGGAGTCGTGAAGCTGAAATGAACTGATCTGCCACTCATCTAGTCTCACTTCAACTATGTCGGTCCACTTTGATAGACATAATTGGGGACGTAAAGGAAAGCAGGTTTGAGGATTAGCCCACTGGGGAACTCTACGGAAGAGACCGCCCGGTTACGAGGCGATGCTGAAAGCTTTGGGGAAGAGTTCGCTCTAATCTCTAAGGGTAGCTTCCGGCCAAGACCACAGGGGAACACACAACCGCCCCTGTGTAAGTTAGAAACAGCATCGATATCCAAACCCCAGATGGGGCGGCACCCCGGGTGGTGGTAGTTGATTCTATCACCGCCCATCATCAAGTCCGCCACTCATCACCCATCTGAGGGACCTCGCCCGGGTCCACTCTCCATCATTCATACCCCCCCATTTGGCAGTTCAGTTCACGTAAGCTTAGCGACGAGGTAGAGGGAGTCTCCAAATAACCTTATACAGAAGACCACAAGGAATAGGTGCATCTTATTGAGCAACAGCAAATTACCCACAACGAGAGCATCTGTGATAACCAAAAAACAGTGCTGAGGGGCCACTCTCAATAAGAGATGGCCCAAGACCACACGACATGGATTCCTCTGCGGGTTGTCGACGGGCAACCCAAGCCCAGCAGGGAATCCACTTTCGAGGCCGTGTACGGCAAACTGGGAATTGCCATGGTAAGGCTCCTTGGCATATCGTCGGGCTATATTGCGATATGCGAAAAGGAGAAGGATATTGAGGATATATCCAAGGAAAAGGCAATCGAAGTCCTTCGAGCCATAGGACTGCAGCCAGCAGTGCCACCCCAGATCCTGGCGCACAGAAGCGTAGTATGCCGCCGGATTGATCCATGGATTGGGCAGCATACCGCGGAAGAAATAAAAGAAGAGATAGAGCTACGGCAGGCCTGGGCTAAGGTAGCCGAAATCATAAAATTTAAAAATAGGGGGACGGTGGCGACTACACGCACGTGTTTAAGGTGGTCTTTTCGGAGACTACCATGGCACAGAAGGCGAAAGAGCATGGTCTACTAATGTTCAACGCCAAAATTAGCGGAGAGCAGATGGAAAAGGGAGAGTTCACTCCAGTCCAGTACTGCTTCAAGTGCTATAAGATGGAGTCCCACGCCACCAAGGATTGCAAGGAGCCACAAGAAACGTGCTCCAAATGCAGCCAGCTTGGCCACAATTGGCGCAATTGCGTCAGCACCACGGAGAAATGCGTGAGCTGCGGGCAGGGTCACCTAACAATGGCCATGTCATGCCCTGCAAAAAAGGACGTTATGAGAAAGAAACAGGACGCCAAAAAGAACGAAGAAACGCGCAGGGCAAACACGTCCTACGCGCAGGCAGCAAAGGCAGCCATCTCAGAGGCGGATGCCAGAAAAACATACCTCAAAATGGAGAACGAGGGATCCACGAAAATTATGACGTGCATACTTCATGCGCACGTCATGAATCTGGCTCGCCCAGGCACATTCGCGACTGTTCTGAACCAGATGCTGGCGAAAAACGGGATGGAACAAATGTGGTTCCTGGATAACCCCCCTTCCGGGGATGTATTGCATTTGCAGATGGCTCCAAAGGCCCAGCAGTCAGCGGAGCAAGCTAAAGCTTGCAAACAGCCAAGCAAAAAAGTGAATAATGAAGCAGTGGAGGCGAAAACTCCTGCTCCCACCCAAATCAAGTCAAGCACGGCGAAACACTCGAACTTGGAAACAAACAGTTCATCGGAATCTTCAGACTCCTCGGACGCTGAAGCAACTAAACCCCAGGAAAAGAAGGGACGAAAGAAGAGAGCGAAGAGATTGCGGGCGAATTATATCAACCTGAGAATATACGCCTGCGATCAATTCCCCTTCCCGGAGTAAATGGAGTCCAGAAGTATCTTCCAGGGTATTAAATCAAAGATCTACAAATGAGAATACGACTCCGAGGTAGGCCCTGGAACAGTGGAAGAGGCCCTGCTTGCACAAAATGTTATCCTTAATCATAACACATGCGAGCAAATCTCTAACGATAAGTTCAGAAAGAAGAAGAATGGGAGGAAGAAGAACGTCACCCAGAAACACTAAGTGACAGAAAAGGGAGAGAGTAAGCAACAGAATGAGGATTCTGACACTCAACGTGAATGGATGGGAGGAGAAGGCCACGGCATATGGTAACATATTCCGTGTGCTTGACCCCGACATCATTCTCATCACAGAGCACGGTATCGACACTACAGCTGGTCGCATTAAAATACCAGGCTACAGATTGGTCATGAAGAACCATTCCCAGGAAATGTTTGATAATGCTGCAATAACCGTCAAGAGGAACATCTCCTTTAAACAACTACCAGAACTCGATGAGTCCTTTGTGGCAATCGAAGTACACACCCTGGAAGGAGACCTCGTGATAGCTGCAGCATATCAACCCCCTCGACGAGCATATCTCCCGTTATGCAACTTTTACACACTGTTTGGGCACCGCAGAATGGCATTCTTAGGGGCAGACCTCAATGCCAGATGCCGTGCGGGGGGCTATGGTAGTACCAACGATAGAGGCCGGAACTTGGAACTGATTATGGGAAGAAAGAACATTCAAAGGATAGGGCCGGATTTTCCGACCTATTTCACTTCCAGATCAGCAACCAAGCCTGACATAATCTTAACAAATGAAGGCTTCCCTTTCAACTACCATAGTGAGCCAGGCCCAGCAGTCCCTAGTGATCACATAGCGATTCTCACAACTGTATCTCTCGCACCAATCCAGCTCCCAGCCCCTCTCCGGAAAAATTACGCCCTGGCCAACTGGGATCGTTACAAGCAACCAATCAGTGACTATGCGCCAGCTGACCTCAGCACGGCGTCGTTAGAGGAGATTTACAGGGAGTTGAAGAGGATAACAACGTCCATACTAAACGCGGACCGCGAGAGCATACCCGTAACAGGGTATAAAACACCTCCTCAGCCCAGATGGACAGAGGAGATGAGAGATATCGCTCGCGCTCACAGGGAAGTGTACGAAGAAGTACGACGGGAGGGTCCCAGCCGGGAAAGGAGCTTGCTGCTTCGACGCCTAAGCTCAGAGCTTAGAGAGGCCTTCAACCTCCAACAGGAGGAAATATGGAACAACTTGATAGCCAAAGTCGACAGCGAACTTAGCCCGGCTAAGTTCTGGCGCCAAGTCAGGAACTTAAAGGGACTTACACCAAGACCCAAGACTCGGATAAAGGAGAACGGAGACTACATAGAGAACCCGGTGGTTCTCGAGGATATGTTTAGGAACTTCTGGAAAAACGTTTTCAGGATTACCCCCGAGGAAAACTTTGAGTTCGACCAGGAATTCGAAGGCCAACTGATTGAACAACTAAATCAGGAAATGCATCGCACGCACCCACTACAGCAGGTCAACGAAGGCAGGGAGATGGCGGGCCATGGACGTCCCATAACATCAGAGGACGTCATGGCCACTGTAAAAGCCTTTCGACAAAAGGCACCAGGCTGGACGGGTATCACCAGAAATAACTTGGTTAACGCCCCACAGCAGATCATTCAGGGAATCGTTAACATCTACAACGCTTCCATGAACACGGGCTACTTCCCGGAAGGTTTCAAGATTGCGAAGGTGATCTTCATACCCAAGGGAGGTAAACCCCCTGATCAACTGGTAAACTACAGGCCAATCGCCCTGCTGGAGTTCGTTGCAATAGTCTACGAGAGACTCCTAGCTGACAGGCTTCAAGAACAACTTGCCGAGCTGGGAGCCCACAACCCTTAGCAGCACGGGTTCCGCAAGGGACGAGGAACGAAAACAGCCCTCGCCCTCCTTGCGGAGAAACTCGCTTGCAGTAAAGCTGAGAGGCGGTACGTGATGTAAAGAAGGCCTTCGATAAGGTTTGGCTGAGAGGATTACAGTACAAGATCCTCAACCTCCAGCTTAACCCACTCCTGGAAAGGATCCTTTGCAACTATATCTCCGATAGGAGAGCCCGAATTTCAATCGAGGGCTGCAAAGGACCCGAATTCGAACTCGAGGCGGGAGTTCCACAAGGCAGCTGTCTCAGCCCTTTGCTGTACCTCGTGTACACCATTGACCTGCCTGCTCCAGTGAGGCACGATTCGATGTATCTGCAATACACAAACGACATCACCCAAATCGTCCTGAGTCCATTCATGAACTTTGGAAGTCAGGCGAGGGCGACAGCTGTCGAAATAGAGAATATCAATATATATGAGAAGAAGTGGAAAATTAAGACCAACCGCCAGAAGTTCACTATCATTCCTATGAACCGCCGGAAAGTAGACGACGTCGTCGTCAATAACGAGATTTATCCGTACTCCAACGAGGGTATAGTCCTGGGCTTACGACTCTTCAAAACTGGATACAAGACGCACATAAATACCAGAGTCTCCCTAGCCAAAAGAGAGCTGAGGAAACTTTACCGTTTCTGAGGCCTCAGCGTGCCTAACATCAAAAGGCTGTACATGGCCTTGTTACGCTCAGTCCTGGTGTACCCAACCGTGATCATGCAGATGGCGAGCTGTACCTCTCTTAGAATGATGCAGAGAGTACAGAATAAAGCGACGCTGCTGATCACTGGCACGCGAAGGATCGACCGTACTCGGCAATCGATTCTTCACCAAAGAATCGGCCTAAAGCCGATCAACACGGAGATCCAAAGGCTAGGGAGAAAGACTTGGGACAAGGTAGACCAAGAAATACTCCCAAACATGAATCTGAACATCAACATTCGTGCAAACCGTAGGCGCGCTATAGGTAGAACTGCTCTGTTCCCTAGCAGTAGAACCTGCGCGAGAGAAGTGGTACTACCTATGTTTACGTAGTAATAGTCCACTTCTCTAAGGCACATTTATCGTAAAACTTAAAAATTGACAACTAGCTCAATCAAATAGACAATTATAAACAAGAGTTAAAAAAAGAGGCGAAGTGCCCACATTAAAGTCCCCCTCCCCTCCCTCCCCCCCCCCCCCCCCCCCCTAATAGAAAAAAAAAGTAGAAATTAAAAAATTCAAACAAAATTTAAATATAAAAGAGGCGAAGTGCCCAATCAAAAAACATCAAAATCAACAAAATTTCTAAATTAAAAGAGGCGAAGTGCCCAATTCCCAATACCCTTAAAATAAGAAGTATTGTCAATCAAATTCAAACGATAAAAAGAGGTGAAGTGCCCAAACTGAAACTGATCAGTTCACCGAAGACTCAACAACTTGAGAGATCCATTCAGCATTTAAGCATCCTTGAAAGGCTTGAATGCTTCGAAGGAACAACCTAATCCATAAATAGATATATATATATATAATATAACGGAGGAAACTGGCTGTCAAAGACAGTCAGCTACTTTTTTACGGAGGAATTTTATATTTTTTTAAAATAATTAAGAAGAATGCTAGTGATGCCCTAACACCAGGGCAAACTAGAAAACATATTCACACCTTTATATACCTACCACACAATTTCACCACTTTAACCTAAATTGTAAATTGTAAAATTGTAGAAGATTGAAAATAAACTGGGATAGTAAAAGGAAAAATCCTCTAAGGGTAAGGATTCAATGAGAAGGTCAGAGAGGCAAATAGGTTGAGGGCTTTGAATATTTGGGAAATCTCATATATCAAAGATGTATCTAGAATGCCTGGAAAAAATAACAAGAAGAATTGGGATAGCGAAGAAAGCCCTTAGAAAAAATAATAAAATCAGGATAAAACTGAAGTCGGACATAAAGATTAGGGTAAGAATACTGATGTGCTTTATATGCAATACGTTAATGTATGAATTTGAAGCTTCGATATTTATAATTTTTTTATATATTTACTATGACTTGCGGCCGCCAGCTTATTGAGGGCACCGCCACTGAAGCCTGAACAATGCAAAAGAATAGGATAAATAGTTAGAAGCTGCAGAACTGTTTTTTTAAAAAATAAGAGTTTTACCATCACCTAAACTAAGCGAATAACGAAAAAGGAAAGAGACAAGAAGAGGCGGACTTGAGAGGAACCTTTGAAAAGTGAAGAGAAGAAGTTAATTGAAATTTTTATATCGCATACTGAAAGAAAGAAGCATGAACACAAGTTGCCTACTAGGAGGAATAGAAGGTTGAAGAGAAAAGGGAAGATTGAGAAGAAAATATCTGGATTGGCAGATGGAACAGGTGAGAGAAGGAGGAAGAACTCGGGGGGAAAATGTTTAGAATAGTCAATAAAGCTGAGTACCATTCAATAGTTGCCTTTCTTACAAACAGCATGTTTAAGCCAAGAGATCTGTTGAAATGAAAATATTTTTTAGTTAGAAATTTCATTGTTATATATTATTTTACTGTGTTCCCCATTATTAAATAGTTACTATGATGCATCAGCGTCAAACCAAGATTGGCTAAATGCGGCAATAATAAAAGGCAGTATTGACCTCATTAATTTTAGATCTCAGCTTAATTGAGGGATCAACCCCAATGTTAATTTTAGTTTTTCCATTTCTGAACTAAGTAAAATATATGACAAAAAAGCAACATTATCCATTAGATAATCTCTAATGGAATTTCCCAAAGGATGGATGGCGTTTTCAACTACTATATCAACTTTATATAAAGTTAGGCTAGATTTTCCATTTCGTTTTCTTTCAAGTTGTTGACTTATTTAACTGTATTAAAAATAGGATTAGAAAAAAAAATGGAATCAGGTTGGAAATCTCTTAATTACTAAAAGCTGGAAGTGTGATTGGGCAAAAAGGGGGAGCATTTAAAAGTCATCAATAGCTGAACTCCGAGAAATACTATTTAACTTCTTAACAAAGTCAATTATAATAATATATTCTGCTTAATTATAATCACCGCATCCATAGGACAAAATTGATCTGTAGAGGTCGGCGCAGGACAAACTTGGAAATTTGCAGACCAAAGTTGACAAACTTAAGCGTAATTAGATATTTCAAATGAAGGCATTTGTTTGGCTTATTTTAAAGTAGGACAACGAAAAGAAAAATACTTTAGAAGGTTTTTCATTTACTCGCGTCGGAGGATTTATTTAAAAAAAAAAGTTTAAAATAGTAAAATTGTTCTATGGGGAATATGTTCAAATGTTATTGGGCACAATGAAGGAGATAATAACAATCCTTAATACAACAACTTCAGGAAGGAATATTTTACCTCGCAGTGAAGTTAATTATAAAAGATTATAATGTATTATATTTGCACAAGCTTTTATTATCTTTTAAATATAAAACCATACAAAGCTGACAAATTTATATTCCTAGAATGTTGCAGGAAAGTTTAGATGTGGTTATAATAACTTTTTAAAACGTTTTTAGGATCTTTTATTCGGACAGTTTTCTGGATGTTAGAGGAACGTTTAGTTTGGCATTTTTAACGTTTCTTAGCAATATCTACATCACATCCCCCTCCTCAAAACTCTGCCCAACTGGATCTTCGCACAGCTAAGCGCCACAATCCACACCCCTAAACGATCCCTCTCCGATTTCCCAATAAAATCCAGGGCCCAAGCGAGAAATGCATACCCCGAGGACACTGGAAACACGTCAACCCCATTCTTAAACTTGAAATAAACAACCTCAGAATGAAACAGACTCAACCAAAACAGAGCACCCACTTCCGATCAGCTTCAGACAAACTCACCACCTTAACAGAAGAATCAAAGCTCATCAAGACCAAACAACATGAAAACTAGAAACAATATTTCCTACAATCATCCCCAACATTGCTTTAGAACAAAACCACCCCGGAAGCAGACTAATGACCATCCTAACTCAACATATCTTAGAAGGGTTCAATCAAACCCATCCCCCACAGAGTTTAGTTGTAGCTGCAATTAGCATCAGCACAGCATTCGAAGGCGCCCCAACCCACATCCTCATACAAAGTAATACAGGACGCCTGTGACAAGAACTTCACCACGGGCTCCCTCAAAGCACCATATCTTCTTCCACTTTCTTCAATCTTCTCTTGCATGAAATTTCATACCAACTACCCAATCACTCCGTCTAAACATCTAATCAGACGACCTATCCATTACATCTCACTCTACACTTCTTAACAGTCTGGGTTGTTTTACCTATTTCCCCACTCAAATGTGTATGTATACACAGTACCATATCTTGTTGTGTATTAAACACACTTGTATATAAATCTTCTAACAATATAATTACAATGGCCAGTCAAAATTACTTAGTTGCTTATAATATTTCAGATTTTTGCCTTCTCTTATTCCTACACAAAAAGGTATAATTCAAATTTATTTCAGAGAAACGGCATTTTTATTTATCACATTTTGTTATCTATTTTATTACTTTATATTTATATTATCTATCGAATTTAAATTATAAATTATTTTATTTAAAGATTCCATTTCCTAACTACATGATGTTTCTAAATTCAACCTTGTGGACCTGCTCATATTTTTTAGCGGATATTTATCTGATATCTAAATACGTGATTATGATACAAAATATTCAGATTTTATTAATAACATCAGGAAACAATAATGGACGATCAAATAATTGATTTAAATTCATTCTAACCAATATTTTGTGTATCATATACTATATTATTGATTAACAGTTCTTTATTACATTTAAGAGAGAGGATAAAGACATTCTTCAAATGTATATGAAATTATATTAGGGTGTTCGGGAAGTTCTTTCACTATTTCACTACTATGAAATATATGCCAACAAGCCTCGCTCCTTTAGAGCGAGGCTTGTCTGATAAGTCATCTCTAAGCCTTTTTAACCATAGCTGACATGTACCAGCCGTCAATACATCTGGATACACTTCGCAAATGTTTCTCATTGCCTCTGTAGCTGTAGTTTTTTTTTTAATAAATCCATACAGCAAGCAATGACGAATATGTTGCTTCATTAACCCTTTATCCTTAATAAGGGTAAACACCGAAGTGATTATGGACGATACATTGGGAGATAGAAGAGATGGTAACCTATTTGTAAACAGTTTTCTACAATTCGAAATTGGTTGTGACGTGGTTAGTTGGCTCATATTTCGTAATGATGAACTAGCAAAGGAACTTCCCACACACCCGAATACAAATAAAATAAATATAAGGGTGGAAATAAGTATGGAGCACTAGATAAATTGAACCTAATATTTCGATGCACCTTTATTCCTTGTTAGAACTGCTCTCAGACATTTATAATAATCCAAGATGGGCATTCCACAATTTAAGTTCGCCAATTCCTAATCCGCTAATAGCGGAGTAACAAAAAAAATTCGGAATAGCGCTAGCGGAATATTTGAAAAATTTGCAGATTTGCAGTTAGCGGAGTGCCAAAATAATAATACACTAACTCAAACTTTCAAAGACCGCTAACAATGAAATTTCCTCGAAATTCAAGAATATTCTTGAAAGTGTAGAGAAACTTTTAGATTAGGGTGGCCAGACGTCCTTGATTTCACTTTTCGAAATCTGGCCACCCTATTATAGATCTATCTAATACTGGGGTCAACAAGATATGGCCTGCGGGCCGGTTACTTCTTGTCAGCCAAAATTGTTCGGCTCGCAGTACCCAAACGAAATATACTATCTACCCAGCCCGTCGTGTCTAGAAATACAAATCTAAATTTTATATTTTTATTTCTAAACTTTTAGATTCTGAAAGTAACTTGTAGATTCTTAGAATGTTGAAAGGTATTCTCGAATATTCGACAACAATCAGTTGTCAAGAATATACGCGAGAGCATTCTGGAATATTCTGTAATAGTTTTGCATGTGTATGAATTTCGCTGGGAGCGTTAAGATTAAGGTCGTCAAATTCAGAAATCAATTGAAGCTAGATGTGTCATGACATAAGAAGTGAATTATTAGGTTCTACGAATCTACATAGTTAACTTTAAAGTGACTTAAACGAAGGTAAGTCTCAAACGTTATATTAAAAAATTGTAAAATAAATTTTACAATTGTTTTTAAATGTTTTTAAGTGATTTAATAAATGGTTTTAAATTATCAAATCTAAGTCTATTTCTGTAGTAGAATTACTTACCAAATATTTTCCAGGTAATTTACAAAATCCGATGAAGAAAATAAAAATTTCATGGCTAACTATGATATGTATGCATTTTAGCATTTCAATAAAGTTTATCCCATAAAAATTAGGTAATTTGGTTCTGAAATATGTTATTTTTTGTGGAATAAAGAATGATTGCGCACCAAATAGGGGCCCCTACATAACCCCCCATAGCAAAAAGTAAATCCATTATTTTTTCTGAAATTTGGCATATCAACTAAAAAGGTGTTAATGAGTGTCTTTGATAGTTCTTTGACATTGAAATTAACTGGCAATTTATTTTTTTAGGAAACCACCAAATGGCAACAAAACGCATGAAGGTTGATGCAGAGTGTTGAGTTTTCAAAACTGAAAGGTACTTTTTTATTCAACACTTCGGTAATCCTATTTGTCTTATTTGACATGAAAGAGTTGCCGTAAATAAGGAGTTCACCATCAGGAGACACTATAGGACTAAATACCCCAAGTTTAGTGAATTCTTTGGGCAAACGAGGAAGAACGAAGTTCAAAACTTGAAGAGAGTTTAGAAAAACAAAGTTTGATATTCCAGAAACGAAACATGGAATCAGAAAAAGCACACTTGCAAGCTTCGAAGTGTAGAAATTGCTATCAGAAAAGATGAAACTTTTCGGTGACGGAAAATTCGTTGAAAAATGCTAGCTTGCTGTAGTAGACATTTTATGCCTCTAGACAAAAACTTTATTTTTGAATGTCTCTGTCTCTCTGCAAGAACAGTTACACGACGAATAGAAGAAATGTCAGCAGCTCTGAAAATTAATTTTAAAAAATCATTACAAGAGTTTAGAGTTCTTCTCAGTAGCACTTGATGAGAACACTGATTCTACCGACACGGCACAACTTGCAGTGTTTCTCCGTGGATGAGCAAAGCTTTTGGGATTTTTTAATTTGTTCCACTGATATCTATAAAAGGCACTACTATAGGATCAGACATTCTTGAAGCACTGCTCCAATGTACTACAAACACGAATCTGGACCTATTAAAGCTAATATCCGTAACAATCGATGGAGCTCCGGCTATGGTTGGACAAACAAAAGGTGCAGTGGCTCTGCTTCATCAACACGTGGCCGCAGTGGTGGCTCGTAACTAAAATTAGTAGGGGTACTGCATCAGAAATTCTTTAGCATTGTTTTAATATTCTGGAAAGGAAATAAAGAAAATTTATAGATAAGCCTGATAAAATCCTAAACAGAACAAAATCAAACATTTTTTACTTACTAATAGCCTAAATTGTTAGAGTTCATGCTTGATCCATTCATTTCAAAACGAAATCCATTCTTCTTGTTTTAATTTGCACGAAAATATTAATTATGTTGTCCTTGATCTCTGGATGATTACTGAAGATTTTTTTTTCCTATTGAAAGCACTGCAAGTGCATTTAGTCTTTCAGAATTCATAGTGCTCCTTATAAATTTATATTTTTTATTCTTTTCAGTGTTGAAAAGTAGTAATCATGGGAATTGTCAAGAGGATTTTCATCAGTTTCGTAATTTCACTAAGAACATCATCTAGATTATTTTCCAGGATAAATTTTAGCAGCTCAATTAATTAATAAATAAATAAAAGAACCGAAAAATATGAATTAAATTCTACATTTTATCACATACAAACATATAAACATGTTTTTAAGCAAAACACACGCGGACTCAAAAGAAACACTACCTTCCATCAGCACACCAGGGGCGGCACTGCTTTAGCTGCAGTGCTCTCTCTCCCTAGCGTGCAGTTTCCTATTTCGGCCATGTAGGCATGCGCACAACAGCCAAACACTGCGTCGCTGGAACTGTGAAGGATTTTTGTATTTTTTTCATAAGCTAGGGGATGGCTACTGACATTAAGCTTAAGGATTATATAATGTAAAAGTATAAAAAAATAATTAAAGAAAAAAGAAATCATTATATTGAATGTTATCGATAATATCGAGTGGAAATAGGGGATGATATAGTTCTGCAGTGCCTATACACGAGCCGCCACTGAATGTCGTGGACGGTATTGGAAGGAAACAGAATGTTATGAAAGTGCACTGCATAATCTACCAAGAAGCATTGTGCGCTAAGACATCAAATTTGAAGGAGGTGATGGACGTATTTTTGAGAGCAGTAAATGTGAGTTTATCCACGGGATTAAATCACAGTCAGTTTCGGCAAATTTAACAAAAGCAGAGAATCGATATAAGGATTTGGTTTACTTCTGCGACTTTCGCTGGTTCCGTCGAGGCGCTATGCTGGAAAGAGTATATGCACTGCGGGAAGATATAACTGGATTCCTTGTGCGCAAAAACATGAATGCCCCGAATTTCGAGATTCTAAGTGGCTTTCAAGACTGGAATTTCTAGAAGATTTTACACCTCCATTTAAATCGCTTGAATTTGCAGCTTCATGGAAAAATCAATTAATACATGACATGTGGGGATATATAACCGAAATTGAAAAAAAACTACGACTGTGAGAATGTCAGCTGGAGAAATTAAATTATGCTCATTTCCCGACACTTCAGGAGACTAAACCTAGAAAAGCAACATATTTGTGACTGATGCGTGATTTAAGAACGAAATTTCCCTTTCGGTTCGCTGTCATGTGATCACACACATTCGATTTCAAACTGTTCACTAGTCCGTTTGATGTGGAAATGGACAACGTACCGGAATAATTTCAAATGGAACTCATTGACATGCGATGCAATAAAGTATTAAAATCAAAATTTGACGCAAAGGATGTATCTCTATTCCGTAGCACATATGCGGAGCAATTATTTTCCAAAGTAAAATCCATCAAAAGTAAGCTAAGGACACTAATCGCGGAAGACCATTTTGAAAACGTACTTCTTCTGGCTTCAACCTCCTTATCAACTGATGTTGAAAAACTTTCCAGCCAAAAACATCATCAAGCATCACATTAATTGTGTCCCTTATAAATATCCATAATTCAATGTAAAATTTATAATGTATACGATCTAAAATAAACATAATTTACTATAATTTATAGTTTCATGTTGTATTATTATTACATTCATTTATATATTATTAGGTACCGAATATAACATATAAAATTATAATAGTTTAAATAAACACAGAACTATAAGTATAATGAGTCAATTAGTTAAAGTAATCCTAAGGGTCCTTCTAGAGAGAATAAGAGCTAAGATAAGGAATGAAATAGCAGAAGAGCAATATAGCTTCTCAGAAATGAAAGGAACAAGAAATGCTATATTTATACAAAGGATGTTAAATGAAAGAAGTATTGAGATGTAGAAGGATTTGTACCTGTTCTTTATAGATTATGAAAAAGCATTCGATTGATTCAAACATGAAGACCTAATTGACGTTTTGAAGTCCGTGGCAGTAAACGGAAAAGATTTGAGAATGATACACAAATTATATTGGAATCAGAAGGCAGCAGTCAGAGTGGGGGCAGATTTGAGTGATTGGATAGATATAAGAAGAGGGGTAAGACAGGGGTGTGTTCTCTCTCCAGAGCTGTTCTCCCTGTACAGCGAGATGATAATGAGAACAATTGAGGATAGAGAAGGTTTCAACATGGGAGGCCAAAATATAAACAACATAAGGTGTGCTGATGACAAGGTAGTGATTGCTAACACCCAGGAAAAACTTCAAGACATTTTAACAATGGTAGAGGAAAGGAAAGAAGAAAAAGGCCTCTCAATAAATGTGGATAAAACAGAAGTTATGGTAATTAGTAAAAAGGCACAGGTCCCTAGGTTCATGGTAAGAGTAAATGACAAAGCTATTAAGAAGGTAAGATTTTGCTACTTAGGAAGATATATTACGAAAGACGGAAGATGTAACGGGGAAATTAAGAGAAGAAGGTATTTCAAAAGATGAGGAATATCTTATACAATAGACATCTATCAAGACAAACAAGAAAAAGAGCTGATAAAACTTGTCTGGTCTGTGCTGTTGTATGGATCAGAAGCTTAGACTATCAATAAAGAAATAGAGAAAAAGTTGGATGCATTCGAGATGTGGTGTTGGCGGAGAATGTTGAAGATCTCGTGGATAGGGAAAATATCAAATGAAGAGGTACTAAGGCAAATGGTAACTAGAAGAGAATTACTGAAAAATCTAAAAGGAAGTCAAATGAGATTCTGAGGACATGTTATGTAGAGAGGAAAAATAGAAAATTTGAGTCTAACTGAAAGAATCCCAAGAGGAAGAGCAAGAGGGAGACAAAGAGAGAAATATATGGATGAAATAGTAAGGACAGTGGGAGACGGAAACATGGCTGAACAGATGCTACAAATGACAAGAGACAGAGAGGTGTGGCATTCCATGGTCGCCAACGTCTGCAGGAGCACGACACTTCGGTAAGTAAGGTAAAGTATTTGTATTTTGTTTTGTTACTTTCTCATGAAACAACCAGGCAATGGCTTCGCCACTGTGTTTCGCTACTAAGATTAAAATTTAAAATCTAAAAAAAATTTTTTTTAAATTTTTTGAACTTCGCCAATTATAATAATTTTAAAAAGGAACCTTTAAACTAAATTTTTCCCCCTTTCAAAGTATCACGTTGCTAAAATATAGTTATAGAAGAAGATATATAAAAATAAATTTTCTAAACTTCATCATTTGTAATCCTTTGGGTTTTAAAAAATTCACAAAATTCCAATACTTATATTTATTTCTGAGCTTCTCCATTTTGTTTTTGATATTATAAAAAAAATATTAGAAATAACTTTGATAAAAAACATAAGTCATAACCAAACTAAGATGAAATTATTATTCAAATACTGCCAAATTCCCTTCTTAAATTATAGAGTTAGTGATGATGATGATGAGGATGATGATGATGATGATAAGAGTTTCAGTAAACGGTGAGATCCTCACTCAGCTTATATAGGTTTGTTTGATTCTGCTCACGATATTATTATAGAGAATTGCTTTGCTTTGATTTGTTGAGGAAAGATGGCAAAAGTTGGCATATGGGCAGGTATATCAGCTACTTAGTCCAAAGACTTGGTTGAAAAGATGATTATACAAGTTTGATCGATGAAAGATGATTAACTAGGAGAGGAGTTGGTAGCAATTGCAATGATAGGAAAAAACGAAGCTGTGACAAAGAGTAATTAATTTAAGTCTTCATTAAACGGATTAATAATGTCATTATCTGGGACCAACTCAATATTTTCGGGTATGAGGGATTGTACTAAGAATGTATGGTCGAGAGGTTGTTATTGAAAAGAGGAATAAAAGACGCATGGCAGAGGATATTTGCTTAAAATTGTTATGATTAGTCTGTTTTCAAGGAAACTGTAATCGCAGTTAGTACATAAAGAGAAACTCCTCCATTTATATTATCTCTGGGGTGGGTGTGCATGAATCTGTTCGAATGGGGATTCGATAAAGAGTTTACCTTCGCTATGTTGTGATTTTATATTTTCGTTTGTTAATTTTGCAAATCATTTTTATTTGTAGATACCTATAATGTTTGTTTGAAGGGATTTACAAGATAGCTTCTTTCGTGGTGGACTTATGAACACTTATTGGTATGGGATAAGAATTGAAAGATTCAGAAAGGTCGGTAGAGATCTTGGACGTTGATGTTTTCGAAGAGGAGGCGAGCCATTACACCTTAATGAATCAGTTAGCGAATGTGAAAAAGATTCAGAATGCTCGAATGCTTGACCATGATGTAAGGATGATTAGTTGCCGTAAGAGAGTCCACACTTTCTTAGGTTTAACTTGCAGGCGAGGAAATATTTAGGTTGAGATGGTTTCATGGAGGGTTCTTGCGTTTTCTTCTATCAGTTCCCTTCGAGTAGGAAGAAATAATAATAGGCAGCAATGGGGACCATTGAAGTTAACACTTTCTTTTGCAATTAAAACATATATGAGAGTATTCGGCACAATAATAGTTAAAGATATTAAACCCCCTTCCGAACGCATGTTTATTTCCAACATAACTAGTCTATATTCCATTTAATAGTTTACCACCAATTTCCTGCATTCTTAGAACCTGTCATAATACTTCACTATCTACTGGGTAATAAGGTTTCTCTGGATCCATGAACCCAGCAAGATTTCTGGTATTATTAGATAATGTGATTTTACAGAACGTAGTCTGAAACATGGTTTTGCACTCAGCTGGACTGGTTGTTTAAACAAGGCTGCACAGTTGGAATTATAGTGGTATTGGGGCAGGTTATTGAATGTGTAGGTTGGTGGAGATCAACTCTTGCTCTCCTACTAAACTTTCCTTTTCATTCTTTTAATCTTCTCCTCCTATCCTCCTTCCACAGTCCTCGCCGTTCCTTCTCACTCCGGCCCTACTTAACGTGGTGGGACCGAGGGAAAGATGGTGTCGGGGAGCCTGAAGGGGTCGACCGGGGATCCTCTCTCCTCCTCTTGACCGGCCTCCGGCTGATACACCTATCATCTTCCACACATAAAAGACTGTTTCCGATTTATATTAAAAGCATTTGCCTTTTCTTCAAATTTAACTCTTTGGTACGTCACACTTTGAAAAAATGTGATTTATTTTACAATTTATTTACAAAAATAATTTAAAACTGATCTTGATTTATTTTTAACAATTTTTGGTAAATTCAAAACTGTAAAGTTAAATGCAGTTTGTCTAGGAATCTAAGACCTTTTAATTGCCTGTCTGGATTTTCTCTGTATTAAAACTAAAATTAATAATTTAAGGATTGATTTAAATTATGATTTTATTTATTTCAGCTATTGCACTTTTAAAGTTATCCGACGATTGATATATGTAGTTTATCACATTGTTCTTAAAAAACTTCCCCACCTCTTGAATTATTTTACTAGAATAAACATAAATGAGAGGATCTTTTAATCACGATATTTGATTTTAAAGTTGAGGTTAAAGTGGAAATCAGATCTGTTTGAAAATATTGAAGTGATTTAAAGTCTTTAGTTACAATTACACTTGATTTGGCCTGGAGTTGCATAGAATCATTCTGAGTGAAGCCGTGGCTTTTCAAAGCTGTATTAATTTCTTACAAACAACTGATTTGAGGTGACATTACCAGATAGAGTTAGGTTTAATTAAGAAATTTTGTTTGCTCCCATTACCACAATTCATCTTGAATGGTCGATCAGAAGATAGAGCTTTTAGTTGTGTAATGTTATTTGTAATTTGGGGACTAATTTCAGATTGAAGCGTAGATTAAGTTGATTGTTGAATAAAAAGATCTAATTAAATATAAAAAATGTCATTGTATTTAATTAGTGATAGAAGTTTATTTAAGTTTATTTTAATAAGAAAAAATAGTTTGAAAAGGTGTAATTGAATTAATTCCTTAACTTTGTGAATGATATTCTGAATATAGTCTTTGTTAACTAATCTATTTTTTTATTTAGTCCCCCCTGTCGTAGGTTTAAATATTTCCTAGGTTAGTCGAGCTTTTATATATATATATATATATATATATATATATATATATATATATATATATATATATATATATATATATATATATATATATATATATATTTGTTTTATTAATTTTTAATAAACCAAATAAACTTTGACATGAGGCGTAGGTTCGTGCCTCGGTGATCGCTTGAGGATCGGGCTCTAAGAGTGCTAATCTTTATTTTTATTCTAGTGAATGAATAAACGGGGTTTCTTTCTTGACTTTATCAAATATTGCCACTTCAACTCGTTCGGGGATAATTAAAACAGTGCATTTACTAAAGAAAAATAGACTTTAATGAACATAAACCATCTCACTAAATAACATAAAACAAATACAGATCTAATACACTTAAAAAAAGAAAATGGGATTACAGGGCGAGCTCTCGCAGCTCGCTTTGAGATCAAATTTTACGGGGGGGAACAATTTTTAAGTTAATATCGTTGTCTTTGGCCAGACATCTACTAAACTAATTATTATGCACGGGGACATAAATAACAGGATTATTCTTTACTCACATAAGGTAATGGAGATTAAATACTCGCGACCAGTTAGACTATCCTCGGAGAATTTTGATCGGAGTTGGTTGTTTGTTCGCTAGATGGCATTCGACGACTTGCCTGGTGAGTTGACGGGTGACGTCACGAGCGATCTTGGGTAGAGGCGACTTCAAGCTAAAACTTAGCCCTTCCACTTTGCTTCCGGACGAGATGAAATCGTCGTCTTCTTTTTATTTTTTTCTATCTAGTTGGGGTTTGTCCAACTCAGATAGAGTAAGATTTAGAGTCCTCAAACTGGCTAGCTTGATACTCAATCTCTTGGGGGCTCGAGCTTCCTTGGTACGATCTGGTTTCGTACAAGGACTGCAAAGTTCTCCTTAACTTGCAGAAAAACTTTCTACCGGTGATTTTTCTGTTTCCTTCTCGAACTCGAAAAATCTCCCAACCGGTGACAAAAAGCCTCGTTTCCTCGGGTCAACCTGTTATATACACAAATTACTCCCCGGGGCGGGGAAACTCGCAAGAGGAGACCTCAGGTTGGTCTCCCGCACTTGGCGTCTAGTGGCTCGGAGAGAGGGTAATACGAGATCGGCAGTTTGCGCTTTTGAATGGATTGTTTATAAGTGCACCCTCGAAGGGCCTGCCTTTTAAGATGAGGTCAGGAATCAGTCTCGTGTCATTTACCCTTTTGCCCGTTCTCCTATGTTACCGGAGAACATCGGAGGGGCAAAGCTAAACCCAGATGTCTTTTGTTATTATTTCCTTGGCCTCGATATATATATATATATATATATATATATATATATATATATATATATATATATATATATATATATAATATATATATATATATATATATATATAATATATATATATATATATATATACTAAAATCTTATTATTCCTCTACACCCCCAATATATTTGAACCCAGGTAACAGCTACATCTGTTACCTGGCAGATGAGAACGACTCTCCATCTCCAGTACCCTTAAGGAAGGCCTGACTCACTGAGCTTACTTAGATTCTTAGACCGGGCCTGAAGTGGTTGGTGTGTTACCCGTGTCCCTCTATTTACCCCTATTTTTTTAAGAGAACCTGCTCATTTGAGCTTCTTTTTTCTTCGCCTACCTAGGTTTATCGTCCAAACCAGCTACCTTATACCTGGTCAGAAGAGAGGCTTGAGAACTTATAGAAATAACGACCTTCAACTTTAGTAGGCTACAAAATACCAGACTTGAGGGTCCCCTGCTTTGGGATACGAATGAGATGTGCCCTTTGCCCTAAAAACATCTCGGCGCCTAATGGGATGATCATCATCATGCATCTGTCTTCCATTGCATAAGGCCGTACTGCCTATGGAGGAGGATTCGACTGCCTTGTTGCCTGCCAGGCCAAATAAAGTTTTCGGGCTCACTGGGTCTGTCGCATGACAATATTAGACCCTGCCGGTCTTGTTGAGGACTATTAGGACTTAGAATGGATTCTACTCTCTCGTATTAGCATCTCTGGTTGCTCATTTAGGAGCTTGGGCCTTTGGGGCGTGGGCATCCGCTGGGTAGCATCCGTTCGGTGGGCGTTGTCTCACAGGTGTGAACAATATTGCCCTTTCTCGTAGTCAAAGTTGAAGCTCCTGAACAGTCCGATAATCCGAGATGGATAGGTGAGAGCAACTGGATAGGGGATAGAGCCCAACAACCTTTTACTCCTTTTGTATTGTCAGAAGATTGAGGAATTTTGTTTGGGTTGTCAATCGGCAAAAATTCGATTTTATCCCTATTAGAAAAACCTCACCACAGTTTGGCGTTTGGCTGAACGAGGACTACCAAATTACGCCTCCAGCTGGAGGAGGAGGTCTCTTCCTACCACCTTTAATTGTCAAATTGGTTTTCTTCTTTCCGTCTTCTGAGCCACCCTTGTGCACCTAAACTTCTAAAGAGGAGGTGCCTCTTGTGCCTTCGCTGGGCGCCCCCCCCCCCCACAGCACATCTTCCTGGAGAGCAGGCTTTTTTCTGTCCTGTTTGCGGGTAAGGAAGCTTCCCAATTACACCCTTTTTATAATTTTCGTTCGCTCCCGATACACTAACACAGTAAGAGCAGATCCCTTTAGATCGACAACTGGTGTCGGGACCCACTGTGTTCTGTCTTTTCTTTACCTACACATCGTAACTCTCCCCGAAGCCAGCATACTCATCCCCCTCTTTTTTCTTTAGTATCTCGCATGCCCTCCCCCCCCCCGCCCAGTCTTGTCGATCAACATTATGTCTCAAACCTATTGAGCCCTTGACCAAAGTGTAAAATCAATTATTATTGCGAATCGAACCTCAGTGAGGTCAGGATGCAAATGCTTCTTTTAATAGTCTGTTTTACATCCGGATGGGAGCAGAATGTCCAAAGAACATGAATTTCATCAGCGTCATGCCATATCTAAGGTTCTCACTAGTGAACAGAAAATTGCTCTTTTCTCGGACAAGAGGTTTTATGTGAATGAGGCTGACCCTTCCAAGGCGGCCATTGTGAGTGCTCTTCGAGGTCTTGATGGCTCGCCTGTAGAGGTAATTCTTTACTCTGCCATAAACTTTGTGAATTGAAAAGTATATGCAAGGAAACACGTTGACTACCCCATAGAAAACATCAGAGGAGAGATGGCTGACCAAGAGCGATCAATGTGAAACGTGTGATGAGAAAAGATATCGGGGTCTCAAGACCCACCCATATATTCTTCGTCACGTTTGATCCTGACAGGCTCGTCGGTGCGAGGGGCTTGTACCACTACTGTGTTAAGGAATTTGTACTGTTTCTGCGGGAATGATATCGCTGTCGCCGCTCCGGCTACACTCATAGTTTCTGTGTTAATTGACCAAAGGCCTTAAACGATAAAACCTTATCATCTTAAGACAAGTATGTGTGATATGTAGTGAATTAGTTTTAGGAGCAGATGGCTCTTTCTCATTTTATTTAGTTTTTTGGCGTTGGGCCTATGCTCAAGCCCAGGCGAAAGCGTCCCTCCCTCTGGCACTGAATCATAGATTCTTTTTATTTTGTCCTAATGTTACTGGGATTTAGTTTATTCTTTTCTTTTTTCTGATTTTTTTTAATATAGAATAAAATTGGGTAAATAAGAGCATGAGATGAATCTATATTTTCGGCGCATATGCCCTTGCTGGCAGTCGCCCGCAAAGAAATTGAATATTTTAAGGAATATAAATTTTCATTTTCAAAAACATGAATTGTTTGTAATTATATTATTTAATTCTTCACTTCATATAAGTTTAACTTAATTTTAAAAGAAATAGAAGAGGAAATTAAGATTCTGCACCAACGAAACCGCACCGAGAATTTTTAGGCTACGCCTCGACGGGATTTTTTTTTATTCGATCCCTATCGAAAATAAAATTCAAATACAGTGGAACCTCGGTTTTGAATTTAATTCGTTCCTGAAGGCCGTTCGAGAACCCAAAAGGTGGAAAACTGAAACATGTAAAATGGATTAATCCGTTCCTGGACGCCAAATGATTGCTTATTCAAACTTTTATAAGAGTAAGTTTGGCCGAAAGTTCCGGTTCATGCGTATGGGAGATCATATTAATTTCAAATTGATATTTAAATCTTTTCCGTGCGATTAGTAGTAGCGATTTTATATTCGATTATGTCTACCGGGTAAGGGTCGTTTTCTCGATTTTGGGCCCTCGAGCGAAGGTTCAGGATCAATAACTTTGGTAACCTTCGGGAAAGCGTGGATTTTCATACACCGGCCTGAAAAACGTAAGTACCCGCCCCGCGTCTAACGATATCTAATACTCTAAAATTTAGTTTTATTTTACAGGACAAACCTTGCCTCGAAGCTCAAAAATTGGGTCCACCCTTTTAGCGTCTAGTCCTACTTAAACCTAACGGTGTATAACACATTATCCATCGCGTGGTCGCTCGGGTCGGAAATAAGCGTTATATGCGAAAATATAAAATTTCCAATTTCTTCTCTCGGCTTTTTTTTGCGAGATATCGCCGAAAACCCTAAAAAAAAGATAAAACCATAGATAAAACCAAGGATTATGGGACAACCTTAATAAACTGTATATAAATGAATGTGAAATTTCTTCCCCTTCCGAATGACTTTGGTTTCATTCAAATCGGCAGGTTAGTTCCCGAGATATTCGCTAAAATTCGGGCCAATTTTTTTAATCGATAATTTCGACCAGAAATTATCGATGGAAATGCACCAAATTACGTAAACGGATATTGTATATGGATATATTAAGGGTTAAATTATTTTTTTAAAATTTAAATAGGCCCAGGATTTAGTGATCCGAAATCCAGAAAAATCCAAAATCCGGCACGGTCTTGGTGGTCTCGAGGAAGCCGGATTTGAGATCTTCAACCTGTACCGGCAAAATCAAACAACAGTTTTTAGCGTGTATACTCCGAGCGCGGGCTGAGGCAAGCTTGATGCCACACGCTCAGTCACTCAGTGGTCATGTGCTGCCCGCGTAGTATTGTTGGCTTGTTCGGCAATCGAGTTATGGTACGACAACTGGGGCAGTTTTTATTTCAAAATTTGCTCGGCAACCGATTTGTTCGAAAAGGGAGCCGTTCGACAACCGAGATTACACTGTATAAGAAAACCACGTCAAAGACGTGCCTGGAATACTCCAGGGCTGTGATTTTGTTCTTTACCTTCCAGAATATGTAAAAAACAACCACCCATTAGCTAACAAGTAACCCTTCTCACAATTTCTGAATGAATACCATGCTGAGCGCTTGATGGTTGTCAAAATAGCACCCACTACAGCTTTCTTTTGCAGCTTAAGTAGCAGCTGCTGAAACAAGATGTGGTGTGGGCCTTTGACCCAAGAATGTTTTACTTCTATGTTGAACCAACAGGGGTAGTAAACATCAACAATGTATTCCATTATCAGAACTATGCTGCTGAGGGCTCTATCTTTAATCCCATGTTTAGAAACCAATATACGACAAAGCCTTTTTGCTGTTGTCCAACAGCTAAAATCGCTCAATGGACCAATTTCAGGAAGACTCAGATCTGTGTAAAATTCACCTATCCTTATGAAATGTCTGTTTCTATACCTTTTCGATTGATCAGTGGAGAGATCTTTTACGACTTTGTCACTGAGAGAAGTAAGAGGCCCTTCAATTGAGAGTGATCAAGCCAGCATCCATAAAGGCAGCATTGTTGATGACAACTCTGGCACTCAGGTCAACACCATATCCGATTGTATGCATAGGGACATTAGGAATTTCTAGTGTATTTTACTGTGACCTTTTAGTGAAAGTTAAAGATGCGCTTGGTATTTATAATGATATTTAATAACTTCCATCGTTTCCATCTTCAGCATTAGCTATTTTCCTTCATTTTTATTAACAGAGAATTTATTTCAGTTGAAGGCATTGGAATATTCGGCTGCCTACTTGTCTGCTAATATTCAGCAACTCTTCTTCTTTCACCTTCTGCTTTTTGAGATGTCTACTTTGCTCAAGTTGATCTGGCCAGCCAATCTGATGTAGTCTACTATAACCTCACCTTTGTTTGTTAGCTTTAATGAAAGCAAGTTCCTTCATACGGATCTTCATCTCCCTGGGGAATGTACAATTAATGTGAGTTTCTTTTTTGCAACCAGGCCAGCCAAAGTCATAGGAAAGAACAATTTTACACTTTCAACTGAGGATTAAAAAAACTTGTCAACCTTTGGAATTGAAGCCTCTTTGACATGGAGCTGTCCTCTCCTAAGAGATATGTTTTTGGCATGGTTCCCATTTCTCTTAAATCTTTTTGAATATTTTCACTCGTGAATTTACAATGGGAGGTACAAAAGAACTTTTCTTAAAGTACTTATCAAGTACTTTAGGGTAAATGTCCTTTGCAAGACTGGTTGCTGGATAGTTTCTCACATCATCACTACTTTGATCACTGAGCAATTAAGTTTTTCATATATGTGAATGTCCCCAGTCTTATCTGAATTTTAAAAGCTATTGTAGCTCAATTCTCACTGGTTATGATGGTATCACTGACGGCCAAGTAATCTTCTGAACACTACTGAATATGTTTCGAAATGTGAACTAAGAAAAGATAAAAAAACAAAAATGTCTATGTGGAGGAATCAATATAACGATGACCAGCAGACGCTAGTTTGTTGATAAGCGTCAACCGTTACGCTTCGCAGGGGCTAAGACTCTTCCTTTCCCCCGCTGCCCAAGACCCTTCGAAGTCACTCACAAAGAAGGATTTCGGTCAGCAGATTTCAAAATTTACGAGACTGGTGCTGTAGTCCGTTAATATAAACATAGGTGGGTGTGAGAGCCTTTAGAATGAAAATCTTACTACCTAAGGCTTCCTCGGCAAATAATCTATGAACAGGCTCACTGTCTCCTCCGATTGTTTATGTCTATGTTTCGCTAAATAGAGTAAATCTCACCTTCCTCGTGCGTAAACTTGAAGGGGTGAAGTGTCACAACGTTGAAAATTCATACCCTAGGAGAGGGGCTTAATTGTGGGCGAGTGATGGTTTGCCCATCCTAAACTCTCTCCGTCCCCTCCCCCAAGGGATAATTGACGTTTATATATTGAACTTGAGAAATTTGGAGGAGAATCTGTGTAGCCATCGAGAGAAGAAGACGAGTCCCTGAGTCAAACAGGGAATAAAGAAGATAGTTGGAACCAAGCGGGACTTACCCTCCCGAGGCTGTTCCTTTGGTCACTAAGAAGAGCAGACTAGTGGTATCGAGACCAACTCCCCTACCACTCTAATCCGGAGAAAATCGCGTAACTCACTTTACTGAAAAAGCAGAGATACCCCTCACCATTGAGGAAGGCCAAAGTGAATTCCCATTTATCCAAAATCACTGCACTTACATCGTCAAGTCGAGAGAAGCATCAGCTGTTTTCCCGAATCACATCACCACGCTCGCCTCACCTCAGCGAGGATGTCTCCAGTCAAACTCGTTCAAACCAACTCAGCAAGGAGGCTCACTTTCAATGTCACCCAACTGTTGATACTCGCTGAGTTAAAGGTAAAACTAGAATACAAAAAAATTATTCATTTGTGTAAATTTCTTTTCCGTTCGAAGGTGTATTCGTAACAAAACCATTTCAAGCTGGTAGTTGTGTATTAGAAGTGATTTTGGCATCAACCATCTCTTAGTACTCATTTTTAGTGTTAATTTTTATTAGACTCTCTTATTATAGAATTAGTGTATTTAAATATTTAATATTTCGTTCTTTGATGTGATTAAAAGTATATTTTGTCTGCGTTTTTTATTTAGATCCCCGAACGCAGCGCTGGCAATAGATATATCATAATATAAAACCTCCCTGGTTAAAGAATTAAATTAGAGCATTCTTAGAGAAAGAAGAACGTATTTACTCATGTACGTATCAAATGTACATCTGTACTCGGCCGTAAACCACGACAGTCTATACCACTGCCTGACATTTTGAGAAACTAAAAATAATAACTGTTGATTTCCGAGAGCAATTTCTGAGTTGTTGTTTCTTTCAAACCTATGTATATTTTCCAAGCTATATGTTAAGCAAATACAAAAAATAATAACAAATTTGAGTTTTATGATTACTAGGATATGTTTTATGATTGCTTGGATATGTTTTATGCAGATATAATGTTTATAACATCACCTGCCATTTTGAGAACATAGAATTAATAAATGTTGTTTTCTGAAAGCTATTTATGAATTGTTTTGTTCATACGTAGATTTACTCAGCTAATCGTTAAGCAATGGCAAAAATAATAGCATATTTGAATTCCTCACGTTAAAACACATATTTAGAACCCTTCAGTAAAGAACTTAGCAAAAATTTCATTTCGCATCACAAATTGCCGCCTCATAATTTCCCGGTACCTGGACGAGCAAGGTCACCTACTGATGGCCCCTTCTGCTCGGTGCAGATTCGTGCACACAGACTTGTAGACTATTTCACTTCTTGGAGGAGGCTTGCTTCTTTCATTTTATTTTACTCTCTTTGGTGTTGGCGTTGGTCCTATGATATGATACCGGGGATGGCAGGCCCACCCCCGAAGTCAGAGCTTGCCTTCTTCTTCTCGCTTTTGTTCTGCTTGTTTTTATTTCTTTTTGCTTTGTTTTCCTTTGTTTACTGTTAATTGTCTTGTTTTATTTGCGTTTTCTTTTAATATAGCATAATAATAGGCAGTCGTCAGATAATACTGGGCTGCGACATTATTGCTGTCAAGGTTTCTTCAACTGATTCTTATGTATTTCAATGCGCTGATTTCAAATCTGGCATTGTCTTTTTTTAATCAGGTAAAATTATTTTGCTATAGCCTTTTTTTCTTAAAAAAACTAGAACTTTTACTTGTTTGTGTGCTATTTTCCGAAATATATAGATGCCATTTATTAAAAAAAAATTCAATAGAACTTTATAGTTACTTTGTCTAAAAACACTCGCCTTATTTAAATTAATCTCATTTTCAAATAAGTTGCATTTGAAAGACAAAAAATGGCATCTCTTACATATAAAAATTTTACATTTATATTTCTTCTGATTTCAGAATAGTTTATAATTCCAGGTTGTGTTTATGGGATAAAGGGCCGATGGGCACACTATGAGCGACAAGAATGGCCATCTCGTCAGTCTTTTAATCCTGTTCTCATAATGTGATATATAAACCCATAGTCAATCCTAATAAAAGTTTACTTCCGTTCCCTCACATTAAATTGGAATTAATGAGAAGTTTTGTTAAAGTATTGAGGAAAGAAAGCCAAGCATTTCTTTTTTTTTTAACCAAAATATTTTCCGAAAGTTAGTGATGCAGGTATTTGATGGTCTTCAAATAAGGAAAGTAATGAAAGACACTGGTTTCACAGAAGTCATGAGTGTGGCAATTTTTCAAAGCATTTTCTCTTAATGTTCTCAGGAATCATAGAAGTTCAGAGTATAAAATTATTGTTAAAGGCTTAATACAAATCTTTGAAATCTTAGGAGTGAGAATGTCGGTAAAACTCCACTTTTTATGATCGCATCTTGATTACTTCCAAGAAAATTATGGAGATTACAATGAAGAACAAGGAGAAATGTTCCATCAGGGCATTAAATGCATAGATGAAATTAGCAGGAAAGGTGGAAAATTAATATGCTAGCAGACTATCGTTGGTGTTTTAAAAGGGATTCACCAGTAGAAAAACACAAGAGAAAATCTCTAAAACCATATTTTTTTCTAAATAATTCTTCTTTTTTATTTTTCTCATTTTTTATTGTAAATTATCACAAATTATATCAATTTTATCACTAAAGATGTTCTTTTTCACAGTTTTATTCAAATTTTACCTTTAAAAATTACCTTATAATTATAAAATATATTAATAATTAAAAAAATGGTTGTTGCAAAAAATATTGACCTTATTAAGAAAAAAAGGCTAGAATTGGATTCAGCGGATTGAAGTCATACATAAGAATCAGTTGAAAAACTTTGACAACAATTTTTTTCTAAATGCAGGGCTGTGTTATTTGCCTGATACCAGTCCTGAACTTTTTTTGCTTCATGTGATGATGTTTCATCTTGTTGAAGGGTTAAATTTTCATTTTCTATGGTTCCATCAATCTAGGACAACACTTTGTTCGTAAACCTCCAAATAAACACACACCATCATCGAAACTGGGTTCTGTCTCTTTAAAGGTATCCGAATGCTCAACCGAAATCTCATTTATAAAATTCGACCAAAAACGATCATTCTCTGTTGCGAGTCGCCTCGACAGTGAACGATTGCTCATCTATCCACAAAATCGAAGGTTATGAGTCATCAAGGAGTCGTTGCAGGAGCAACTTTTCTCTTTCGAGTTTCTTCTTTTCCGCGGAGCTGGAAAGGAGATATTCTTATGCTATGTTAATGAACCAAGTTTCAGGTCATCTTTCAGAAATGTTTACATGGTCTCATAGCTCATTTTGGCCTCCAAAGCAAGTAGTCTGTCACTCTCTCTTGGATTTCGCTTGAACTTGTTCATTATGTTCATGTTGTGAGTGGGGGTTCTCACTGACTGGGGCCGGGTAGTCCTTACTTTAGGAAGACAACTGCCTGTCTCTTCAAGCTGTTCGATAGCTTTAAATCCCCAGATTTGCTTAGAGTGAGGTTCAATAGTTTGAAATTATCCCCCGCTGTTTTCCCGCTTCTATTCAGATACACAAGTGTTTCACATTTTTCGGTCATATTTATAAACGAGTGTTGTTTTTTTATGAATTTAGACTTTAATTCACACGATTCCATAATTCCTGAAAGAACTCGCATGGAAGTAATTAATCAATGGTATGAAAACATAGAAAATTTTTTGTGAAAATCAGTCTACACTTTGTCTTTCCAATATGTATATAAAAAATGTACAAACTTGACATATAAAACATAAAAAAATATGCTCAAGTTTTTTAACACATAAACTGCTGAGTAAGCAGTTAACATCTTAACAAAATGCGCACATCTCCCTTGTGTATTTTTAATAATTCCACCAGTTCCAAAGGTGGAATGCTGTCGTAAAGGGGTAAAACATAGCAGATACGGCTTATGCAGAACGAATTTCATAGTATGTCGTCGGTTTGATCACGGCATAAAAGATCCAGCTCGCGTACAACAACCGACAAAGTCGTGAAATTAGATTAAAATTCAAAATATCATTGAACCTTACAAGATAGAAATATCTTTTTTAATTTATAGAGACCTAGTGTAATTCTAAAAATATAGAAAATATTCCACCTATGCTTTAAATAATTATAGTCAGTGTTCCAATTTCCGGAATCCAGACGTCAAACGATTTGAATAAACGTTTTTGAAGATAAATCTCTGAATGGAATGGCTTTATCTAATTATTGTACATATCAAAGAGAGACAGTAAAAACGGGGATATTTGGCACAGGGATTACAAATAACCTTGTGAATTATAGACGCTCGTGCTTCTGACAGTGGTAATATACAGAGCCTAATTCGTGTGTATTTATACGTTTTGTTTACAGGAGATGTAATAACATACTAGTTTGTTAAAGTCTTTTCTGATAGAATGGCTTATAAGGTGTTTGCTAATGAGGAGAAGGGAGGTTCGAAGGCTAAATGGTGGCATTCTGTGCAGAAGATTGAAAAAGGCTCTCTGAACGAGGCCGTGACCAGTCCCCAATCACGTTGTATACAGTTGACATGAGTATTTTTTTACCACACCCAGAAAGAGAAAGAGCCGACATCTGCAATTTTGCGCAATCCCTCTCTATTTATTCACGCAGCCTAAATACAATCAGGCTGTTCTCTCGACAAATGATTATATTGCCTAAAAAAGGCTCAGTCTGGAGAAAATGATCATCACAATTAATTTTTTCTAGATAGTTGGAGTTTGGGGTATGAGAGAAGATTGCAAAACAGAATCCACCACATCTGTTGCAGGAAATTGGATTACGAAGCTACGCCTGGAAATTACCCTTTTTCCTCAGTCAATTATGAAGTGATGATAATGGGTGTCATTGTCGCTGAACCTCTTCATACAGGCCGAATAAATTGTGCCACTACATAAATTGAGTAGGCTCCTGAGAGTATAGGGTATACATATGTGGAGAGTATAAAAGAAGTGAGGTTGGAAATCTGTTTGCTTGCTCTATGGACTATATGGAATAAGATCATGAAATGTGAATAGATACGAATTGTGGTGGTACAATGAGGGCATGGGTGTAACAGTCATTAAAGACTCGCATCATGCAATGGTTGGGTATGAATGTGTGAACTGGAAAATTATTTCGGTGAAATTAGGATTTCAAGCGCGGGCTCTGCGTGATTGTATTGTAGATCCCCAGGAAGGTAAGAAAGATAGTTTGTGGAATGAATTGGGACAAGTGATGGATTAAACTGGAAAGGTTATCGGTTGAATGTGGTAGGAAATGTGTGGATGATTGAAAGGCAAGATGAGAAATAGAATATTTGATACATAGAGGAAATAAAAAATAAGAGAAAGGCGCAAGTTTGTGTCCTAAACGTTCCTCTGCGTGGAACAATATGGAACAAATTTAGGAAGTAATAGTGCATAGGGATGCTCTTCAGTGTGCAAAAAAGTGGTAAGAAAGGCAAAAGACGATAGAAAAAGTGTGGTTGAGAGGAAACTAACAGGAAACTCAGTAAACATATTTTCAACAGAAGAAATACACATAGGAAAAATTTTATTTGTATATAAAAACAATTGCTAATAAACAAAATTTAGCATGTGAAAAAAGTAAACAAGCACTTTAATAAAGTAGGAGAATATTTTTTATTAAACAAAAGAAATCTTAAAATTCGATGAAAAAAGTAAGATTGAAGATACGACAAATTTCTTGAACGAAACTGATGTAAACTGCGGAATATTAGCACCATTATTCATTGATAAGAATCCACTGAAGAAGGATGTTTGCTATGAGCAATGGAAAAGGTTAAGTAAGTTAACTAAGCTATTCCACAGCAAATGATTAGGCTTCCTTCAGATGGATTATCCCATAGGACTATTTCTGAGCGAGTTAAAGGGCCTTCTATATCTCTAGGTTCTGTAAATCGAAAGTTTCGCGACTATGAATTCACCTTCAACTTACCAAGAGCCGTTGCTCCTAACAACATGAACGATTAGTCTTAACATTAAATGCTACCAAATCTGAAGAATAATCCAATAATCATTGGGAAAAATCTACAAAGCAATCTGAAATTATCAGGGATTAAAGTGAATAAAAGAAGTATTAGTAAACAGCTGCATCTTAATGATCGGCATTCCTTCACTTCCCGCAAAACTCCACTTTTTAATGAAAAGCATAGAACGATTCGTTTAAAGTTTGCTTCAGAACATCTTGAAAAGGGAAGTGAATTTTGGAACAATGTTATATGGTCAGAAGAGACTGAAATCGAATTTTTCGGCCAAAATGATGCTCGTCACATTTGCAGGGGAGAGGGACTGCTTATTATCCTAAGCTCATCATCCCAACTGTAAACATTGATGATGTAGTTTCACGGTTTGGGGTTACTTTACTGTTTTCTGCACATGGTACAGGAACACTCGATATCCTTCATGGGAAAATAGATGGTGCCACGTATGGAAAGATACTGGAAGAAAACCTGCACCCAAGCACGAAAGAAATCTACGGACGACATTAATGGATATTTCAACAAAACAACGATCCTAAGCACGCTGCCAAATTGACTCAAAAATGGTTTAAGAAAAGAAAAATAAACTTTCTTCTATGGCCAAGTCCATTGCCAGACATCAATTCTATTGAACATTTGTGGCGAATATTGAAGACCTCAATCCTAAAGAAAAAACTACAAAACCTTGGACTCTTTGAAGGAGATTGGCGTAGAAGAGTGGAACAAAATATCACTGTAACACAATATTTGTTCCCGGCCATTTAGTCTTATTTTTCCGCAACGTTTATTGCAAAACAATGAAAAAGCCACTATTTGTTTATACTTTGCTTGTTTAATGAAATTTTCCACTAAAAATCGGCAAATTTTGTTTTTTCAGCCATGGTGGGGCTAAAAAAATAACAGTTAAATTTATACCAATTTTATTAAAACTTCTTCAAGAAATATATAAAAAACAAGCAAAAAAGGTTAGAAGTGCATACTTTTCTTTGAGCTCCATTTTCGATTTCCAAGAGTGTGTACAAGCAAGTCCTGAAACATTCTTGAAACTTAATAAAATTCTAGAAATTTCTCATTCAATCTAGAATGCTTTGTTTCCTTAAAACAATATTATTCTATAACATTCCAAGGCTTTATTTAAAATAAGATTTACAATTTTCTACCAAAATTTGAAAAAATTAAAGCCTACTTCTTTTATAAGTTCTCAATTTTGTTTCGAAATTAATAATACCCTAGTCTTATTTTCCAAATGTGCAAATTTAGAAATTCAGTACCATACCTACAAAGGCAAAGTTTTAGGATCAAAATAGATTTTTTTTTCATTTACTTTAATTACGAACAACCGGGAAATAACACTTTTAACCTTAGGAACTAAAAAAAAAGTGAAATTTTGTTGCATAGCTATATCGAAATGATCGCGAAAATTTAATCTCAACTCATAAGAATATGTCTTTGTGCTATTATTGCAAACAAAGGACATGCCATGAGATATTAAATGACTGAAATTAGTATTGGTCGAATACTTTTGTCACGTGCTAAATTTTGTTTATCAGCATTTGTTGTTATATGCACAGAAAATTTCGTATTTTTATTTATTTTGTTAAATATATAATAATAAGTATTTTTAATGCGCCCTTCAGGGCTGTTAGACCTCCATGAGCGCAGGTTGTGTAGCTAAAGGGGAGAAAAGGCAATTCTGAAGAGATGAGTCTTCAGGAGACGTTTAAAAGTAGCAAGGGAGGGAGAGGATCAGACTTTGACAGGAAGAGCATTCCAGAGTCTAAGAGCACAAACTGAGAAGGAACGGTCACCCATCGAGCAGAGGACAGAAGGAGGAGTGTTCAGTATGGGAGCGAGGTTAGACCGGAGTGCACGAGTAGTTTGACAAAGGGAGGGGGCAGGCGAGAGATAAGGTGAAGCCTCGAGGTTTAGGGCCTTGTAGGTGATGAGAAGAATTTTATAGTGGGTACGGAAGCGAATATGTAACCAGTGTAGCTCCTGTAACAGAGGCATCAAGGAGAGAACCGGTGACAGCGAAGGAGGAACTGGGCAGCATAGTTTTGAACTAGTTGTAGGGGGTGAAGTGATGAAGAAGGGAGATTCACTAGAAGAGAATTGCAGTAGTCTAAGCGTGAGGTGGCGAAAGCATAAATAGCAGTCTCAAGGCTTCGTCGATCGAAATGGGATCGAACACGTTAAAAGTTGCGGAGGAAACCGAGGGAAGACTTACAGATACGATGGATGTGCGGTTTAAACGAAAGTTGCTCGTCTAAAATAACACCAAGATTACTGACGGTATCAGAGAAGGTTACATTGGTTTCCCAAAGGCTAAGGGAGGGAAAGAGAGCTTTAGATTTCTCCACCATCAAACCGGTACCAACAAAGAGAACTTCAGTTTTATCGTGGTTAAGTTTGAGAAAGTTGGCAGACAGCCATTCGTTTATGGGGGTGTAGGCTGAAAGGAGCTCTGTAATTGATTGCGAGCATGACACAGGGGATGAGGAAAGGTATATCTGAGTCTCATCAGCATAGAGGTGGAAGGACAGGCCCAAATCGCGAAGGAATCCAAGAGGAAGTAAGTAGATGCGAAAGAGGAGGGGACCAAGGACTGAGCCCTGAAGAACTCCAAAATGAATGGGCGTGGGCTCGGAGGAGAGGTTATCGAGCGCGACCGACTGAGCGCGGAAGGAGAGGTAGGTATGAGCGGAACCAATCAAGTGCAGGGCCCGAGAGACCAAGAAAAGTGTGAAGACGATCAAGGAGGACAGTGTGGTTGATTATGTCGAAAGCAAAGGAGAGGTCTAGGAGGACTAGAATGGACGTACAACCACTATGGGCTGCTCTATGTAAACCGTCTGAAACATTAAGAAGATTGGTTACCGTAGCAGGCTTCGCTTTGAACCCTGATTGGTACATTTCATCGATATTGCAGTTATAAATATAGTCATTAAGGAGAGAGAAAACCACTCTCTCGAGGATGTTAGATAGAAATGGAAGCTGTGAGATAGGGAGATAGCTCGATGGTTCAGAGGGGTTAAAGTCTGGGGGGTTTTTAAGGATAGGACGAATTGAGGCATGTTTGAAGAAAGAGGGAACCACCCCTGTGGCAAGTAAAGTCTTAGAGAGATGAAGAATCAGTGGGAGGATAGCAGGGAGAATTTGGTGGAGGAATTTGGATGGGAAGACGTCCTTTGTGGATCCAGAGTTGTTAGAGCGTGACATCAAGGCAGTTACTTCCTCAGAGGACGCCCGAGTGAGGACGTTAAGCGGCAATGGAGTATGGTCGGGGAGAACAGCATGGGCTTGTTCAGACGACTGGGGTAGTACGGCGCGAAGGTTAATAAATTTATCAGAGAAAAATTTAGAAAGAGTAGAGGGATCAATGGGGGAGAGGTGGAGGAAATGGGGCTAGGCGAGGAAAGACAAGAGAGGAGACGAAAGATAGTCCGAGGGTCATTCTTGCTCTCAGACAAAATTTTGCGTGAATGAGCCTCACGCGCTGATTTTAATTTGGAAGAATAAGTCAAAGTAACAAGGCGATAGGCAAGTGAGAGGGATGTCGGGCCTGCCCACGGGAGCGTGCTTTACGAACGGCTCGTTCATGAGCACGTAAGGGGCGCGGTGATGGCGGTTTGAAGGAGTGATAAGGGGGGAGTGCACGTCAAGGCAGGCGAGTAATGATTGGTGCAGAGAGTTTAATATGTTTACTGGGCTGATGACCTTTTGACTTTTTTATTAAAAAATTATTTCCGGTAGCACGAATGAATGAACTTTTACCTATTAATGACAAAAATTACTTTTATTCCGTTGAAATATTGAAAAAGGCCACGCACAAACCACTTCGAAATGTAATATAGGCCATTTTAGCATTTTATATGTGTTAAAAATATTTATATTAAATATATAAGTCATTAAACAGACTTGTGCAATAATTTATGTGCCATAGAATTGTATAGAATTTTCCAGAAAATCATCACGTCATTGCTTGAGCGATTTCTGTAGAGTTCCAGAATTTTCTTCAGCCATTCCGCGTGCGGTAAATAAGCGAGATGTTTAAAGGGGGTAGTTACTAGTTCAGTTTGATATTATTATTGCCTTATTATAATTGTTGTGTATTCTCCAGAGTTTATTGTAAAGAGATCCTGGTATTATTTGGTAAGCTACATTTAACTCTCTCACTAATTATATAATATAATAGCATATAATATTTTATTAGTGTCTGCCTTCTCTCTTATTTTTGATAATTGTAATTTGCTCGTTTTTAATAAAATATATAAAAGCTCAATAACAGTTTCTTTAATTTGTTACCTATTTAATATTTAGGTTTATCTTCTATTTCAGTTGCTGAGTACAAAACATGTCGTTCAAGAAGAGCTTTTTTAACAAAAAGAAGAACAAGAAAACCTGGACAAATAACTTAGTCCAGTTTCAAGCACCATCAAGAAGAGGCAACGTAGCAATTTATGAAGCACCCTTAAGTGAACGGAGTCGCATGTCCCTGAAATTTCACATCGTTGGACACTTCAAATTTCTTGAAACCACCGCCAAAGAACGGAGGGAGAAGCTCAGCCTAATTGTTGTCGAGCTAAAAGCCCTATGGAGCAAAACATTGAACTTTCCGCATGTACGAGTATCTGATCAAGCCATTTGTGCAAAACTATCAAACCTCCTGAAAGACTATGAGTATTGCAGAAAGTAACAAAACTTTAATTCTTTGAATGAACTGTTTGACGTGACCAAGGTGAAAGAAGATCAGAACCTCTATAAACAGCAAATTTTGACCAAAGGCCAGGTTGGTTATTTCACTGGTAAACCTGCTAGTGCCAAGACCATCCACCCATCCAAGCGAAAGAAGGCAATGGAAGCGACTGTGTCCCCACCTTCCAGCTCAGAGCCACCTGATTGTTCCGAAACTAGCACGAACTTATCTAATAACAGCGAAGTCAGTTCTTGGAGGATGAGAATGCAGCATCAACGAGGAAAAGGACGCATGACCCAACAGGCTTAGCAAGACTCCTTGCTACAAGCTCAAAGCTGTCGTCCCACAAAGCAGCAAAGGTATGTCGCCAGCTTTCTGGTGAGGGCATTGAAATCCCAACCCCATGTTAGTCAGCAATCCACAAGGCTATCTACACGAGAGCTGCTTAGGTGAAGAAGCACTTGGTGAGCACGCTTCATCTGGAAAAGTGGAGCTTACAATTTGACGGCAAACGCATTGAGGACTTTGAATATCAGGTCGTGGTCCTCAAGAATGAAGCGAAAGAAATAAAGTTGGCTGCGCTCAAATTGAAGGATAGGAAAGCTGTAACAATTACAAAAGGGCTCCAGGGTGTGTTAGAGGAGTTCAACCTGTGGATATCAATTGTTATGTTTGTCGCCGACACAACAAACGTGAATACCGGCAAAAAGACAGGCATTGTTGTTCGACTCCAGCAAATGTTCGAAGATAAAGGTTACCCTAAACCTAAGTTCATCAGTTGCCAGCACCATGTCCTAGATTGAATTCTTCGCGTTGTCATGGACGATGAGCTCCATGGGTCGACTAAATCACCAAACATAGAGTACTTCTTTGTGCAGGATTTGATGAGCAATTATGATAAATTGAAAGCAGCCTTCAGTAACGGTAAAACTGAGATTAAGGAAACAGTCGGCTGGAGAGACGACATGAAGCTTCTCTATCAACTCACGCGTGTCTTCCGTCCCTTTACTTAGATGAATGAGGTCCCCTTTGTAAAGTTTCAAAAGATCCCAAACATCAGCAATGCACGTTGGAACTCTCGTGCCATTCTAGCCCTTTTGCGTTGATTTTGATGCCTGACACCCGGAGCAGGCTGCGTAAAATCTGTTCATTCATTTCTTACTCATGGGCTGACCATTGGTTCAGCACCCACTTGTTCTGCGCTGAAGATTTTTATGAACTATCTGCAGCTCTGAATGAATACCCAAAAGATCTTAAATGCTTGAAAACCCACTAGAAAACAGATGAATCTCAAATCAATATTGCCCGAAGCAACCAGTGCTGTGAGCGTGCCGTCAAAGTTATGCAAGACTTGCACGGGTCCTGCCGCAACAAGGACAACCTATCACTAAGATTCATCCTGTCCAATGTCATTATTGTAACTAATTTACTTCCTTGAGTATTTGATGACCCTATATAATGTTATATATATATGTGACTCATAAGCTTGTGTTCAATCTTGTATATGCTGCCAGTGACTTCAAAAACTGGACAAAAAGCTGACAAATAAAATTTTTAAAATCATTTTGTGCGTGAGTTTTTTTATCAAATAACCTTGAAGGTAAGATTTTATATAATCTTTAATTAAAGCTCATCAAATTATGACACAGGGATATGAGGTTGTAAAAAAGTCATCACTCTAATGTTTACTGATTTTCCTCTTAGTTTTAGAACCAGACGAAAGCCATAAATTTTTCAGAAAATTGTAAAATATAAGTATGTGTCACCTCACTGAATGTGCTAAATGGTACAGATGTAAATTTTAGTTTCGAAAACCAACGAGTGTGTCTCTGGCAGAAAATTTATAAGGAAAGAGCAAAGAGAGAGTAAATTACCTCCCCATTCCGGGCAGTGATCAGGTATGAGTGACTAAAAGCTGGTCGATGACTAGCCTGCCACATTAGCCGTAAGACAAGAAAAACGGGTGAGAGAGAGCTTGTAAACAAAGGGTCTACAAAAGAGTAAAGAGAAATATCGAGATGAAAAAAGAAATTAGCTTCACTTTAGTTGGTCACTCCCGGTAGCAATTATATAGTTAATTGTTATGTTAATGCTGTGATAGTTGCATTTTATAAAGGAAAGGAGAGAAATTCAAGTCCAAGAATAATCATTAAATATATCTCTTAAAAATTGTAGGTAAGCCTTATATCAAAATACTGCTTGAATGATAACGAATGAGCAAGCTATAATCAAACTAGTTCTGGATAACGCAAATCAAGTGTTCGTACTTAGAGAAGATGGCAAAGAAAGCGAGGAATCTTTATCTATAAGACGCTCGATTTTCTCCGGCGGCCACAACTTTGCTCGGTCAAAAATAACGGTCATTCAGGCGTGTGCGTAAACTACCGGGCCCGTGCGGTGAAATATTTACTCATTGTAACTATATTTTAATATATGATATTATATTAAATGATATTATGTGATATTATATAATTAGGAGAGTAGGCAACTGTCCTGAATCAGCCTTTACTCCATAAATAATAATAATTAACAATTAAAGATATTTTGGGGCCACAATATAAGAATTTCAAACAATATGTATCTGTATTTATTTGTGACAGGACTTTTTATCTCTGCCACGTCGGGTACCAATGCTAGTGAGACATAAAGCGTAGACTGGCTTTATGGATCATGAGAAAGCTTATCGTCTTATCAAGTGGGATGTTTTATATTAGGTTCAACGAATGTTTGGAGTAGGTGGTAAACTGAAGTAGTTGTAAAGAGATTTTACGTTGACAATAAGGCATGGATTCGAGAGTAAGATTTATAATAGTCGGTTACCTATAGGTAAGGACGTGAGGCAATTATTTACCTGGCAGCCCTAATATAAAGGAAAGAGTTCCTCACAGAATTATAAGCTCCAAATTCTGACAGTCTTTAAACGGTAGATATATTTGTCTGTGTATGGATAAGTTGGTCAAAACGAAGGCCAGTTATACCCAGGTGTATTTTTAGGTTTTTGCTGCTAACTCAGGAAGTCGATAGGTTAGGGAAGAGTAGAAGCTAAGTCCTCAACCTGTTTCTTAAAGAAGTTTAACAATCCTCCAAATTACATTAGCCCTTTGAAATGAAATCGACAATTGCTGATCGATAGATTGTAAATGAACAAGTTTTGGGAGGAATAGACCAAGATCCACGTCCTCTGTAGAGATCTTCTTTTGGATGGTGTGCGAGTTAAGAGCTAAGGTGAGCCGGATTACTTTGCCGTCTAGCTCAAGCTCTTCCTTTTTTTGTTCAGGGTCTACTTCCTGAATCTTTGGCTCTTCTTTGTTTTTCTTATTTCTCTTTGGTGAAGCTGAAATTAGTAAATCGTACAGACATTACAGGCCATGAGCAGAAGATCAGTAAAGGAAACCGTGATCATAGAGGCAGAAACTCAAACTCAACAACGGCTCTAAGGATAGAATGATATGAAGACTTCTTTTTTTCTTATTTCTCCAGTGTGAGGGAACAAGCACGTGATGGGAGAAATAACGTCGCTTCTAAGCATTGCCTCCAAGTGATGGGTCTCGTGTAGCTTACAAACAATTTTCGAAGCTCAAAAGCGTAAGAAAGTATAGGAGTGGGCTCATGGAATATAGCACTTATCAAGGCGACTATTTAAACAAAACGAGAAGTACCATCCAGCCACGCTGGGAGCGGCTAAGACAATCGCCACCCGGGAAGCGTTCGCCATGACTCAAACGATGGGTGATATTCCCCTCCCCCCCCTTCTATGGGGTAAACTCCCTCACTTCTGGTGTCCATATCTACCCGCGTGAGAAGGAATGAGCAGATTGGTGCGAGAGAAGCTCATGAGTGCAGACGATCTTACTCCTCCTTGATTCGGGTTGTCATACGCCGAAGGAAAAGAATTGTTGTGGGACTAAACCAATCATCCCTTTTTGGATAAAACAAATATCTGCCCCCTAGAACTAGTTAAGAACTCTTCTCCCCGTAAGAATACCCATCCGACTCCGCTCATCGACGCCATCTCCAAACAAGAACCAAGTCTTATCCCAAAAAGGCTTCAGTGAAGATTAATCTTAGCGTAGTACCCCTTGATTACACATAGTCGACCAAACAAACCGTTGACGTCTGGGAGAAACTCACCCTCCGTTTTCTTCAAAGGAATTTTCACCAGAAGAATTCCCAACCTCCCTTCTCGAAGACTCTGCTTCCCCTCCCACCCCCGTCTACAAGCAAGTTGACCTTAAAACCCATTGAAGTGACCCAACCATCATCTCACCGCTCGCCGGAAACGACCATCGTCTTCCCCAACCCCTCCATTTGTGTACAAGATATCGTAACGAATATTTTAGCGTTCCCAAATTTATAATTGCCGTTTACCGTTCCCCATTATCCTTTGTGTAAAGCTGTATTTTAAATTCCATCCGGTCTACCACATTTTATTGCATTTTAGAATACCTAGTATTCTTAATAACTAGTTAACCACTGTAACTATTTGTCTTATATGTCTGTGTATTGTTGTATCTTATTAACTTTAATTATTAATATTTATTAAAGTCTATTTTTGCCGACTCCTTTACTTTCCGACCCTCGAGCTCTTCATAGCCGTATAACAACAGCCTGTAACTAAGCAAGTTTTGGAACTCTCAGCCAATACCAGGATTTAAAGTAGCTTCTATTGGACTAGCCCTCCCTGATGAGGATTTGACTTTGTAACCGGACCTCGGCCTACCCAAACCTATTAAAAGGAAATCCCGGCGCATTCTAAAATCAAATATAATAGATTTATGTATGATATATAGAGCTATACCACGACATATAGTAATATATATATATATATATATATATATATATATATATATATATATATATATATATATATATATATATATATATATATATATATATATATATATATATATATATATATATAAATCTGGTGTCAAGTGTGTTAAGTGGATTTAAAAGGGTTTTTTATTAGATCTTTTAAAGTCCCCTCTAATTAATTTTTGCGTTAAGTGAAAAGGCTAAAGATGTGCTCAAAGGTTTAAGGAGAATAATTTCCCATTTAAATTTTAAAGTTTCCGCATTTAAATTGTGTGTACGTGTGTGCCTAGATCTCAACAGAGTCGAGAATAGAATTTTCCTTTTTTTCGTGCAGTGAGATTGTCCCAAAGCTAGGAACTCAAATAGTTCGTTAAGTGTAGGTAAATGTTTGCGCACACGCTGTAGGTACACGTTTTGCGTGATCTTTGTTTTTTTTTAGCACAAACAAAGCTAAGAAAATTTTGAAAAAAATTATGGCTTCATTTGAAGTTTTTAAAGCGCAAGGCGAATTTCTTGGCCTGTCTGGGAGAGAGTTGGTAGAATATATTCAAAATGAAGAAAGACATGTTAGAGAAGAAAGAAGAAGTAAAGAGAAACTAGAATAAGAAGAAAGACAACGAGACCAGGAAGAAAGGTAACAAATACGCCAGAACGAAGCGAAAATGATGCGAGCACAAGCAGAAACACAATATGTGAGTGGCAGATCGGAAGCCTCGCAAGGTGTCCCCCTTAAACTCCTCATATTTAAGGAGGGCGAAGAATTTTCCTCATTCCTAACGCATTTTGAGAAAATTCTCGAAATCAATCACATTAAATTTGGAAGAGGAAGGAGTAGTGAAATTGCTCCCCTTGCTCACCTCGAAAATGAGAGATATCTTCATCTCTGCCCCAAGAATGCACAATTAATTATTCTACCCTCAAGGCTGAATTACTTGCAGCCCATAATATGACCCCTGATTACTAAAGCCATAAGTTCCGTGGCACCCGAATCCTACCCGGTCAAACCTTCCGACAGTTTGGGTATACCCTCCAAAGAAACCTTAAGTTTTGGCTAGAGTCGTCAAAGATTTCCCCCGATTATGAGTCATTATTAGATTTTGTTTTAAGGGACCAGTTACTGGCTTCGCTGCCCCCAGAGATCCGTGCAGCCGTGAAGGACTGGTGTCAATTCTTCAAGGAATGCGTTGAAGAAGCAGACGTCTTCGCGGCAAGTCATAACTTGTACCCAAAGGACTCCAAGAAGCCCGTCCCAACCGTCCCCTAAATCGAAAACCGGAAATCTCCGATTTAATCATAATTCCCAATCGAAGTTTGTGAAAATTCAAGGCCCCTTCAAACCAAGAAGTTTTCCCTCCATTGAACCTCGAGACGTGAAGCCCCCTTTCCAGTCTTTCCTTCCAGCATCACTCTAAAAGAGACCCATTATATGTTATACGTGTGGAGTAGCGAACCACATAAGTTCAAACTGTCCCCAGAACTCTAAATTTCGGAGCAGCCGCCTCAACAGGTTCACCAAGTAAGAGCCGCTCCCGCTTCCCCTCTTCTTCCTGTTGAACCCCCCCCCCCTCCCCGTTCCTTCCTCTCCTCAAGGCCTGCCGAATCACCGAGTGAATTTTATTTTTAATAAGAGCTCACCAGGAGCCTCAAAATTTGAGAATGGCAATGTAAACGGCTGTCGTACGTCCACTATCGTCCGTGATACAAGGTGTACTTGCATCATTGTGTCTGAGAAGCTTCTCCCCCCCTCCCCCTGTGTCCCCTGACCACGATAAATTTGCAGTAGTTCACGACTACTTAGGACGTTCCAACCGCTTCCCAAATTGTAAGGTGCTACATCGACTGTCAGTAATTTAAGGGCTGGGGCGAAGCAGTTTCGACCCCAATTAAATTATGTTCGGTACTAATTGGAGAAAGTCCCCAAATCTTCCCTAACCCAGTCGCCCAGCCGGTCACCACACGCGCAGGAGCAAGAAAAGAATCACAGGATCCTTCCCCCCTCGAAGTTCCCGCTAACTCAAAATTTAAGGGAATTCTAAACTCAGAATTCGCCAAGGCCCAGAAGGAGTATGGAATTCTCCTCCCCCTTCCTTGTGGGAAAAGTCGCAAAATAAAGAGAAAGACTCGGTTCGTGGGAACAAGACCGTGTCCTACGTCGAAAAGGATGGCCTCCTTTACAGAGAGACTACGGATGGCGTTAACCCAGTATACCGCTCCCTTTGCATCCGTCAATCTTATGTCCCCATGGTGCTCAAGGTCGCGCATGATAGTGTCTTTTCTGGACATTTTAGTCATAACAAGACAGGTCAGAGAATTTTCCAGCATTTTTTCGGCCCGGTGCAGCAGTTGGCATCTCAAAACATTGCCAGTTGTGTGACATTTGTCAGAAGACCTCTGCTAAACGTCGCAGAGGCCACATCATTTCTGAACCCTTCTCCCGTGTGGCCATCGACCTTGTCGGCCCCATTCACCCCCATCTATATATTCACTTTAGTGGATTTTGCCACGCGTTTCCCCGAGGTGTCCAACTAAAGAGGATAGATAGCATCACCTGTGCCGAAGCCCTCATATCCATTTTTTAGAGAGTAGGCGTTCCGAAGGAGGTATTGTCCAACAGAGGAAGACAGTTTACTTCAGAATTAATGGAATATGTGGGAAAATTACTGATGGTAAAGCCCTTTTCACCCAGAGACCAATGGAATGTGTGAGAAATTAAATGGTACTCTCAAGTCCATCCTCCGTAAGATATGTGCCGAACAGCCACGTGAATGGCACTGCTATCTTCCTGTGGCCCTCTTCGCCTACAGGGAAATCCCGCATCGTACGTTTGGCTTTGCTCCGTTAGAATTGTTGTACGGTCGTAACGTAAGAGGCCCCATTAGTATTTTAAAGGACTTGTTCTCACAACCTCAACTCGATCAGGAAGTTCAATCTCCTATACGTATGTGCTGGAACTCCGCCAGAGGTTAGCACAATGCGCCAGCATCGCATCTCAGAACGCCGAAATAAATTTAGATGAATACAAAACATACTTAGACGAAAATCTAAAGACCGCCGTCACAAAGCAGGAGACGAAGTTCTCTTATTGCTGACTCGGTTGCGAGAAAACGGTCTTACTATTTTACACGGTAAGTGCCACTTCGCCTTTAAAACCATTAAATAGTTAGGTTTTAATATTGGAAAAAAACAACTTAGTCTCCAGGAGGAGAAGATAAAGGCCATCGTCGAATTGCCTCTTACCTGCAATAAGAAGCAGCTCCGGTCTTTCATGGGATCCGCTTCATTCTACTGACGCTTTGCCCCAAATTTTGCGTCCCTGGCCTCCCCCTCTGCAACCTTTTGAAAAAGAACTCCCCAGACTCGATAATCTAGAACCCGAAGGCCACCGTAAATTTTAACTCCTTGAAAATGAAGTTAGTTTCTGCCCCCATTTTGAAGTTACCCAATCCTGAAAAGTAGTTCGGGCTTCGCATTGACACCAGCAACGAAGGCCTTGGTTGTGTGCTACTTCAATATGAGACGGAGGCAAAAGTCATCCTGTGGCCTACGCTAGTCGCAAACTATTACCCCGTGAAAAGAACTATTCAGTTATTGAAAGGGAAGCATTAGGAATAATCTGGGCAATTCAGAAATTCAAAATGTACTTAGTAGGGAAAGAGTTTCGTGTGGAGACTGATCACTGCCCCCTTGCGTATCTCCGGAGCGTAAAACACACGAACGGCAGATTAATGCGCTAGAGTCTTCTCCTCCTGGAGTACCAGTTTAAAATCAATTACATTAAAGGGACAGATAATCAGATGGCCGATTCTCTCAGCAGAAATGCGTTACCCGCTAATCCCGATTAGTTCCGTGAGAAATGGCCCTAAACAAGAATTTAAGGAACTGTTAAATTATTTTTTTTTAGGATAATTGATTATTTTGTGTACGCCAATTTCTTTGTAGTTTTATGTATTTATTAAGTAAGAATAACTGTCCTCGCGATATGATTTGGGAATGTCTCCGTTATATTCATGTTTTCTTTTGGGTTTAAACTCCCCAAGTGGAAACCATATGTCGTGTGATTTTAGATTTTTTTTTATATACTTATGTCGGTTATTAAGTATCCTTTCCTTGGTAGTATGTATAGTATTCTGTGTAGTCACATGACAATTTTTTAATAAGCAGATCAATTCTCTGTTGTAGTGTATAGCTTGGTAACAGCGTATGTATATTGAGTATAATTCCTTTATGTTTAGGTAGAAAATGAGTCGTAACTGAGTCGCCCCCCCCCCTCCTACTTAAAAGAGTATCGGGTTGTCCTTTTTCTCCCTTATTCCTTTTTTTTCTTTTTGAATGAGAAAAGGTCCAACTTTCGCAAAGGGAGGCGTGTGAGGAAACAAGCATGTGATGGGAGAAATAGCGTCGCTTTTGAGCATTGCCTCCACGTCATGGGCCTGGTGTAGCTTAAAAACAATTTTCGAAGCTCAAAAGCGTGAGAAAGTATAAGAGCGGGCTCATGGAATGTAGCACTTATCAAGGCGATTATTTAAACAAGACGAGAAGTATCCCCCCCTCCTTCCACGTGAGGAGGAATGAGCAGATTGGTGCGAGAGAAGCTCACGAGTGCAGACGATCTTAATCCTCCTCGATTCGGGTTGTCATACGCCGAAGGCAAGGAAACGTTGTGGGACTAAACCAATCATCCCTCTTTGGATAAAACAAATATCCACCCCCTAGAACTAGTTAAGAACTCTTCTTCCCGTAAGAATACCCCTCCGACTCCGCTCATCGACGCCATCTCCAAACAAGAACTAAGTCTTATCCCAAAAAGGCTTCAGTGAAGATTAATCTTAGCGTAGTACCCCTTGATTACGCATAGTCGACCAAACAAACCGTTGACGTCTGGGAGAAACTCACCCTCCGTTTTCTTCAAAGGAATTTTCACCAGAAGAATTCCCAACCTTCCTTCTTAGAGACTCTGCTCCCCCCCCCCCCTACCCGTCATCTAAAAAAAATATTTCACTACAAGCAAGTTGACTTTAGAACCCGTCGAAGTGACTCACCGCTTCGACGGAAACGACCATCGTCTCCCCCAACGCCTCCATTTGTGTACAAGGTATTGTAACGAATATTTTAGCTTTCCCAACTTTATAAGTGCCGCCTACTGTTCCCCATTATTATTTGTGTAAAGCTGTATTTTTAACTCCATCCGGTCTACCCCATTTTATTGCATTTAGAGTACCTACTATTCTTAATAACCAGCTAACCACTGTAACAATTTGTCTTATATGTCTGTGTATTGTTGTATCTTATTAACTTTAATTATTAATATTTATTAAAGTCTATTTTTGCCGACTCCTTTACTTTCCGACCCTCGAGCTCATCATAGCCGTATAACAACAGCCTGTAACTAAGCAAGATTTGGAACTCTCAGCCAATACCAGGATTTAAAGTAGTATCTATTGGACTAGCCCTCCCTTACGAGGATCTGACCTTGTAACTGGACCTCGGCCTACCCAAACCTATTAAAAGGAAACCCTCGAGCACTCTAAAATCGAATATAATAGATGTATGTATGATATATAGAGCTATACCACGACATCCAGTAATAACCTTAGCCTTTGTTTGGTCGTCGAGTTTAAAAGGGATGCAGCTAAATCGCTCGTGGTCTTTGTAGCTTAAGAAATTGAAGCTCATCAAGGTAAAAGGTATGATGCGATAGGGAAGAGGTAATGACCACTGTGTAGGCAACAATAGTTGGTGATGCTGTGATATAAAGACAAACGGCACAACTTATTCAGATACCTGATAGTTTAGTTTGCGCTGGTGACGGGACAAGTGTATTCACTCGCCCTGCCCCTGCTAGCAATTATGAACTGAATGTCCCCAAATGTGTGAGTAGATTGTCCAATGGTTTATGTGGAATAATACGGTTCTCTGTCACCCCACTCCCACTGACCTCCCCAGGTTGCCGTTGACCGTCTGACCCAAGCAATTCGCTTGAGAGCGAAACGCCATTGTCAAGGACGAATTTAGTCGGCCAACGTCCCGTTCGCAGCGCTGCATTTATCTAGTCTATATACTGTGAAAATTAAAACAATGGAAAGACCATTAGGGGGGTGTCGCGACTTCCCGCTATGGACCCTTATCGCGACCCAAGGCCATTGAAGAAGTCTGTTGGCGATGAATCTCTCGCCCCGTCTAGATAATTTCGGTGTATATATTCGATACTTAGGAGTTCACAGAAGATTGTGTCTGAAGCCGCCGTCCAGTACGTTAGCCGTTAACGTCTTTGTTAGTCGAGAGGGAATCGACTACATTTTCGTCCAAAGAAGAATTGAGTGATTTTCGAAGAGCCAAGGAAGAGCTAGTCGTCACTCAGTGTTGTTCGTGGAGATAGTTTTAGGCGCGCTTCAACCCTTCTCACCACGTCTTCGGATTTTAAGGATCGGAAAAGCCATCCCCGAAGCATCCTCCGTTTGCCTCTGAGGTCGAACTTACCTCCCTGGTCCTACTCGCCGCACATCAAAGTAAAAGGGATTTAATTCCCGTTTCGTCACGCTCTTTTCACCTTTACCACGTCCAACCTCAAGGATCCCCTTTGCTCTAGAACTTGCATAATTGTAAAATCATTTCTTAATTAATTATCCCTCGGTTCAAACTTAATGGATAGTGTTAATCATCTTAGCTGTGAACCGTCAATATTTAATCGCATTACCATTTAACTTGTCCTTTATGTGTATGTAATCTTTAGTCCTATTAAAGTACATTTTTGTAGCCGTATTTGAATATGTCTTGGCCTAGCAACTGTGTATTTAAAGCACTCTTAGAGCCATCCCCAGGTGGAGCCTTAATTTCGGTCGGCCAGTAGACCAATGTGCGTATAACAGCGTACACCTGGTCATACCACGACAGTTTATCTTGCCATTTTTCTACTTAATAATGAATTAAAATGAACTACACGAGTTTTAAGAAGAGCATAGAAAAAAGATCACACCCCGTCGTTAATAGGAAAATAAGTTTGTATATATGAGTCATTACAGGTCAAAACTGCACCAGTTTTGAAAAGTTGTAGGAAATAAAGAGAGCGACCTTTATTCTGCCCTAAAACAAAGCAAACGGCAATATCTCCGAGAGTTTTTTACCTGACTATGAATATCCCACTGACAGTACCCTCAAGTCCAGCAGAGCTGTTTGTCGTGTAGGGTATGGCTTGGATTTCGGATTAATATTTTGAGAATCATAGGTAATTGATACCTAGTATATTTTTTATATTAAACTCTAAAGTAATCAAATCTTATCCACTATTTCCAAAAAACACATTTCTAACTTTTTCCTTAAGACATAATCTTTAGTTTTTGAGAAAATACATTTCCAACTTATATAAGTACTTCTACTTTGTTCTAAATTTCATTTTAGAAAAGGTGCAGTTCAATGCTAAAAATATGCTAGTCAGAAGGAGATGGCAATCTTGGTAGATTGGAAAGAATGAGAAAAATTTCTGAGCTCAACGCCAGTATTTTTTTTCGACCGAGTTTTATAGTCAGCCTTCTTCAATTCTCTTAGTGGGAGAATCTATTTTAACAGTGAAAACTTATATCGCTCCTCAGGAGGAAACCATCAAATGATGCTTTGGCAATGGTGCAAGCTTTCATTTATGCACATTTCCACAGAAATTTTCGTGGGATATGAATGTTGGGAACCAATTTTTATCATAATGACGATTCTCTTTAGACAGTTCACGTGTGTTTCTTGTTTCTACGGGTGTGTTAATGAAAATTATGGGTGTACCGGTTGTGTCAAACTACTGTGTATATTATCGTGCATCCCTGTTCGAAGTTACGGGATTATATCTCAAGGAGTCTTGTTAAAGATTGCGTTTACTTCCTTAGAACAAGGGGGACTCAAATTTGTAGGAAGAACATCAAGCAAATCATAAGAAAATGTACCTTGACTCCATAAGTTTCCCTGGAGATGACTTGATGTTAAAAGAATACGGATCAACCATTTTTTTAACTTGCTGATCACTCTACATATATCTGATTATATTAATATTATTATTACTACATTATTATTATATTAACCATTTCAATTCAGAACATTTGTCTAAACGTTTAATCGCAAGTTTGCAATTTCAGCCCTAAAATTTTTGTTATTAAAATAATTTATTTGTAAAATAAAACATAAAATTCCTAAAATTGAAAAAAAAACCCTCTTTTTCTCAAAAGACCGAAAGTTACTAGAGTCGCTTTGATAAGAATTTGTGTATCCTTGATGGATGTGAGCAACTTTTGTGGGGACATATTCTTGAGCCTACTAATTGTGTTTATTTCGCATTGTTGTATGTAAGTTTACTTTGTATAATACGATTCAATCTTTGCCACTCACAATGTTGGCTTTTCAGGACATTTTCGAGAACAATATGATGTTTATTTTCTTTTCTATTCACCTTTTTTCACATTTACCTGAGTGTAGAAACATAATTGAGCTTCTGAATTTTGCTTTGGTTAAATGATGGAGAATGCCTCTCAACAAATCTGTTTGCCCTTTGTGTACCTTCTCTTTTTACTTCTCTTGACATTTCAGGAAATGACTGAATTCTCTATCTCAGTCAAGGAGTTTAGGTCGGTAGATGAGGCCGTCGAGTTCTTCTCCGGCAACCTCATCGCCGTGGGCCTGACTACTATTCCTAGGACGTCTGGCCGTTTTGCACGCCGACCACTCCCATGGTGGTCGGCCGAGTGTGAGACGGCCCTCAAACAGAAGCGTTATGCCTACATGCGCTATAAGCGCCGCCCGAACGATTTCACCGTCGCTGAATTTCGTCGGGCTAGGGCTAGGTTCCGGTATATTTCGAAGCACGCCCGCCGCTCTTCTTGGTGGGCATACGTGTCTTCACTTAACGGGAAGACCCCTTTAGCTGAGGTGTGGAAGCGAGTCAAAAGGATTCGGGGCAAGTTCTCGCAGGACCCCCCTCCCGTTCTCCAGGAGAATGGGACCGCAATCTCGGACCCCGCGTCCGTGGCGGAATCCTTAGCGACCGCTTTTTCCGCATTCTCTAGCCGTGATGCTGCTCCGCCAGCATTTAATGCACGTCGTGATGTCGCGGAAGGCCGCCGGCTGGACTTTACCTCCAGAGGCGGAGAACCCTTCAACGACAAGTTTACTGTGAGTGAGTTGCGTTCCGCTCTCGCTTCGTGCGCGGACACCGCCCATGGTCCGGACGATGTCCCGTACGCCATGCTTCGACACCTGGGTGAGCGAGGCATGGCCTTTCTATTAGATTTGTTCAACAGGATCTGGGTGGAAGGTCTCCTCCCAGACTCCTGGCGAATCGCTACTGTGCTCGCCTTTCGCAGGCCGGGGAGAGATCACTCTACTCCGACCGGTTTCCGCCCAATCTCTCTAACCTCTTGCGTGTGCAAGTTGATGGAGAAATTGGTAAATGTTAGATTAGCCTATTTCCTGGACAGCGGAGGCCATCTGTCTTCTGCACAGTGCGGCTTCCGTAAGTTCCACTCCACGTCGGATGCTCTGCTCCGACTGGAAAATGCCGTCTGCGAGGCTTTCCTTCGTAGACAGCACTACGCCACGGTGTTTTTTGATCTGGAGAAAGCCTATGATACCGCATGGTGATACGGTATCATGGAGACTCTCCACACGATGGGGGCGAGGGGACGCCTCCCAATGTTTATATCTGAATTTTTGCGAGATCGTCGATTCCGCGTACGGGTGGGGGGAGCCCTCTCCGGCCCAAAGGAGCAGGAAGAGGGTGTCCCGCAGGGAAGTGTCCTCAGTGTCACACTCTTTGCCCTGAGCATCAACGGCATCACCTCGGTGCTGCCGGAAGATGTTCTCGCTACGCTCTACGTGGACGACCTTTCGATCTCTTTTGGCGCGGCCCAGATGCCAACTCTGGAGCGCCGACTCCAACAGGCATTGAACCGCGTCTCTTGCTATGCCAAAGCGCACAGGTTTCGGTTTTCTTTGGCCAAGACTAAGGTGGTGCACTTCTGCCGCCATCCACGGCTTCACCCCGACCCAGATTTGTTTCTTAATGGGGTGCGCCTGGATGTGGTTGAGTCGCACCGTTTCCTTGGTCTTGTATTCGACCGACGCCTCACCTGGGAGGCTCACATTCGCAGCCTTAGGGTCTCTTGTACCCGCGCCATGGACATTCTCCGTTCCGTGACGTTCAGCGCTTGGGGCGCTGATAGGGCTACCGCCTTACTTTTTTATCGATCCTTTGTTCGCTCGAAGCTCGACTACGGATGCGAGTTTTATGCATCCGCAGCCGAGCGTTTATTGCGGAAGGTGGATTCGATCCACCACACCGGCCTTCGCCTTGCGACCGGTGCCTTCCGCACTTCCCCCATTGAGAGCCTGTTGGTCGATGCTGGGGAGATGCCACTCGCTCTGCGCCGCGTGCAGTGCATCACTCGCCTGTACGCGCGAGCCCGGCGCCTCCCCCAGTCGCCAACAGCTCTCACTGCATCCGCAGCTGATCTCGATGGTGCCTATGCCGCCGAGAGACGCCAGTCATACCCTAAGCCCTTTGGGTTTAGGGCCAGGAAACTCCTTCGAGAGGTAGATATAGCTCTCGGGCCGGTGGCGCCCCTGGTTCTGCCCAGGACGCCACCCTGGAGGGTACCACATTTGGCTATTTGTCGCCACGCCTCTGCTCCCAAAGCTTGTACTGCGCCGGGAGTATTGCGTTCGATCTTTTTGGAGCACACATCGTGTCACGCTGGTACCGTGCCAGTGTATACGGATGGCTCCAAGTCCCAAGAGGGGGTCGGCTTCCACGCCGTATCCCCTCTGTTTGAAGTCAGCGGGGCTCTACCAGGCGCTGCGTCTGTCTTCACGGCCGAGCTGGTGGCAATACACCACTCGGTACGGGAGATTACGCGACGTGCCCGGTTCGGAGACCGGATTGTGATTTATAGCGACTCACAAAGCGCCCTGAGTGCTCTCGGGGCATTGGAATCTCCGCATCACCTGGTTCGCGAAATCCGTGACGCCACGGTTTTGGCGAGCCGGGCAGATGTCGAGATTATCTTCTGCTGGGTTCCTGGACATGTAGGAATTGCGGGGAATGAGCGCGCCGATGAGGGCGCCAAAGAGTCCGCGAGGACTCTGCGACCGGACCAGCGTTTCGCTCTTCCTCACACCGACTACATGGCAGGAATACGGGCAGCTCTTCGGACTGCTTGGCAAAGAAGATGGGAGACGGTCGAGGGGAACTTAAAGTTGCGTGCCATTGCGCCGCGACTGTTCCCATGGACCTATCCCCCAATGCCGCGGCGGCTTCAGGTTGCTTTCTGTCGTCTTCGAATCGGACACACTCGTGTGACGCATCGTTACTTGGTGGAGCGCTCGCATGTGCCCTATTGCAACGACTGCGTCGTCCCCCAGACTGTTCGGCATATTCTTGTCGAATGTCCCAGTCTGGGTGATCTTCGCGCACGATACCTGTCTCGGTACCGGGATGGGCGGGGTCGCTACCGCCTGTCCCTTGTACTCGGGACGAGTGCGTGCACCATGACTGGTGGACTTATTGACTTTTTGGGGGAGGCCGGCCTTCTCCCCTTTATTTAAGGTTCCTTTTTTTGTTATTGTTTTGTTTTAGATTGCACTCTCCTGCACCGGGGTGAGGGGGACCTCCCCCCGCTGCCGGAGATTGCTTCGATTGTTAAGTTTTTCAAATTTATATTGATTGTTAAGTTTTCATATTTTAACTTTAAAGTAGCCTAATTCTAGGCTGTCGTGTTTTTCGGCGACTTATGCCCAAGTGGGTAGTTGCCAGATGGGCTCTATAAAAAAAAAAAAAAAAAAAAAAACTTCTCTTGATTTTAGGGGGGATTAGGAGTAACGTATCCTTCTGTCGTGCACTTTGCAACTTCGAGTTTTGAGATTACTATATTGCTGTGGACAAAAGCCACTTTCACCATAGAATATACTATATAACTTGATATCATATTTTTACTTTCATTTAGAACAAATTTAGATGAGGGCGTGTCAATTTATTTGTTACCCACATATATTTATTATTTACTCCAACTGAAAGTATCCTCGTGTTACCTCAGTGAGAATTTATAATTATATTTCCTGTATTTTGTCAGCGAGACACTCCTATCACCCCCCACCCCCTGGTTCAAAGAAGCGTGTTCGTGTATTTGGGGGATAACTGAACCTACATGTCAAAAGTACACATGTAGATGAGTGTGTACCGTAGAAGTGAAATAGCTAGAAAAGGGATGTAAAGAAAGGCCAAATGGTACACATGTAGATAAGTGTGTACAGTAGAATAGAAATACCTTTAAAAAATCATTTAAAAAATATATATAAAGGGTACACATGTAGATAAGTGTGTACCGTAGAGTTGAAATAGTTAAAAACAAAACAAAACAGAATGTAAAAAAACAAAACATGATACACTAACGTTATAAAGTGGTAGTTAACATCTATTAAGCGGACTGGCCCTGAGCGGACCTTAGGGTCTTTGCTGGTCCTTTTTTCTGTAGTTCTGTAGTAACAATGAATGTGTTTTTGCCTTCAATAAAAGGAAAGGAAGTACCCTAGGAGACCTTACGGTCCATTCAAAGAGGGTACCTTTGGACTAGCAATCGAGCAGGCACATGGCTGCTCGATTGTTTTGCGTCCCTAAACGGCCACTTTTCAAGACTTTGTCTAGTCTTGACTTGAACTGGTCAATAGATTCACTGTTGACAACTTTCACTGGAAGTGCGTTCCACTTACCGCAGATACTGTAGGTGAAAAAAATTCCACACAAATTGCGGTTGTAACGCTTTAGTTCAAGTTTGAAGCTGTGATTGCGCGTTCTGTTCTCACTCAGTGTGAAAATATCCCGGTAGTCAACATTGTCGAACCCTCGAAGTATTTTGAAAACCTCGATGAGCTGACCACGCAGTCTACGGGTTTCCAGCGAGAACAGATCTAATTCCCTTAGTCTATCCTCATAACTTTTATGTCGGATAGAGGAAATCAGCTTGGTTGCCCTGGCTTGTACGCGTTCCAACCTTCCGATATTCTTTCGAAACAAAGGACTCCAAAATTGTACGGCATACTCCCGGTGCGGCCGAACGAGGGAGTTGTACAGACAAAGTACTATCTCCTTGTTACGGTATCCAAACTGGCGCTTTATGTAGCCTAACATCCTTTGGACTTTCTTCTCTGCCTCGATGCACTGTTTCGAGAACTTGAGGTTGCTAGTAATAGTTTCACCCAAGTCCTTCTCAGTGTCACTCGATTCGAGAGCAGTGGATGACCACACGTGGATGACCACACGTGGATGACCTCATTTTTCAGTTTACGATTCTTCACTTTTGAAAAAAACTTGCAATATACCATAACTGTATCTCACACGAGGGAGATATACTTTTGCAGCCATAGGTTCTCTTATACCCCTGCCATGGACATTCTAAGGTATGCAGCGTTCAGAACGTCGTTTGCTTATAGTGGTATCATATTTTTATTTTATTCGTCCACATCCAACCTTCTATGGATGATGATAGATTCGATCCACCTTACCGCTCTCTGATTGGCGACTGGTGCTTTATGCAGCCTACCTATAGAGAGTTTCCTTGCCTATGCGGAAAGAGATGTCACGGGCTTTAAATCGTCCATCATACATGCTGCGCTTTTGCGCGCGATTTAGGCGTCGCTTCCAGTAACCGACGGCTCTTATTTCATCTGTGGCCGATCTCGAAGATGCCTATGGCATCTAGAGACACCATCCTGATCTAAGCTAGTCTGGACCAGTATAAGTAACTTCCCTGAGAGTTTGGTGTGCCTCACGCCGGATGGCGTTCATGGTTCTGATGATGACACTATCCTTTAAAGTATTACTTTTAAGTGTTTGTCATCGTGTCTCAACTCTCAAAGACTTTACAGCATCGGAAGCACTGCTTCCATATTTCTTAGAACTTATATCGTGTCTCCTTCAGGCCATGTCAGTGTACATAGTCAGCTTCACTTCAGAATGGAGAATTTGTTTTCAGGCCGTACCCTCTCCATTTAAAGCTGGTGGGGCCCATACGAGCACTGCTTCTATCTCAGCACTCTAACTAGCTGCACTCTACGTTCACCATTTTCGCGATGCCACAGTTAATTCGTTGTGAGAGGATATCGTGATTAATTTCTCCTGAGTTAATCGTCATGCGTGGGTTGCTGGAAACAAGAACGCAAACGAGCGGCTATATTTTCGGAACAGTCAGCAACCGAACGGCCGTTTTGCTGATCCAAAAACGACAACATAGCAGGGATCAAGGAAGCGGTACGAGCTGCAATGCAAAAAAGATTGTAGACGATGTCCAGGAACAGCATACTACAATGAGATGGGGAAAATGCACGAAAATCACCCATACTCAGACATTAAACAAGAATGTGCCTGGCAATATGGATGAGAACTCACTAGTCGCAATAATGTGCAGGGAAGCGCTTCATCAGTGGGTGAAGCATACCGCAACTGTTCACAATTCGAAGACGAGAGAAAGCGACCTGAAGCCGCAGATGCATTGGTACGCAAGTTACGGGATCATAGGCTGCGTGATTGCACGCAAATTTATGTTAAGGGTATATGAATATGTAAATGCCCTGAGTATAAACAAGGTGCTTTGAAAGACGCTTTAAATCACGACCTTATCTTTTAACAGGTCAGACAGTGTTCTTTCCCATACGGAGTAGGTTATTGTAATCAGGTCGCCTGTGTAGGCCTATGCAGCGCATGGTTGATCCCCGCTGACTTCAAACAGAGTGAATATGGTGTAGAAGCAAACCTGCTCTTCAGACTTGGAGTCATCGTTGTACAATGATACGGATCCAGAGTGACAATAGGTGTGCTCGTAAAAGGTCAAACGCAATTTGCTTGGTGATGTGTAAGCTTTGCGAACAGAGGCGAGGCGTCAAATAAGCAAAAGGAGTTTCTTCCAGGGTGGCTTCATCGGCAGAATCAGAAAGAATCTTTAATAGGCCCCTGTGAACCTTCATAACAGAGGTGGAGCTTCCTGGGGGTGGCTCTGAAGAGGACAAATGGGAAATCCCTTTCACGAAGACAAAATGTTGGATTGGAGCCCCTCTATCGGTCACAGTGGTACTATGACGGAACATCTCGTCTCCCAAAACCAAGGTCGGGCGAGGATTTTCTGAGAATAATATAGTCCGAAATGTTCATAACAAGCCAGTACTTACGATAGACTGTCAATTACTTACCATTAAAATAAAAAGAGAGGTTGTGGGATATAGCCAGCGTCATTTTGCTCTTGCAAATCCCATCTTGGGTTTTCGGACTTTTCAGATTACCATTCTGGACGCTTCAAAGAGGGGTTTTGCACCTGTGCACTGATGAACATCAATCAGAAGTTGCTCAAGGGACCAGTCACTCTCTAAAGGCCACACCTATCAACTGAGCGGCCAGACTAGCAGGACTACAGGATAGATTTCCTTACTAGCTCTCACTGATCGTGAACAGAACTGCTAAGATCTAAAATCTGTTGTGTTAGACCCTGAGTTGGTACCTCAAACATTTTGTTGGCCTAGCAGCCAACAATGCAGTAACTCTCCTCCAGCTATCGTACCCGACTACCAGGAAGGAGGGTCTTCCAGTTCGCTAATTTGAGCCCTATAGACGTTGGAGTGCGGTCGATGTTTGAGCAGAAAGCCTATACCAAATGTTATCGGTGTCGAAATTCTGAAGTACAAACAGGAAAAAATGCTTGCGGGAAAAAAATATTAGCTTAAACTCTACTTGTCACTTGCGTTCGGGTCATACTTAGCCTTAGTTGTGTCATTGATGCAAAAAGAGATCCAAAGAATATTAGTTACATCATCGTGTCGCATATAGTTGTTCTTTCGTCTCAGTCTAAGCATTATCTAATATTACATACTGTTCTGAAAATAATTGAATAAATATCAGTCGACACTTCGTGTTTCTACCCTGTATACTGCCAATCAAAGGTTTGAGGCCATCATAACATTTTATTTTGATGGATGAAATTAAGAATTTATATTATATGTATTGCAAAAGGCAGATATATAAATTAAATCAAAATACATACCTTTTTATACACGTTATTAATTTTCTAATAATAATTTATTTTCCCTTATATATAAGCTATATTTTTGTTTCCTCAAAATACTCTCCTTTTGCGTTTATTATAATAGTCCAAATGCTTGGCATTCTAATGATATATTTTTTTTAAAAAAGTGAAAATAGGAATGCATTCCAAGCATTCTCCACGCATCAAATTAACTCTGACTCAATTTTATGTTGCAATCTTTACAGATTTCTATCGAATTCAACCCAAGCTAATTCTATGGAGAGAGATTTGTAGATTGGAATGATTGTCATAATTCTTAAAAGTTTGCCCTCAATTTAGAAGTAATATAATTTTTACAGAACTTTTACGAATGCTCAGCTCATTATTCTGATCTAGAACAAAATTTCTCTATCAATCTTAAACTTGATGGAATAACATGACTTTGCAAGTTCGAGTTGTAGTTTCTCATTTTCATATTGTTAATTACTTGAAAGAAATCAGGTTTCTCTCCACCAAAGCAACCGTATACCATAACAAACCATCTACAAAGTTTTACGCTTGAGACAACACATCCGTCTCCAGTTCCTACACATAAAATAGCCTCCTTTTAAGATTATTTACAATTAAGAAAAATTAGAGTCATTAGACTATAGTGCTAGTTTTTGCCATTTCGTTAGCGAAAGAGATAATATGAAATATGAAAGATCCAAACCTGATCAACACAGTTTAAAATACCATTGAACAACTTAACTTAATTTGCTAATATTGACAATCATGGTTTTTTTTACTTTCCTGTCATCGACAGCCAATCTTTCTTACTAAAAGAATTAGGAGATGACGTATTCGACTTCTGGAAATATTAAACATGTTCTGACATCCAAAATTTCAACTTAAATATATTTATTGGTGTTTTGTGAATTAAATAATTTATTCGATAGTTTTTATTTTAATAAACTAACCTAGCTAACCTAACCTAAGCTATTCCTTTAGTTACAAATTTTTACCTAACCTAGTCTAACTTAATTATATTATTTTACTAAAAGATTAGGTTAGGTTAACTTATTTTACTATGGGTTCAGGTTAGGTAATTAAAACTAAAACTATCAAACAAATTATATTTTTCCTAAAAAAAACATTAAATCTATCTAAATTGAGATTCTGGGAGCCAAACATAAACAATGCCTCCAAAAGTGACTCCAAATCGTCGTCTCCCAAATCAATACTGCGACCCATAAACGGTGATTCGTCTTCATATGGTAAAGGCATGTCACACTATATAGGCTGACATGGCAGGGAGAGTGAGGGTAATCATAATTGATGTAAGTGAAATAGGAATAGGGTTAACGAGAACTAAAGAACTAAGCTATGATTTTGCTAAATTATTACTTAGAATGCCAAAGAATTGTTTTGCAGTAATTAAGGCAAAAAAGCGAGTATTCTGATGCGAGTTGGTTAAATAAAGGGAAAATTAATTATTATAAAAATAATAAAGCTATCTAATTTATATGTAATTTATCTTTATTATTATACATTTTTTTAATTGCAAGTTTGACATATTGCATTCTTTACATTTAAAAAACATAATCTTGGAGTGCCTCCAGTTTTGAGAGGTAATGTACGAGTATAATATTTGTATACTTTCCAATATTTATATACATCTACTTTTAACAAATTGAGTTGAGAATCGAACAAAAAATTGTATAAACTTTCATTTTCCCTTAATATTAGTAGTCTGTATGGTGTAGATCTGATAACCTTTAGCTTTGGCTGGATGTTTTTGGTAGCAACCGACATATGGTTCCATGATACAAGAGGCTGAGAGCCAAATCCAATGCCACAATCAGTAAGCAGCTTTCCTCGCCTTGGTCTTTCTTCCTATCGGCACGAGTGTCGACCGTCGTAAGCCTTCTGATCGTGGACCAAATAAAAGAAACACTAATGGATTATATCTCGTCAATAGTATTAGATCCTTTGTCTCTTTTTTTTAAAATAAAATATTATTTCGGGACTTCTCTCAGATTTCGAGACATCTTTCGTGGTAATGATGAAGAGAAATTAAAGGATATCTTGATCACAAAGGAGATAGTGACAAAGGAAATTGATAAAATCAAAAGTAGTAAAGCACCCGGTCCTGATGAGCTCTTTCCTAGAATTTTGAAAGAATGTAAGGATGTGTTAAGTGAGCCCCTAGCATGCATCTTTAGAAAATCATTGGATAGTGGCATTGTGCCAGTGGCATGGAAGAAAGCCAATGTGATACCTATATTTAAGAAAGGGGATAAAACAAATATGTCTAATTACAGACCAGTAAGTTTGACATCAGTGGTAGGAAAAATGATGGAATCTATTATAGCAAGGAATATTAGAGATCACTTGGATAAGCATAAGTTGATAAAAGAATCACAGCATGGCTTTAGTAAGGGTAAATCCTGTCTGACTAATTTGCTGTCTTTTTATAGTAAGGTGTATGAAGCAGCAGATCATGATGAAAACTATGATATTTTATACTTGGACTTTAGTAAGGCTTTTGATCGAGTGCCACACTTACGACTTCTGAGCAAAGTTAAAGCACACGGGATCGATGGCAGTATATTTAGGTGGATTCAGTCATGGCTTGGTGACAGACAGCAAAGAGTTAGTATAGATGGAGTTAAATCTGAGTGGGGGTGTGTTAGCAGTGGAGTTCTGCAAGGATGTGTTTTGAGTCCCTTGCTATTCTTAATTTATATTAATGATCTTGACATAGGTATAAGTAGTGACCTGAGTAAATTTGCTGATGATACTAAGCTAGGCAGAGCCATTAGGGCTGATTCTGATGCTGTTGTAATGCAGGAGGAATTGACCATTCTGTCCAATTGGGCTGAGAAATGGCAAATGAAGTTTAACATAGACAAATGTAGTGTACTTAGTATAGGTAGAAATAATCCATTGAATAGTTATAAATTAAATGGGAGAATTTTAGGGAGGACTGATTGTGAGAGGGACTTGGGTATTTTGGTAAGTTCAGACCTTCGTCCTAGAAAGCAATGTCTAAATGCTAAGAATAAAGCTAATAGGATATTGGGATTCATTAGGAGGAGTGTAAGCAATAAGAGTGCTGAAGTCATTTTAAAACTGTATCTGGCGCTAGTTAGGCCTCATCTAGACTATGCAGTACAATTTTGGTCACCATATTATAGGAAGGATATTGATTTGCTTGAGTCTGTGCAGAGAAGGATGATAAAGAAGATTGGTGGGCTAAGGAACTTACCTTATGGTGAAAGGCTCAGAAAACTAAATCTACATACATTGGAAAGGAGAAGAGTCAGAGGGGAATTGATTGAAGTCTTCAAATGGGTAAAAGGATATAATAAAGGGGATCTGGGTAAGGTTCTTATACTTAGTGAACATGACAGAACACGTAGCAATGGGTTTAAGCTTGATAAGTATAGGTTTAGGAAGGAGATTGGGAGGAATTGGTTTACAAATCGTGTGGTAGATGAATGGAATAGGCTCACTAGACATGTGATGGAAGCCTCCTCTCTGGGTAGTTTTAAGAATAGATTAGATAAATATATGGATGAAGCTGCTAGATGGGAATGGCTTTTTTATGTACATATGTATATATTTTTCTAAGGAGTGGGGAGATTATATTTTGCGGTTGCATGAATGGACATAATCCTCTGGATGCATTTTATGTATATTGTAGATTAGATCTGACGAACTCCTGTAAAGGGTGACAATGTTGATGACTTTTCTTTGGTAAGAAATCTTTTGTGTGTTGACTGGAACAGGAGCTGCCAAGTGTAGGCCATGAATGGTCTTTTGCAGTCTCCTTCTTTTCTTATGTTCTTATGTAATAAGTATTTTTTTACTAGTAAAGAGTACGAATAATCCAACGTAACTATCAGGTGTTTAAGAAAGTTAATTCCTCATTTCAACTTACGTGGATAAATGCAAATACTATCAAACAAGAGAATTTATTGAACAAAATACTTTCCATCCTTTTCTGAAACCTGTTTCCAACAAAATAAAAATTAATCTCTGCCTCTTGAATAAAACTCCTTAAGCTATGAAGCAAAAAAAAAACGTTGAAGTCTCTCCTTGAATGACTCGTCATCAAATAATCTTTCATTGGGAATGGCAAAATAAAATATAAGGTGAAAATACTTAGATACTTGTATGTCAAGAGAGTATGACAAATGAGAAAGCAGCCTCCACTCAAGATAATTCAGTGTCTCTCGCTTGCACTACATGTGCGATGCGCGTGCGATGTGTGTTCGTGCATTTTCTTGTAGAAACACAATTTTGATGCTTTCGGATAATTTCGCCGTACATTAAGATTTGCGTTGCCTAAATTTCACCTTTTTAGTGATTCGAAAATCAAATTCGCAATGAAAGATTTTTCAATAAAGAGGCAGGCGAAGAGCGTCTTTAAAAGTTTTGTGCTTCAAAGCCTAAAGAGATTTATTCAAGAGGTATATATAAACTTTTGTTTTGATGGAAACAGGTTTCTTAAATCGATGGAAACTATTCTATAGAATAAATTCTAGTGTTTTAATTGTTTTCATTTAGCCACCTAGGTAAAAACAATGATGGAATTTCTGGACACTTGATATCTCGAGGTTGTATTTATATTTTATTGTGTTATGGTGCACCAATTATGTCTTTAAAATATCAACATCACTGCAAGGTAGAAGAGAGGAAATAAGTGTTAATGTAGGAATACAGCAAATCTAATAATAAAATAAGAAATTTGATAAATGATTGTTAAGGTCTGTATCTGGGTGCGATAGAACTGGAAAGAGAAGGCAAAGGGCTGATTGGTGGGATTACGATTTGAAACATGCATTGGATAGAAAAAGGGAGGTGGACTTGTAAATGGTTAGTAGTGCAGATGATAATGCTAGGAATCAATCAGTAAAACGAAGCAAAAATAAAAGTGAAACGAGAGATTTACCAGAGAAAAACCAACAACGCAAATGAAGCATTTTAAAAGGAAGATGAGTAAGCGGACGGAGAGGAAGAGGAATTCCTTTTGGAAAGAAGCAGGAAAGGTGAGAAACATAAAAAAGATAAGCCGTGTCAACATCAAGGATAAAATAGCAAAATACTTCTGAGAAATGAGACGGTCAAGAGTAGATGTAGATTGTGAGAGTACTTTGACTAGTTGTATAATGTGGGTATGAAAGATGACGTGGATGTGAACATGATATATAGTGTTGATCTAAAACGGTATTGCCTCATGGTCTGGAAGATATGTCATGCAAGAGGTTGGAAGAGCTCTGAAGTCTGAAAGCTGGAAAGCAGCCGAAGTGTCTGATATTGTCACTGAGATGCTAAAAATTAGTGGTGATTTTGTGATGAAATAGGTCTGGTGGCTGTTTTTATTCGCACTTGAAAGTGAAGGAGAGCTGAAATCATTGGTCAATGAGATGATAATAACATTGCTTTAAAGAAAGGTACAGAAAGATGATTGCAAGTTTGACATGGTGAAGGGTATAGAAAAATTCTGATTGCACGATTAAGAATACTAACTGAGGGTTTGTTAGGTAATGAGCAAGGTGGATTTAGATGTGTTGTGAGGATGTAAATAAATTGTTCCAAGTGAGACAACAAGCAGATAAAAAGGATGGGTGATTTAATGTCTCTGCTGGACTCATAGACCTGGAGAATCTTTATGTTCATGTAGATATAGAAGTATTATGCTATGTTCGAAGAATGAATAAATTGTGTGGTAAGTAATTAGGGGTGGAAAGGGTAATTATGTTGAAAGCAAGGCATTTCTTCGGTGAGAGATATGTGAGTGAGTGGCTTTACACAAATATGTAGAGAGGTAATACAAGGTTGCATCAGTTCACTATGGTTGTTTAACATCTTTATGGATGTAGAACTGAGAGAAGTACGAGTACGAATAAACATGAGGGAAACGTGGTAGGATAGGTGAGAAATTGCGAAATAGTTTTGTATCATGTTAGTATATCCTAGTGAAGAGGTTTGATTGACAAAGAGAGAAATAGATTTGGAAATGTTGATCGAAACGTTTGACAGTGTATGTGTGAGGAATGGACAGTATGTGATTTTATAGTCCCTGATGACAAAAAAAAGCCATTGGAGGACACCACAAAAAAAGGAAATATCAGTAGGCGAATGTTTCTTTTAAGCTTTCCTAGTAACATATTACTTACGTCGAAAGCCAGAATATTGCTATCAGCTCTGTAATTTCATTCCAAAATTATGATTTACCGTAACAAGGTGGTTAGTCAAATTTGCGTACCTCCTCTTTGATTTACCTCAATAGGGTCGTGTCTGCGAAGTCCTTAGAACCTTCTTGCTAAAACTATGCAAAAGCTAGGATTAGCATAGTTAGCAGTACACACCAGAATCGTTACTTTATTGATGGAGAATCTAACCATGATCTTTCATCATCTTCGGGGCGGATAGGGAACTCATATTTTTTTTAGCTATGAAAGAACTTCCTCGGCCACTAAGAGAATGTCTGTCATTTCAAATTTTGGTATAGCCAAGCACTACTTCAAGGCTTATCATACACTTGACTGACAGAAATTGAAGAACGAAATAGCAAGTTGCACATAGTAACTACTGCCGATATTAAGGGACTCTCCTTCTGACTACAACCTTCAATAACTGAAAATCATGAGGGACTTGAGCATTCTGGGTATCCATTGTTTCGCTCAGAAGCTCTGGAACAGGATTCCCCAGCACTCTCTAACGGCCGCAGTTCTGGCGGTTGTCTCAAAATATATTGAGACACGTGCGCTTTAGTTCTTCTAGACATTTTCTTTTTACCTCTTATCCACCTAATTTTATCAAGCTTCTTTTTGAGATATTCGTTCAACAGCTTTTGTCCATTTAATTATGGTCGGAACCAGGGGTGTTGGGTTCACCTCCTCCCTCTTTTTTCTGACTGAGTAAGGGTTTCCTTTTTAAAAATAATCGCACTCTGCCATTCATTTACCCCTTCTATTGCTTCCATCTTTATTTAGGTTCCATATTTTTTAAGCAAAAGACTTGGTGACGCCGTTTAGAGTTTTCTACCCTTTAAATAATGGATGACTCTATCCAATAATCGTATTTGTATACAAAATTTACTCACCAATTTACTGGTGGTTACAATGTAACGCGTGATGCAGCTAAAGCTCACAATTTCTGTAAAGTTGCTACCATTTGCGCCAACCTACCTCTTTGTGTCCATTTCTCAAGCAGCTCCCTTGATAAGGCTTAAGTGTGACTCCCCCTATTCTCTCTCATAAGCCACTCCAAAAGAAAAGAAACAGGTGTGTAATGAAAAGTCCCTCTGATTTTTATCCCTTAAGTTGGAATTTTCTGAAACCCTTTTACCATCAGCTTTCTTCGGAATCGCAGAGCTCCACTGTCTTCTAATACGATTACTGAAGCCATTTCTCAACTTGACTTCCTGAACTCTAAAAAAACACACTTCGGGGAATAAATGGTCAGTTCCATTGACCGGATTCTAGCGGATCTTTTCAAAAAGCTAGAGAAAGGTGTCCTTATTTGCAGTTATCTGGATTATTTTCCACAATTTTTAACCTAAAATGATTAAATTTCCGTCGCAATTTCTGTGCACGAGAAAGGGAATTCGCAGAAGGACAAGTGACTCTGCGATTCGAATTTGTTCGCAGAATAGTTTTGGTCGTCTAAGCTGCTGACTGAATTACATTTTGAGAGGTTTTAAAGATAATACTCTCGCTTTAGGAGAGACCAGATACCTCCTTTACCACTTATGTGATAATTTGACTCTCCTGCTTTGGCCGTGCCAGACGTAAGAACGCGATAGTTCCCATGACATCTAGAAACCTTCTGCTGGTTTTAATTCTCCAGGACACCATCTTGGTTTCACCGCCAGTATCGCTGGCAGCAATCCTGGCAAGAGCCCTTTTCCGACCAAATTTCTAGGTCTCCCACTTCCCCTTTGTGATTTAACTGTTAAAATGAAGCAGCCAGGTTCCTCTACAGAGACGCTTGAATACGAGTTTAAATGGACCAGAAATGTGGCACTAAACCTACATCTCGAAGGTAGCAACGGAATCGGCACGTTCCGTTGTTATAGTATTAGTAAGTTTGTATCTAAATGACCTATTGCCATCCCGATGAAGACTGACTCCTCAAGAGAGCATTATGAGTTCATTTCATCTGTCCACCTTTCAGGGTTACAAGAATTCCACGATAGATCACAGAATAGGGCCGCACCGGTTGCTTTGAAATATTATAATCGGTGCAATTCTCGCTAACTAACCTTTTCTTTAAATACGCACCATTATGCGTAGCTGGCAAACTCTGTCTGTATAAGAGATTTTCTCTTATCGAATCACCTTCTACGCTCAACATTTTACGATGTGGCAGACCCGCTGTTTCCTAAGATGATTACCGAGGCCTTTCTCGATGTCGGGGACCAGATTAGTAGGTACTTTCAATGGGCATAATACTGGGTCAGTCCCATAGGCCAGAACATTGTGTAATTGCTCGAAGAACTAGAGATTGGTGTCCGTATTGCACAAGAATTCGCGTCTAGCTGTCCAAGAACTGTCTCATTTACCTGCCGGGATTGGTCTCTGAACATGCATAATTTGAATGGGAGGTAATCGATGATCTGCTTGCAGCGATCAATTAAGCTTTCTACTATCTTTTACCTTGATTTAATAGCTTGAATGGTTACTTCGATGGTTTTGGATCGAGCCCGGTGCTCGCATCTAAGGAAATATGATACATCTATTTCAATCGACGATTTTAGGTCGTTTAATGTTACCGTTGATTTCATCTGATTCACACTTACTTTCGGGGGCCTGACTTATATTAAACGGCCAAATGTGGGCTTTCCTTAGAGAGAAGCGATTTTCCTATATACGCCATAAGTTCCGTTCGTTGATTACACCCTAAGAGAATTTCATCAAGCGGGGCGATGGCTATATTATTTTATCATTTCGAAGCATATTTAGTGTTCTTTATGTCGGGGATAGGTCTTTTCATTTAATGAGAAGGGCCCTATTGTAGAGGTGTGGAGTTGTATCAAAATGCTTCGGGGTAAGTTCAACGAGAGACCCCGTTACGTCTCACAGGAGACCCAACATCATTTCGGACCATGTCTCTTAAGGGAAATCTTTCAAGAAAGCTATTTCTACATTCTGTAGCCGAAATGCCGAAGGCAGCCGAATAAACTTTACTTCCAGAGATATCAAACCCTTGAATGATTTTTTTTCGGTCGATATCGTGTACAGCTTCAGTACATAAATAATCGAAACTTACCATTTCATTTATCTGTATTCAACAGGGTCTAATATATGGGTATCAATCAAGATGGCTGGCGAATGGCTACCGTGCTTGCTTAACGTAAGCAGATGAGAGATCCGTCTACCCCAGCTGTTTTTCGCCAAGTTACAATAACACCTTCTATATGCAAGTTGATGGAGTAATTGGTAAATGATAGGCTAACCTAATTAATAAAAAGTAGAGATCACCACGTTTTCTGCCCAATGCTACTCGCGAAAATTTTACTCCAGGTCAGGTGCTCTGGTCCAGCATTCTCTGATGTTTTTATAAGTAGGGATCATATCTCCATGGGGAACCTTCATTCTATGTGGGCGATGCCTACACAAGAGAAACTAAAGGTATGTCAATTTTTGTTCTTCTTTCGCATAGCATAGTTTCTCTTTTCTCTGAAAGATAATAACCTTAATAAATAATAATGCTTCATCGTGCCAACTTGAATGACAAAATGAGGTGGGACTTCAAACTATCCCTCTACAATTCAGCAACCACTCTCTTTCATCAGTCCCTCCTTGGTCGGAGCAGGGAAGCGGTATCGGTGATTGTCCTCGAGGCGGAGTAAGTACTGTTTCTGTTCTTTTTTCTTCGTCAGCGATGTGTTGAAGGTGTGGATAAGAGAAACAGCTATTTCTGCTGCAACGTTGACGACCTTCAAAGAACCCGCAGACTTATTCATCCCACGGAATGTTGTGTTCTTCCCCCCACGTTGCGAGGTCTACTTTCAAGAGAGACTATTTTGCATTCTCCTTACCCTCCTCTTGGTTACAAACTCCTCCAGCCCAACTCCGATTTCTTGGACTCCTTGTAAGCGACGGGGTCACCATACCTTCTTCTCCCGTTCACCACGCTTCTTCACCACATCCATCTCCTTGTCCACGAATGCCAGTCAAACCAGGTGCTCTGCTAGATACCAGAGATGACGTACAAAGGCAGTTATGGCAGCATCTGAGACCTCTTGGTCTGGTTATGTTTGAAGTGTTTGGAGAAATTCAAAATCATTGCGGGAGGCCAGTATGCTACGCAAACCCTCGATCTAGAACCGGACATAGATAAAGGCGACGAAAAGCAAGCGTTATCTGATGGCGCGCAATTCCTTGGCAGTGAGATGGAAATGATCTTGAAATAGGAAGTTCTTCAAGACCTACAAACCCTTATCCATTCACCGCGCATGATGCGTCGAGCCTGGGGGGCCGAAATTGGCTCACTGATCATCCCTTTTACCCTCAAGAAGATGAGACTCATGCTGAGGAAATCGGCATAGTCTGCATGCACTTGTTGCTCCTACGTAGCCTGCGGGATTTAGGAGACCATTTCAATGCGTGCTCTTCCAATATGTGGTCGTGGAACATCATACTTAGGGTCACCAACATACATCTTATGGTTAACTTCAGACCAAAATATTTCAAACCTCTTAAAGAGTCCAGTTTTAGGTCCTCCCGTTGGCCCGTTGGAGAGGACGCTCTCTATGACATGATGACGCCATGGTATCCATAATAGTTCCCTCCCAAGTCCTTCTTCAATCGGCGTACAAACTCCACTGTGGAGACCCGCTTTGGAGGCACTTGTATCGAAGAGCAGACCTTGAATATGAGGATGAAATTATCAACATTCAGAGTTGCCATGTATGCCGCCGCTTGAGCCTCCCTCGTCCCCCTTTCCATATTCAGCACTGCTAAAAGTTTTTCGAAATTACCCGAACCAGTAACTACCACCACCACACGGGCCACATTTCCCCCATCTCCAGTGTAATCTGGGAGAAATTTGGCGTTCGAGTGCAAGAGAAGTGGACCTTTGGAGATAAAGTCTTATCTATCTTGAGTGTCCACTTGAAGTCTTGCCTGAAAAATCCTGACCAATGGCCTGTGCCACAGTTCCTGCCACTAACACAGATCCGCGGTCTGGAAGGTTGACTCGGTCGAAGGTTGATGCGAGAGCAGGATGAGCTGACGATGTTCTTCGGGCGCTTGGAAGGAGCTGTAGACACTGTTGAGCAACAGGGAGTAGAAGTGAATTCTTTATCGTCCTCGGACTCGGGGTTAGAGGAGGACGTGGGAGACAGCTGAGCCACCACAACTGAGAATGAATCTGCCTCAGCTTTCGCTTTCGACCTTCTAGTATTCTCTTGTTCTTCTCGAACTAGCTTCAGACTCTCTCCCCCCACTGTCACGAGATCAAGACCAGATATGCTACAGAGGGTGAAGTCCTCACATTGAATTTGGTAAAACACACGATCCTCTTCAACAATCATTTGGGCCAGAGCGTCACTGGCTCCAATGTCGAAGAGGTTGCCGAGTGAGTCTTGTAAAATTATCGCCTGTGTGTCACCTCGCTTTCAGATCTTTTAAAGGTTCTGGAATTCACACATCAACTTCTCTAGCTTCCTCACACAGGAATCCAATCGCTGGGTAAAAATCCTTGTGCTCGTTCAGATGGCGCAGCAAGCTTCACATGACTTTTTGAAGCTTTCCAGAAATGGTAATTTCTGCCTTAGGTGAAAGGATTGTGACATGCAAAGTATATCACCTCGTTATGAAAGCCGTGCAGTTGAAAACAAGGTCTGCTCACCAAAGTCGCGTGCTCTCACTTATTCTGATTTATGACCTTTCGACCTTAAAAACGTTCAATAATTCCCTGACTAATCTTAAGGAGACCTTGGCAATTATATCATTAAAAACAGAAAGTAAAACAGCATAGGAGTTTTAAAATTTGTTAGAATTGGCCGAATAGTTATGATGTTATTGCCAAAACAAAAATAGCAAAACGGGAACTGACTGACCGAGCTAGTGAGTTATAGTCGCACGCGACTAAAAACACGAGGGGACTCCCTAATAACCACCATCCTGGTCCGCTTCGCTTACTCGGAGATGAAGAGGCCATCGGCAAAAAAGAGAAACTGAAGAAGATATATTATACCCTTTTCTTATGTGTAGTTCAAATTTTAATGTTTTCAAGTGCAGAGTAGACCAATAGAGGGAAAGAAAAGATTACTGTGGCATTGGCAGGGGGAAGTGCACATATAGAGATTATTAAAAATGGTAGCGGCCGAATTATTAAGCCTTTTGAAAGGCCATGATTAGTGAAGACATAGGGGTAGTATCCCATGGATTCAGTATTCTGCTTGAGTGATTCGGATGACGGATGACACTAGATACTTAATAGTGGCTTTTGTCATCCAGAAAATTATGTTATATTAAGTCATGCTCTGTTCTGTGAGAAAGAAAGCGAGAAAAAGTGGTAGAGATAGTTAAAATAGAGATGTGTGGATGATATTAGTCGCAAACCCACCTGTGGGCAATAGAACTGTGAAGGCAAGCAATCCTTATCCAGTTGGCAGCTGCAGCAGGTTGGCAATTACGTAATGTGATACTCGTTTCCAAGGTGCACACTGAGGCATGGAGGGTGTGGCATTCTTCCAGGATTCAGGTGTAGCACGGTTTTTTTACATCTGCTACACCATTACCCTTCTTGGGGGTCCTTTGGGAGAAACTGGGCTTGCGGTTTTAAAGTCGTCAGCGAGTTAGGAATGGTAAGAAACCTAGGTAGATGACAGGCGGCGGAAGATTATTGGATCGAAACCCCACACCGTAAGGATGTTTTAAATGGCGGGAGACTTTATGTAGAGACAAAGGAAAGGGTCTACTCCTCGTGTCCTTCCAAGGGAGAGGTAGGGTGACCTTATCATTTTGGTATCGGGAGGATCTAAAAGGTATGACATGCAACGGTATAGTCTATCGTACTAACTTCCCACCTGGTGTAGGAGATCTCGCCTTGTTGCTTTCCTGCTTTGTCCCTCAGGGTAGACTCGTGAGATGATTAAATGGGAGGGTCGTTTCAGCCCCAAAATGTGTTACTTATATTTTCCCGCCATTTTGTGAACTTTATTGGTAGACTTGATTAAATTTAAGTTAAGTGAGTTCCACGTTCCATTGTTCCTTACACAAGCCCACCACAACAACAACTACACATATATGTCCCACTCCAGGCTCTTCTAATCCACATCCTTTTACTCTTGTTTCTGGGAGACCTAAACACACACCGTCTTACACTCTTATGTCACTGCATCCTTCAATGTGTGCAACTAGATCGGAACTGTCAGTGGCTCGAGGTGACCCGTATCGCCGCTAAAGCTCGCTGGACTGACCATTCCTTTTATTAGTGGCACCTAAAGAGGATGCTAGGTATGGACCCACCAGAACAAATTACCTTCCAACACAATAACCGCACACTCACCGACAATAATAATATCCTCGACGCATTTTATTCCCATTGGGACACGGCGCGCACACAATAGAGATAAAACACATGCACAAGAGCACTTCCAGGTAGGCCTGGAATGGTTTCGGCTCCAAGCTAATGAGCTAGGACCTGCCCCCCTAATACAAATTGAGGTGCTCAACATCACTTCACACTAACCACTCCCATGTCCGTTGAGGAAATAAAGTAATACATTACTCCCAAACAAAGACGCGCCCCCAGCCTCTCCGGCCTTCCAGCCACAATAATACATCATTTCCTAGAAACATCTGCCCTGCACTTATTCACCTATTTTATGCATTACTCGCCCCTGGGAACTTCTCTAAAAGTTTCCATTTAAAATAACACAAAAACTTATTACTGACAAACAAAACCAAAAACACCATCACCCAAACAGCTACAAGCCTATTGCTCTATTACAGCACTTAGGCAAGACTTGAGAGTATGATCAAACCCCGTCTCCCGAAGTTTGTGGAGGAGACTAAATGGTTCTTCCCCTGCCAATATGGCTTCAGGAGAGGCCGGATTACTCAAGCGGCTGAGACTATTGTTCATGACATCATACAAAAAGCTCAACAAAAAAACTCTTCATCAGCAAGGACGTGGAAAAGGCCTTCGATAGTGTGTGGCATGAGGGAATTCTATGGAAACTAGAAAAGAACACGCAGGTCCCTCTCAGCACCAGAAGGCTTCTCTCACACTATCTTGTTAACCGAAGGTGTCGTATAAAATAGAATAGTACAACATCACGCCCAAGTTCATCACACGTATGCGTACCCTAGAGTAGCGTAATGGCACCCACACTCTACATTATATACACTAAAGAGACGCCACACCCACGCGAAAAGTGCAGACTTACATACACACTGTCCTACGCAGACGACGAGACCATTCTCGTCTGCATCCAGATCCCAAACAGTGTCGCGCACTATGCACAAATTATTATGTATAAGCAGCCCATAGCTAAGAATCCACAGAAGACACAAGAGACACTCTAAGGTACACTCTACCACTACATCCACATAACCAAAACTACGACTACATTTATATAAAACACTAGTCAGACCACTCCTCAAATACGCACCAGTCACACTTGTAGTAAGGAGTCAAACATGGCATAGACAAGCATAGGATATTCATAAATCTGCGCTGAAACGCGCACGTCGTTCTTATAGGTACACATGCATGACCACAGTAAAAGAAAACAAACTAATACCCTTCAATACTTACACCCACAAGCGGTTTATAGGACATTTGCGGAAACTCGAAAGAGCCCCCTCGTATATTTATATACAGCACAGACCATACGCTGCGATGCAATTTAGATAACCCGCAGCCCTGAACTAACCTCAGCAAACAGCTATCCACACATAAGATAACAGCAGCAAGAACAACGCGTTTACACAGCACGCGTATCTCTTCCCACCCCATTCTCCAATAGCGCCAGTGTTACAAAATACTTAAAAGCCATTACCACCACGCATCAGTATTGTAGTTTTTACAAATGTTTTCCTTTTCTACTACACGATCACATATGATCGACCACATCGACCTCCTACTATTTTTCTATTGACATTACTCAACCACACTTGTCCATTTGTGGGTGGGGAGCGAAAGGAGGTGATTCTTACATCGCGTCTTGTTTAAACTGCTCCCCTCCGTGGGGCAACGATGGCTTTTGTTTAGAAGCAAGACTATTTCTGCTTTATTCTCAAGTAGCTAATTCTCCACCCACAAAGATGGACGCTATGAGTTATATAGAATGTAAACTTAAACAATAAAATCAACCTATTTCCTCTTCGGTAGAAACGAGGTAAAAGAATGAACCAATACTATATCAAAGAAGAGAAACGGATGAAACTCCAGTTCGAATAAATAATTAAATATATCAGACAAAAAAGTAGAGAGAAAGAAAAACTTATATATATTTAGTCCCGTGTCCTCCTTTTTTAGTCTTTTGTTTTATTCAAGTCAAAATATGTTAAGTATTAAGGCAAAAGTGTTAGGGAACATTATGAAACAATTTGTATTTAGTCGGATTTAAACTCGAGGCAAATATATATATATATATATATATATATATATATATATATATATGAATGATAATGGTAAACCACAATATTTGAATCAAGATTTTATTTATAACTATTGGACTAGTTTTGACAAGATGCCATTTTCAACTAATAATGCAAAAACTAGGCACGCAGCATCGTATAAATAAGACAAGACACACCCTAAACAAAATGAAACAGCAGGAAACAATCTGGAAAAAAAATCGAGTGGATCTGGCGTGAATGACAAGCTGAACGAAATGAAATGGAACCGGAAAAAATCTAGAGAGTTGCTAATCCTCGATACGCACTACGTCCTGGGGCTTATAGATACGAATGGCGACTCTATTCGTTATATATTTGTTAAATTCATATTGCCCTTCAGATAAATTGAAATGATCAACTTTGTTGATGATGATGGATTCCGCAATTCTCCTCTCAATATAATTGTCTAATTTATAAATGATATTTGCATGGTTAAAATTAATTCTATAGTCTTGCTTTTGCATGTGCGTAAAGAGACTTGAAGATTTCGCACACCTTCTGATATCAGCTAAATGTTCTTTCATCCTCTTAGTAAAGTGGCCTGACTCTCCGATGTATGTTAATTTGAAATTATACCATGGTATACTGTAAACTCCAGTATCGAAATTTCTTCCCAATTTAGATATAACCTACCTTTACCGATCCCTAAAATTATTAAATTAGTGCGTTTATATGGCCTAAGTATGGGTAATCCCCTTTCCCCAATCCTATGCAATCTATTTATGGAAAACTATGAAATGACCCTCTTTCCTAGGATCCATTCCCAACCTCTTATCTGGTTCCGATATGTAGACGACATCCTGTCGGCATGGCCCATACATAGACAACAACAATTTCAATGAATTTTTCAACAACCTGAATTCGTTACACTAATCGATAAAATTCAAAGTAGAATGGGAACAGAATAATTCTTTACCGTTTCTAGACGTAAATATCTACCGTTTAAATAATTATATTCAGTGCTCAGTCTATCGAAAGCCTACAAATTCAAATGCTTACATACATTTTTTCTTACTACATGACAAATCCGTTAAGATATGTTATTTTTTTCCTCTTTCTCCGAGCCTATATAACGTGCGACCCAATCTTCCTTCAGGATGAAATTAACCACCTTATCTGCAATTTCATTTAACTTAAATATCCAATTCACCTCATAAATAGATTCCATTCCAAAGCACGAGAAAAAACTTCTATGCCACCTCTACACCAGGAAGGGACGATTTTTAAAAATGTATTAGTTTCCCATTCCCTCCAAGCTTGGCTCCTCTAAATATCACATATAAATATTCTAATACTATTCAAAAATCCTTGATTAGACTGTGCCCAATCAATCTCGAGGCTGGAGTTTACAGTATACCATACTATAATTGCAAATTAACATACATCGGAGAGTCAGGCCACTTTACTAAGAGGATGAAAGAACATTTAGCTGATATCAGAAGGTGTGCGAAATCTTCAAGTCTCTTTACGCACATGCAAAAGCACGACTATAGAATTAATTTTAACCATGCAAATATCATTTATAAATTAGACAATTATATTGAGAGGAGAATTGCGGAATCCATCATCATCAACAAAGTTGATCATTTCAATTTATCTGAAGGGCAATACAAATTTAACAAATATATAACGAATAGAGTCACCATTCGTTTATATAAGCCCCAGGACGTAGTGCGTCTCGAGGACTAGCAACTCTCTAGATTTTTTCCGGTTCTATTTCATTTCGTTCAGCTTGTCATTCACGCCAGATTCACTCGAGTTTTTTTCTCCAGATTGTTTCCTGCTGTTTCATTTTGTTTAGGATGTATCTTACCTTATATATACGGTGCTCCTTGCTTAGTTTATTCATTATTAGTTTATTCATTTCTTAATGAATTCTCCTCTCACATTTGTGGAATATTCCAGGGATGATTAAAGCAGCATGTTCAGGCACTCACCCCTAGGTAAAATATTGTAGCTATTTACTAGGTCCTCTTAATTATGTTTGTGTTTATATGGTTAAGCCAGGGGAAGAGAGTGCAATAGTATGAGAGAGAGAGAAAAAGAAAGTCAGTAGGAAAAAATACTACCATCGTTTTACAAATAATGTTATTTTAAGATAATGAAATCGTACGCTCTTCGCTGTCAAACAAGCCATTGTTTATATGAGTTTTTAAGTTAAGTATGAGCGCGACCCATTAGGTAGCATGTAGCTTTGGCCTTGCGCTTTGTGTATTTGGAGATAACTTTTGAAAGATCATTTTCCGTTGCTCTCACTGTGGACAATAGTCAACTTCTCTCAGTGACTTCACTAAAATATTTTCAATTTCGTGATGGTAAAGGCCTAAAAAATTTGACTAGCCGGAAGAGCCAATTGTCATATTTTTGATGAGTTTTTTTTCTATTAAATCTGAAATACTATTAATATACACAACGGCAACGTTTACGACCTTTTTTGCTAACCGCGCATTTCAACTCTCATAATTGGATTGGTAGAGTCAGTTGTTCTTTCTTCCATTTCCAGCATTAATAAAATCTTCTGCCTTGTACAAACAAGGACATGGAACAAGAGAAATAGTTTAATTTACGACAGAAATAACTATGTTGTTCTCTCAGTTTGAACTCTCGATCATCTACGTCAGTTCATTTCGGTCGAAACCACACGAGAGAGTATTTCTCATTCATTCCTGCTGGCCTTTGTCCGGCGAAGTGTCACGATAGACTAAAGTTTACTTGCCATTCATTCAAATTAATTAGAAATTGTGGGAGAATGTAATTAAACAGTATTATTTTTTAATATTTCATCCCATTGCCGTTGTTTGCAACAGTTTGTCTCCATTGGTATTGATTACATATTTAATTTACATATTTGCTGCAGACTTGGAGATGGGCTTTTGTTTAAATTGCATATTTTTTTAACTTCTATCATATTTATCCCTATTCATTTATATATATTACGTATTAAACCATAAAAATATCTGCGAAACTAATTCTTTCCAAAGACTACAATTAAGACTTCATTTTTCCACATTTTCATTCCTACACGTTTTTAGAAATATCAATCAATCATTTCCTTTATTATTTCCCTAAAACATTTTTAGTTTTAGTTTTAATTTATACAGGTGAAAAAATTATGGGATCCTAATATAGGTGCAATTAATCCAATTAACTCGTGATCTAATCCTTTTTCTGTTTCCTCCTCTCCTAATTTTTAATATTCTAACTGAAATCAATATTGGGCTTCAATTTGGAAAATGAAAACGAGAAAAGATGAGCCGGCCCACCCATCCACCGTAACTAATTTGACTTCTCTCTGCTCTGCTGACAACATAAATCGGTGATAGCTTTCCAATCCCCCTAAACAGATAGCGTCAATTAAAAAACCTATTTTATTAGATGCCTTCATTTGGGGCGGACAAAATTTGGATTTGAGGCAAATCCATCCCACGGTTGTGTTGCTGATGAAAATTAAATAAGCATCTAATGCAGAGATATTTGTTTAGCTTTTATTGTGCATTTAATCAAATTGATACTGCGAAAACTAAAGTAACCATAAACGTTCGTAAAATTTAAGACTTTACAGGAATAAAGCTTTCATTAATAACTTTTAAAATGACCAAAGTAGAAAGTACCTGGATATTTCAATAGTGCTTGACTTAATTTCTAATACCTCTATCCAAATATATCATCAAATGATGGTAATGTTTGAACGGGCAATACCTGATTAGATGTAAACGTGCCATTTGAAAAACTCGAATTGTGTTTATCAAAGCAGTGACTGGACCGAACAAAGAACGATTAAACTGATTTACTCGCACTAAGGGTTGAAATTTTTTAACTTTAGGAATGATCAACTAAAATTATTTTAATGTCAATTTTGTAAATGAATTAAAGAACTAAAAACTAATTATTACTTAAATTTGGAGGTACATTAGTATTTTCAAACATATGTTCTTTCTGGTATTACAAAAGTCATGTTACACTCTTTACGACGGTCTCAACAAAGGACACAATGATAGTTTAGATGCGAATAGACAGAATTTTATTGTTTTAACATATAAATGTGTTAACATTGTAATATTATTCAATCTGGCCACCCTCGGCGGTGAGCATGCGCTCCAGGCGAGACAAGAAAGTGACGCACACGTACAGACGAAGTCCTTTATCATGCTGGCCCACCCGCAGTTCACGGAGGAGTTAAGCTTGTCGAAGCTACTGTGGCAAGCCTTGCAGGCCTTGCCCTCGATATGATCCTACACAGTTTACTCGATGGAATTAAGGTTTGGTGACTGTTGCGCCAAAACCCCTATGACCAGAAGTTCATGTTAGACTCCACTCACTCTTGCACCGTATTGGCTGTTTGTGACGGGCACCTTCTCGCTGAAAGACTTCTCCCTGACCATTTTCCCTCGGAGTAGGACCTTCGTGCCCAAGATGTCTCTGTATCGGCAGCAGTGAGCCTGTAACCACCTGCAAACCTCACCTGCCACAAGCCAAGACGCCGAGCAAATTCACGGATGCCGGGTACTTGGTTGTGGACATTTAGTGGACCTCTAAAACATCCTGACCGAAGTTTACTACGAGGTCGTTGTGCTTGTTGGTGACTGAATCGACCTCGACGTTTTCATCAGAAAAGAATGAGAATTCGTTTGCCATGACTCGTCAAGTCGTTGAGAAGGCGACAATTACGTGCAATGAAAATCAATGATCAATAATCATATAAAAATACCGGGTTGTTCTTGCAGACAGTCAGTGATTATAGGCTTTTCAACTCACCTCAAGCACTTCCTCCATCCTCCTTGACTGAACTGGACACCGCGGCCACCGAGATGTTCTTTACCTCTGCGAGCGTCGTTATTTTAAGCTTCGGAGCACTTTCAAAGGCCTTTCTCACAGCCATGCGGTTGACATCTGAGCTCTGCCTAAAAGATGTCGATCTTTGATGTGTCCCTGTTCTTGATCATCTCCGCAACTTTGTGGACGGTCATCAGGCTGACGTTGAGCCGCTTAGTGATGTCGCACTCGTTGTGGCCAGCACGCATGAGAGAAGAGATCTCTATTCTGTTGATTCCCATCTCGACACACCTGCAACTAATGGAAACGTTGTTTTAATGACACCTGCTGGAAAAGTAGAACTTTAAATTTGTTTGACGCCACCGCTTCTATCACACACGTAAATTTCTCCAAAGATGAAAAATCGAGTAAAGCAGAAATTTTTCAAAACCCGGTATTTTTATATGATTATTGAGGATTGATTTTCATGGCACGTAATTTGGAGCCCAGAGGATTCCCATACCCTCTTCAAGCGTGTAGCAAAAGCTAACTAAACCTGGATATGGCTCACTGATCTTAGCAGCCAGATATATGAATAATAAGAAAAACTACATTATTTGATATTTTTCAAGATAGATAAGTTTATATTTACATCATACATAGGTTGTATATAATAAGCTTTTCTTAGGGATGTAAGTTGTTTTAGAAAAGGCGAACACAATCAAATCTTAAATGAAATGAAAGATGTATTGATGGTTAGCAATATAAAATTAAAATTGATTTAACTAAATTTATTAATTGGTATATCCACCATTTTGCTTGCACACCTTTAGAATAAGCCTTGAATTGTCCAAATCACATGGTGCCATATTGTAGTTCCTGATGAATAGTTTCTGTATGGTGTGAAAACTGTATAGGATTATGTCCATTTAGCATGTTTTGCAACTTGATCTTTACTAATCGAACCTAAGTGTTCAGGAAATCACATAGCCTTTGTCTGCTATAAAAAAGTCGATACCATCTTTTCTAGTTAGTGCAAACAAAGCCTCGATGGCAAAAGGTACTATCATGAAGATAAACAAATTCATACGTCTTTATTAGGCTATGCCTCTGTCGTGGTACAGAACTCTATACCATAGACTACTTCTATAGTATGGGAGCGCGTGACTTCATCAACTACTGCAACGCGAACCATTTACAGACTGTTCACGGGGATTAACGATCGACCAGGAGGTCAAACTTGAGGCGTTGGGTTTCGAATACTTAATAAATCAGGCAGAGTGCAAAAATGGTTCGCGAGATTTACTTGAATAGGCCGAGAGTATCATTCAAGCTTAGTTAAAGATGAAACAACCGGAATATAATTTTTTTTAACAAATATCAAAAATAAGAATAAAAATAGGCCAAAGGGAATTAAATAAAATGAAATAGGCTCTTGATAATTATGATAAGGATGGATTCCTAAATAAAAATTAATTAATTAGCATTACTATGCTTAGATCAAAAGAGGGAACTTGACAATACTAATAATTGAAGGGGTTTCAATCTTATGGGTCGGTGACTTCGAGGAAGGTCCTGCTTGGGAGGAGGCGAATGGGGCACGACCCTAATGAGGCAAATGGGGCACGATCCGGATGAGGTAAGTGGTGCACAATCCGGATGAGGAAATTTGGGCACGATCAGAACCAACCTTCCGAGGAATAGCGATGAAGATAGCCAATCTTCAAGGATGACATTCGACGGGGAAATGTGGGATTAAACGTAATTCCACTGGAAGATGAAACTTCTTTTCCTCAAAGGTAATCGATGGAGATTTTCTTCGGATCGATTAAACGAAGGGAGACTGTCACGCAACTTCAAAAGATTGCCGTTCACAGAAGCGACCAATTGACTGGGTTAGAATCACGGCGGAGAAAGTCTTGCTGTCTTATGAACGCTCACGGGACTTCGACTCGAGACGATGAGGACTATTTTGAGGTGCGTGCGGGACTCACCGATCTCAAGTCAAAACCAGGTATTTGAACGAGTGATCCGAAAGGGGGGAAGGGGGATTCGAGCAGGAGGTGAGGGAGCTCCAGACATCTCAATCCGTGAGGCGGACGAAAATTCAGCTTTTAGCGGCAAGGCGCGAAAAAAACAAGGGGCTCTTTCTCTCCTCGTCGTCGGGGGAAGGGCTCTGGACAAATTCGCATGATTGAGGGATAATTCCCAATACGCCCAGGAGTCGAAACTTCTCGAATTATCTCGAACAGTAAGTGACGTTTTCCGTGGCGGGATACACTCGCACGTGTTCTCCAAATAACGTGAGGAGGTCAGAGGTTGGTCTTTTACAGCCTGTTTTATTGAGGGTGACGCGCCAATATTTGATACTATTCCAAAGAACATCATTTTGTTTCATAAACCCTACCATGTTAAATATAATGAAATAAATATATATTCCCATGCATTGTGGCTTATTAAAAAGCTGCTGATAGTGTCCATTAGCTTCAGGGAAATGAATGGTAATATATTCGATTATTTTGAAAATTTGGTCGACGGAGAGATCATACATAAAATTCGTCGCTAAGAGAAATGTAAATAAACACCTTTATTCCATAGTCGCAAAAAGTCAATAAACCACATTCGGTTTTCATTGCTTATTTGTGCAGCATCTCAAAACATTAATTTTCCACTATTCAAATTTGTATTCACTACAGAGACCATATGTTTAGAATGGTTGTCTTTTTGTAACTATAACTGCTCACCTAAGTTCAGATTTCTTGCTGATGTCAGGTTTTCTTTCCAAAAAGTCAAATATTATTTTTTCATCACTGTTACATTTATATATAACAAGAGTTCCAGCACGCTCCTCAAAATTTTGTGCTCTCGTTTCTGCGCTCCAAAGTATTTAATTACTATGAAAGTACTTCTTTGCAAACGTTAACTTTGCTGCAATTTAAATTTTTAGAAGTTATTGCTTCTTTCTAACCTAATAGTAGTGTACATCATTTCTTTGTATAAACCTTTCTCTCCGATCTCTCAAACAGAACTTCAGTGTGACATAATTTTAACATATTGGCTTTTTTAGTGGTGTGGCCCAACTTAATTTTTTCATATAATGCTCCAAATATACATATGTCGGTGATATTATGGACTTCCTTTAATTACTTGGCCCAGTTTTGTTGTTGCATTGAACATACGAGTATACTTGAATATAATTTTGTAAGGTGATTGCCCAGAGATGTTTATTCGCCTAGCTATATGTTCTCGAGTTTCGTAAATGCAATAACATATTTTATTATGTTTTTAATATATTCCTTGCTTTTGTCCATTCTGAAGAGAATTTACAAAATTTAGCTTAAAATCGTACAAGATAGACGCGTTTATTAAAATAACTTCGATATCGTGGCTAAGTAGGAATTATCCTTAGGACAAAAGTTTAATTTTAACTAAATATTCGTGAAAATTTATCAGATATATTAAAATAGATAACAACAAAGTTTGAGATCCGTATCACGTAAGATAAGAGGTAGTGTTTAATTCTAAACATAGCTCAGATTCTTGCAGAATTCGTATCTCCACCAATATCAATATCACCCACACAACTCAACAAGCCAAGCAAGAACATCCCGAATCAATAAGAAGAGATAGCGCCACCTCCTGCCTTCTCCTAAATATGCCAAGTTCCATTAACGAAACCCTCTCATACAAAAAGCCCACAGCGGAGGGTATTAGGAGCAATTCATGCGTAGTGCTCTATTAATTCATAGGACAAAAATCGTGGCGCCATGTGCACAATGCACATCAACATACCTGCAGTGATTCTATCTCATCATTTTCAGGTAGCAGAGAGGGATGCACTGATCCTCCAATGGCCTACTTTTAAGTCCATTTTTCTTTTCGAGTTGTTCACAAATGGTGAATTCATAAGTTCCGACACCATTGAAGGTTGCTCGATCGCTCCGGTTGAAAAGATTGAAGGGTGTAAATTCAAAGGCAAATTTTGAACATTTATTATACCGTCATCATCATTGGTATACCCAACTATTCATTTTAAAATTAATACCAAAAGTAAAGATTTGAAAATGTTCAGTTTCACGCCCATCACCTTCTTCATTCAATGTAAAATGTTTGATGACGGAATTGAAGAATTTTTTTTTTAAAGAGTATTTCTAAAGACGTTTTTCGGGAAGAAGTTAACACGTTTCATCACAAAATTTGTTTCATTCAGGAAAATGGAAGATTAAGAGGGAGAAAGAGGGACGAAGATAAGGAGAAGGGGTAGTGAAAGTATGTGTAAAACATTAGGCTTAGAGAAGAGTCCTATACAACACTTCAAGAGCCCCAAATGGTCGAATCAGGATAAAACATTTTGAACTTCCAGGACGAAGACCTGAAACGAGCACAAGTAATCAAAGGTAGGATTTTCAACCTCCTCACCAGGTGTCAAATGCTCCGGAAATGATCAGAAAAAAAAGGAAAATCGAACCAAAATAAAAAATCAGAAAATGCCTCTTGAAGAGATTGAATGGTCGAATAAAAAACAAAACAAATAAATGCAACTAAAATTGAAATATTTAAAATATAAAGATTTTGAAAGTGAAGGAAAACATTCAGATGACAACCTGGAGAATCAACATCCCATAAGGGATTTTGCACTTATACATCAAAAATAATAACTTAGCTCTACTACATGGTGTCCCTAAATTCTGGACACATAGACAGGATGCATGTTTTCAATAGAAAATAATGAACTACATTTTATTCAATTGAATATTCATAAATAACATGTTCGATGTGATTCCACCATTTGTGATGCAAAGTTCGATGCGTTTTGTGACATTCATTCGATGTGCGTCAATTTGGGCACATTAATTTATGATGCGCTATTCCCTCAGGTGTCTGGTATCTTCATTTCACTGAGTTCACCACCTCTTTTAGCACACCACACCTAGAAAAAGAAGTCAAGGTAGGGTAAAATCTGGTGAACTAAGGCTATATATATTGTGATATTTCATATGGGTCTAGACTTTATGGACACCCTGCGAAGATAAAACAAAGAACATTATTTGATTAAAGCCCTCGAAGCATACTTACTGTAGTGCCAATTTCGGCGATTATAATTTTGAAACCTTTACAACTTCAATTATTCATAACTATTCAACGAGAACATTAAAAGGGCCAAAGAGAATTTTCCTTCGGAATAAAAAAGATTTTAAACTCACTATTCAGTGAGAACATAAGCTTATTCCTGATTTACGATTTAATAAGAAAGAGTCTCTTTGTCTTCAAAAACTGACTAGAGAAAGATAATGTTTCTCATATTTAATTCAAATTAAGAAAACAGTTCGAGACCTATGTTTGCTAAAACAAAAATTACCAACTGGTTGAAAATTTAGATGTTTTCTTTAACGATTTTAAACATATAAAGGCTCTTCAGTTGCATAATTATAAAAATGCTTTGTATGATACATTATTTTAGGAAAAATCTTAAAAAGATGCAAATAATCATTTTTTTTTTAATAATCTTATGAGCAATTAAAAGATGATTATCGTACGTTAAGAAATTAACATTTTCTGATTAAATTTGTGTATGCCCCTCTGCATATCAATAATTTAAATCGTCAAACTCCAGCTGCATCACAACTTGAAAAAGTTAAAAAATTTAATCGAATTATGATATTATTTAGTAAAACTTAATTTGTATACTGATTTTTTGTATCTGAATTCTCTAAAGTAGATATAAATGACCAACAACCATACGGCATTGCCTTGATTAAAATGAAAGTAGATACCACAAAAAACAAGTTGAATTTTTACCTTGTGGTTCCTTAGAACACTTGACGTTTCTCTCCGTTTTTAATTAGAAATAAACAAACATGTAAACAATCGAAAAAGATTCAACTGAAAACAAAACTACAAAATGTGCACAGGGAACAATTAAAGTTTACCTAAACACAATAACCGTTGTCTCATTTTGTCAAGAAAAATGGGAGAGATCTGTTTTTTCACCGTTCCAGATGAGTTCTCTTTTGCAAAGGGTGATATTTGAAAAGATAAAGACAACTTCATGGCTGAAGAAGCAATTCTTTGTTCTTCAATAACAATAGAGAATTATTGTAAATGAAGGATATCTTTAAGAGAATTCAAAACAAATTGGAGATTTCCAGAAATGGGCTTCAGCTCCGTTTTGCTCATTAAGTGAGCTCTTTGAGGAGAAAAAGATTCAAACATTATTTTAGAGGAAATAATCTTTTCAAATTTTAGATTCGTAAGTAGAGAGTTATGGAATGATGTACCTGCAGAGGTTGTTAATAATTAAAATAATTCTACGATCGCATTGACAGAATGGTTTTTGTGGCTAATAAATTGCATATAGATAGGCTATAATTATTTTTTCCTAAATATAACTTCAAACTAATTGGTGTTTAACTAAATGCTGCAAACAACATTGGCCCGCATAGGTATGAAAGAAGTGATAAGAAAAATTACGTTATGTAGCATCCATCTGGGCGGGCCCCCCCCTTCTTTTGTGCTGGGATTTGGAGGTAAAACTTTTTTAATCTTATAAAATGATATATTAACTTTATTAAAATTTATTTTTCATAATTTTATTTCAAGGAAAACTTCATCTTGATACAAAATTTAAAGGAAAATTCTAATATATCTTTAAAAAAGCGGGATTAAAATAAATAAGTTTATTATTCATTATTTTTGGATTTCCCCCTAAAATATTTACTTCATCATCCCACCTTATATAATACATAAGTATCTGTATTTAGAGAGCGCTTAGGGAGCGCATTCCTCTGCCAACACTATTGTGTTTAGAACTCGTACAATCATCAAATAGTTTCCAGACGAAGCCAACACAAATGCCAATAATCCCGTTTATCAGATAGATCTGATAAACGATACACTGTAAAACAAATATAAGACCGTTAAATGTTTGTTATCATACATTAGAAATATTCACATGAAAAATAACATATTAAAAGAAATACCTTAAATTCGAACTTCTAAACCTATCCACATTTAAAATAAAGGTTCTCGACTAATGCCAGGTTCTAATATGGTCATACCAAATTGGCGAACAGCCTCAGACAGAAATAAAGCGATATCATCTAATTCCTCGACCTTGGAAACACATCCTATTTGGACTCCGAAGTTTACCATTAGCAATTTAACAGTTATCAATATAGTTATCATTTTCGGGAATGGCCGAATGAATCCGGAATTGCCTGCATTAGACACAGTACCAGGATGGGTTTGAAAAATAGAAAGTAAGCAAGATGCAAAAAAGGAAGTGATTGTGCAGTAGTAAGCATTTTATTGTTTTTCAGGTGACTTTATAATTGGAGAAGTGAGTGGAAGTGGTAATAATAATACAGTATAATATCGCTGTTTACGAGTAAACAGGAAAAAGTGAATACAAAAAATACAGAATTTAAAACCAGCTAAAACCAGAAGTTCCACTCAAGGCAACTTAAAAGAAGAGGGAAGAGGGTGAAAGTCAGAGAGGAAGGAAAGATAAAAGAAAGAAAGGAAAAAGAATTAGTTTTTCAACTCGTATTTCTGTAAAATCATATTCAATCGAGTCTATTTTTTAAAATGCACTGAAATGCTAAGGGTCATTGGATTGGCAGGATGCATCAACATACAATGTATGTATCATCAGGCGCATAAACATGAGGTCAGCGCAATGTTCTTTCCCTTGCAGGAGATTCGGAAGCAAAAGACTCACCGGAATGACTCCCTCGCAGGATGGTGCCCTGTGTAGAATAATGCACCTTTTACCTGAGATGGCGGCAAGTCATCATGGCCCAATGCAGTCTAAAACTGCATAGATTGAGGTTTAACTTACCTTCCTGATGCCCAGAGCCTCAAAAGACTTTGACGACCGTGGAATGCCATTCATTTCCGTGTCTCCGAAGTTGTAATAAAGTTCCCTCTGACAATCCATCGCTCTCGCTCACTAGCCCGTCCATAGGTTTTAAGTCTCTCTCCCTCTTACTCTTGTCAGGTAAATATTTTCCATTTGTTAGACATCCCTTTTTACGGTACTGTTGGCTAACCTTAACAATACCAGTAGGCTCCTTGTATGGCTTATATTCTTTATGTTGCTATATAGACAACATAATCTCAGTCACTATGTTGACTACTTAAAAATGCAAATATTTTATATACATGAAGAATTAGCTTATTTTAAAAAATATTGATCCAATGAAAGGTAATATAATTATTGCAATATAATGATAATTATTGGAGAGGTCGAATAGCATTGCTCGAAAGATAGGGCCCCATTATACCAGAGCTCTAAGAAATACCATATTTTTACCAGAGAATCACGAAGAGCAATATACAAGGGAAGTTGGCTTATATGAGAGCACATAATTATAAATTAGCTGATTTATTTCGATTCAGGTGAATATGAAGGAAAGTTAGTCATTGATATAGTTTGGATTTAGTGATATCACTAGATATCTTGGGTTTAAATACATTTAATTTTGCAATGACACCACCTTTACAGAAAAATATTCTTCGTTGTAATATGGAATGAAAGTTCTACTTGTAATTCGAAACAATGAATTCAAAATCTTTTGGTCGACTAAAGTTTTTAAATAGTGTTAACAATCAAATGAGATACTGGCCTACCACCGAAGTAAATTGTTTTCATTGTAGAAGGCAATGTCTGATAATTTGTTTGTTTTTAGTGTTTGATCTTCAAGGATACTAAAAATTGTGTAGTGTGTTCATTGCTCAAGCAAAGCTCACTCATCTCAGGAAATATTGGGATGGGGTGAAACTGAATAAAAGATGGATTGGAGTAAGTACTTTCGTCTATTCAACATTTTCAAACTCACAATGGTAAGAAAATATTTGACACACAGTATTTATACTAAGCACCTTTCCCTATGAGGTCAACTTTTTAATGCTATCAGATAAGTCGGATTTTATAAAAATTGATAAAATTGGATCTAGCGAAAACAGCCCTGGGCTAATGTTGAGATTACTCTCCTTTGTGTGGGAGATTAAAAATGACTCCAGGATATTTCTCTTTATTTCTATGTAGGTCAAACTTCCCAAAATGTTTTCATGAGGACCCACAACACAAAAATGCAGTAATTAAGGGATATCTGAATAATGCCTTAGCTGTCCACAATTACAAGATGGGACACGGAATTAACTGGTCAAAAACTGATACAATAATCCATAGTTATAATTTTATAAAGAGAAATATCCTGGAATCATTTTTAATGTCACTAGATCCAATTTTATCACTGTTTCTAAAATCCGACTTATCTGATAGCATTAAAAAGTTGACCTAATAGAGAAAGGTGCTTAGTATAAATACTGTGTGTCTTATTTTTTCTTACCATTGTGAGTTTGAAAATGTCGAATAGACGAAAGTACTAAATCCAATCCGTCTTTTATTCAGTTTCCTTCCGTGGTACATATTCATATTTATAGTTATTACGCGCTAACTTTCGTTATATTTCCCATATATTTCCCATATATATATATATATATATATATATATATATATATATATATATATATATATATATATATATATATAAACTTTTGTTATGTGAAAAAATATTTAAATGAAGTGAGTAAAGAGAGCACCATCAATATATTTAAACATAACAAAGAACCTCAACAGAGTAGTTAATCAATATAGTCAGTCCAATATGTACCTGTAACACTAATTAGGTACCCTCATCTTCACTCCCGCTGGGTTTTTCTTAGTTTTATCGTGGTGAATAGTTGGCGAACATTTTACTATTTAAATATTCACCTTTATCACACCACTTCTAAAACCTTCTTCTTTCTATTACTTTCGCAATGCCATCGCTTCATCGCTCCCTGGATCTATGTATGTATTATTCCGAGGATTCTTCTGATATTCCTCGCCATTTGTCGCCTTTCGACGAGGCCCAAATCACTTTGGCAAAGGTTAGGTTAGGTTAGGTCCCTCCTTGAAGAGGGACCTCCGGGATATCTAACTAAAGAATCGGGGGATAGGAGCGTTCCTGAAGATATACTCTGTATTTTGTTTGGTACCTAACTTATTATCACGAAGCTGTCCCTGGCCTGTGAATAAGACTTAGTTCCACGCCTGGGTTCCGGGATCCAGTTTCGGTGAAATCAGACACACACAAAAATATTTGCCCTCGCATTGGTAGGCGGCAATGAGGTTGTGCGCAGATTCTGGGCGCACAATAAAAAAAATCTGCTGCCTCGACCCCCGCACTCAACACATCACTCTTCCATACTGTAACTTTCTGAATTGTTCTTTAATATCCAAATTGCCTTCCAACGACGCCCTTTCCGTAGTACAAAAGGGCTTGGCAGCGATAACCATTCCGGCCTAGTGTTATATCTTTGAACTCTACGTAGAGGGAAGCTTTACTGTGGAATTGCTCGTCCATTTCTCCTACGCCTACTTACAATTACTCATATTTCTACATATATCTCTCCTCCCCTATCACTCGAATTTCCTTATTTTCGATCTAATCAGCATTAAGGATCTCATCTCCGGGTCATCTAAACTAGTCTTATTTTTCTACTTCATAAAGAAAGATCAAGAGTAGAAATGATCCCGTATATTTTGTTCTGGACAAAGTTTTCTCCCAATCCACAATGCGTCTCTGAGTGCAAAGATCTCACCATTCAATGTAGCAGCAAATCATTCTTACTTGGTATAAGGAAGAGGCCCCGAATGAACACTATTCCTCAGCGAATAATATATAAAAACTCTTCTGTTATCAAATGATTCGCGTTGGTTTGGGAATATTGTTCCCTTTCTTTTTCCCGCAAGTGATGAGAAATTGGGATTCCAACCGCTTTCACATACCCGCCATTCCCTTAAAAAACTAGCGCGCACATTTGTATTTTTAAGCGAGTAATTAAACTATTTATTTTCCCGTGTTTTTGAGCGTTTCTTCCTTTTTTTTAGCAACTTGTCCGTTCTTTTGCCCCAATTTCAAATGTTATGGTTGGACGACATGCTAGCCAAAACGTTTTCCTATTCCAAAGCATTATTTTTCATGCTGCCTCACTCAATTCTTCTTTCCTTTCATAACACACGGTAATGCCTTTCCCTTTTGTTCCTGTCTTCTTTAGAATTGCTCAGGAAATTTTATCAGAGCCGAGGAATTTGTCATTCTTTCACTTCATTACGAAACGCTGCACTCTTTCTTCGATTATAATCCCCATTCTCATCTCCAATTCTTTACACACTTCGAAAACGTCATCACTCTTGCCTCATTCCTCCCTATTTAGGAAGTTCTGAAGCTCCTAATTTTCTCAGCCCTTTCGGCAACATTCATATTTTTAGGTTCTTACGAAGAGTGTCCTCCACCATTCTCCTCCTTCGTCCTCCACTGCAATTGGAATCCAGGGTACATCGTTATTATGAAGACCGAGTTGTATATCTTGAACATTCAGTTCACAGTCATACCAATTATTTCATTAAATAGACTTCAATTCTATGCTGTAGCTAAGTTGTGTCGGAAAGGAAAATTTTACCATCATTTATATTAAATTTAATGATTTAACATTTTTATTTTGCTATAATTTGTAATGAGTAATTTTTAAATATTTTTAATTACTGCATTTTACTATTTATGCAAACATTAATATTTTCTTATTCCTCGGTGAAGCTTTTTATATCATAATTTTAACGGACCATTTATTAAAAATGGAAACATGTTTCAAAAGGTTGAAGCGGAAACTTTGTTTTGAATTTTTTTAATCTCCGTCCCCTCAAAACTGCCTTCATTACCATCCTCGGATTCTTTTAGGTATTTGCTTTGTTCGAGTTTTCGCGGTGGAATTAGTCTTCCCCGTCATTGAGAGTCTTCCTCTCTCCTCCACAATTGTAAAAGGCTTTTACCATTGTTTCGCTTCAAACTCAACCTCACACTGCCTATGTATCTTCAGAATAATTACCCCACTCTTTCTACTGCGACGAAATACAAGAAAATACACAACACTGATTTGTGGACGTCTCTAGAAACCTGAACTAGAAAATAATGTCAAAATTGATCCAAGTTAATTTTTAAAAGCCTAAATGGAGTTTTAATTGATCAAAATCTTACTATTTCCTCCCTGGTACTTTTTAGATAACCATTTCTGGCATATTCTACAGCTGTTTCTAAAGGTAATTTATGGATATTTGTTGCACCGCATCGTAGGAGTCGGGATTTCTAAATGATCTGAATTTTGAGCCATTTCGGTTAATTTCCTGGTGTGTTTTTATACTACACCTCCATCATTCTTCTTCTACACATAAAATAGGGTCGGTGTGCATCAACTCATTTCTTCCTTACCAAGCGCAACCAAAACCATAACTTTTGATATACTGAATTTGGCCTTTCAACTGAACGGAGTAGTATCTGATGTACCATCTCGTTCTGTCTTGGTTCATTCCCGGCTATAAAGCCTCAATCACGCTCCATTTCATCCACACTCCTAGCACACCTGCCTGAAACAACATCATGCACTTACTCCTCAATCAGTTCTTTCTCTCTCAAACACTCATTCAGATAATTATCAAACCATATTTTATAAGGTCCCCCACACACTCGCAAAGCCTGACGTTCACTCTCGTATACATTTATTTAGAGCCATTCATCTTTCATGACCACACCACCTCAGAACGTTCTCAGCCATAGCCGCGTCCACACCCCTAATCACACTACAATCTTTTAGCAAGTCGTTCCTAGCTCTATCTTTCGCCCAATACAAATTCATCTCATGCTGTCAATTTGTAAGTCTCACACTCAATTTCTATGTTACTCTTTCCATAGCATAGCAGATGCTACTATAGTGTATGTCTACACTTTTGTTTACTCTATAATATTCATTCTATCAACAATCAACTCATATATGAGTGGTTACAACAATAACAAATATGGTTACTACTTTTTCAACCTACATTCCAATATAATATTCTTTTCACTCAACGTTAAAAGATAAAAAAATAATCAAACTAAAAGAAGAAAAGGAAAACTGAAGTTGGTTTGAAACTAGAAATTTCTTATTTTCACTGAAATATGACGTGGTTAAGTTGTGGTAATTTTATCTTAAACTTTTAAATAATTCGCTACCAATGTTGTTAATGTTATTTTTTTGCGCGATCATAATTTATTGGACCCAGTGCAAGATGCAAAATCATTTAGTAAATGCGGAATGTTATGCTACAGAAAAGAAAGTGGCACTGTAAAAGCGAATTTTGGCCAGTGCGCCGTTGCCCTAAGAGAGGATGCCAAACATCCAGATCAATAAGAAAAGGCAATGTTTTTATTCATTATACAGACTTGAATAACCGCATCAATAATAGGCTAACTCTCTATGAAATCCTAGAGCTGGTATTCTTGTTCAGGATGGAAATTGCTATTTGTCGTGGTATGACATTACATTATATTAATACCATATTATATCTATGGGAGAGGACCAATAACTTGAAAGCGAAACGACAAAAGAGACGGAAAACCACGCGTTCAGACGGGCTGAGTAACGAGAGAGTGTAACGAGGTCAGGCAAATTATGGACAATGGCAAAGTTCAAAGTTATTTAAAGAAACATGTACAAAAATAGAATTTTATTTACACAAAAAAATAATAAGAGAATTGAAGGTTAAAATTAACTCAGAGAATTAACGGGCAAAAATCACATCAATAAACGAAGGGGGGAAGATTAACTCATTTGGGTTACTGAAGGGGGGAGGGGGGGTTGGCTTACGGATGTCTTCTGTACGTGAGGTGAGACTGCTTGGACTTCAGAGCGGGAGGTGAGAGTGATGACGGTTCACCAAAATCAAGGGGAAGGGGCGGTAAATTCCGGTCCAGGGGAGAGTATTTCGGCTACCCGAAATAAAGAGGGCTTCGACAGGAGTTGATGAAAGAAGTCGGGAAAATCCCTCGGTGTGATCGTTCAGTGGAATTACCTCCTGGCTGGGGCTAATTCCAAATACACAAAATAGTCCAGCTGTCACTTTGCTTTGTTGCTAGCACTTGACTTGGAACCATGGGAAAATCTTCTGGGTTCTGGCGAGACTTCTCAACTCTGTGTCTCTTCCGGGGAGTCGAGCGTTATTTATCTCCGAGGCTCTTCCCGGAGTTGGGGGTTAGCGGGAAACAGCTCTACTCTCGAAGGGCCTTGAATCTTCTTGCAGAGCTATTTTAGCCCGCATAAAGGTGAATCGTGGGTGACTTAATTCGAGGCTACCGCTTGTGGAAGGGTGGAGGGGGGGGGGGGTAGGCTTACCACTTTAGGCCTAGCCGGGCCTTCTGCTGCACATGGGAGTTCCTTTCTGCTAAATATCTTTCACGTGGGGATTCCCTCACACTATGAATAGCGCACAAAGATTGACACGAATGTCATTTAGCATCTTTTCGACTAGTATTATATGTGCCGCTAAGTATGTTTACAGCAATTGTGTCATCGTGTCATCTAAATGTTTGGCACTCTTGATTCACCTATCCAAATCGACGAGGCAAGATTCGCGGGAAGACGGAAGTACAAATGCCTCAATATGTTACAAGGTGATTGGCCTCAAAATTAAGAAGATATTGATGCTAATGTGTCAAGCAAAAGTATATGGCAAGGATAGACCCAATTGCAATCAGATCTCGGGATTTTGGATTGAAGCAAAAATCTGATTGCTAATACTTTACGTACTAAGTCGTGAAAAGAATACTTAGCTACCAAAATTTTAAACGTAAAGTCAAATTGGTTTAGTGATTGATCCATTCCGAAGAATAGCCAGAGTATCAAAGTCGTTCGACCCTGGCATATTTCCCGTCTTCAGTAAATCATCAACTCCATTATGTCGAACACCGCATCAGGCGCTCATACGGACGCTTGTGTTGACTGCTCGTGTTTGGCTCCAAAAATAAATATACTGAAGAAAAAAAGAGTTCCAATCTGGTTATTACGATTCAATCTAGATTTTTTAGTCACTTGTTACGGAAGGAAGCAGACAATTCATTTATTGCTTCTTTACCTGACATTAGAACTGTTTACCACTCCTAGTTTTAACCTTTCCTTTTTATTAATAAGTGCTTTGATATAAATTAAACCTTAAACTATGTAACTTAAATATTTTTTATGTATAAAATTATTCTAAATAAATTTGTACTAAAATCACCTATTTCGCTATGCTTTCTTCACTCTTATTTTTTCCTGAGTTCTTTTAATATAGGTGCTGATTATGTCCTTAGGAGAGAATGTCCGTAAGATATAAAAGAGTCCCTGAGTAGCATTCTACTTGTGTGAAGTTGCAAAAGTGGAATAAAAGAAAAAAAAGATAATGAAGAAAGCGAGCGAGAGAGAGATGCGTGGTTCGGAATCAACGATAAAATCAATACGTCCACACAAAGGAATTGTTCCATTCTATGAAATCATTCTGCTATATACAGAAGGATAAAATAAATCTACTTCGACTCTTTTACTCTCTTTTTCACTTCAATCTTTTTACTTATCATGCAATTTCTCTCTACCTTCACAGATTCACGCTTACCCATCCCCATCTGGGTCCACTTAGACCCTGTAAAGATTGAGAGAGTTAGATGAAGGGTCAACCGGGGGCCATTTTCCACCCCTCTCTCGCTCGGGAGAGTGGGGTGGAGACGGTCTTATGCCGGCGATAATTTTTTTCCTCCTATTATATCCCCGACAAAAAAAAATGATTCCCTAATAGAATTTGTTCATCCATACCAAACATTCTAATTTCCTCTTTAGACATCGTGTATCTTATTTCAACTCTCTCTTCCTTCCTCAGCTTTACATAGACAAGACTACGCTGGGTTAAGGTGTGTCAATTTGTGAGGTGAATATTATTTTTTGCCAATTCCTTCACTAAGGGGTTCCAAAACTAAGTGTTTGGATGTGAGTAATTCAAATCTGCTATTACTTTAGTGATTGCTCATCATTTGGCTTTGGTAAATCTACATTTGAACAAAACTCATATATTGCTCAGAAAAAAAAGACATTTAGAAAATTTAGCTTCTCAAAATGCTATAAAGTACATATAGACATTTTTTTCTTCTGGATAAGACATATCCCAGTAATCATAAAATATCTCCTAGTAATCATCGAATTCAAATCTACTATTATTTTTGTGATTGTTCATCATTTAGCTTGGAAATCTATATTTGTATAAAATGACCTATAAATCGCTCTCAGAAAATGGCAGTCATGCTAAAGAAAGTCAGTTTCTCGGCATGAAACCTATCCCAGTTATCAGCCACCAAGATGCTTCCTGGCCTCGGTATTAGCCCTCACGTTTCTCATACGAGTATGTATACACTCTGCCTGCTGCCTTGTGACTTGTATCAAACACCTCTGTTATGAAGCATGATAGGGCCGATCTATAACTTGCATAGGTTTGTCAAAGAACTTCTTTACTTCCACTTTAGTCAGTTTGCATGTCAAAGGAGGTTCGAATACCACATTTAGACCAGTCTATCAGCTCCAACACGGAAGAGGTATTGGTGTTGATGGAAGTACCAAAAAACTTTGAGTACAAAACAATGTTTTGGACAGCAGCTTTCTTCTCCTCACTGTCACCTGAGCACGGGAGTGTGTGGATTATCATTTCGCTGAATGAATTCTATGCTGAGTAATTGATGTTGGGCAAAACAACATCCATTAAGGCCTTCTTATGTAGTTTAAGTATTCCCAAATGAAACAAGATGTGTCACGGGTCTCCCACCCAAGAATATTGTAATTTGATGTTGAACTAACAGCGGTAGTACACATCAGCAATGTATTTAACTATCAGTCCTAAGTTCCAGACGGTTCTGGCTTTAAGGCCATGTTTTGAAACCAATATGCGACAAAGCCTGTTTACTGTTTTTAACCACCTAGAATATCTCACATAACCAATTTCAAGAACGGCAATGTCTATGGGGATTTCTCCTGTCCGTGTGGCCTGTGTGATCTTATACCTCTTACGCTTTATCAGTAGAGAGATCATTAAAGACCCTGTCACACAGTAAAGTAAGAAGATCTTCAATTCATTGTTTAGTGAATGATGGATAAATTTAAAATTATGTTGCAATGTTTAGCATCCTGCCTCCATTGCCTCTCAATCAGCATAACTTCAGCAGGTATTTTACTCGTTTAGCCTTTCTCAGGAGTGAATAGGTAGAGATAGATTCCACCTGGCTCAGTGAACAGAAAAACATGCTCTTCTTTGATGATGCCGAGAAACTAACGATCTCAATATTCTACCTTCAGCATAACCTTAGTTGTATCTTTACGACTTTCATCGAAGAAGCAGTCAATTTCACCTTTCTTACGAAGTTCATAAAAAATCTGATCCAGAGATTTCCTATTTTTTTCTTAGTTCCTCTTGACTTAATTGCGATCAGCTATAAAGAAGTCACTTGTCCTCTTCAAAGATAAAGCTGGCATTCTTAAAGGCAGAAGTGGTGATTGCAGCTGTAGGACGAAGGCCAACACATTCATAGCAACATTAGGTATTTCTAATGCTTTATACTGTGACTTTTTATTGGAATTTGAAGATGTGGTTAATCTTTTCAATGTCACTTTATAAATTCAATCTTTACAATCGTGAGCTATTTGTCCTTCATTACAAAGAAAATTATTTCTCTTGATGGCATTGGAACATTGGCTTGCTTAACTTCTCGGTCTATATTCAGCAAATCTTCTTCTTTCAGCCTCTTGCCACTTCTGCTTTTTTAATTATCTGTTTTGCTCGAGTTGATCTGGCAAACCAATCTGATGTGATCCAATAGAACCAAACTTTTGTTTTTGACCTGTAATCAAAACAGCTGCCTTTACAGGGATCATCATCTCCCTAGACAATGTACAATTAATGTAACGTTTTTTTAAAAAAAAAACGAGGGCAGCCAAATTCAGAGCATAGAACAATTTCTATACTTGCCATTTGAGAATGCCCCTCAAAAAGCTTGTCATGTTTTTCAATGAAAGCCACTTTGACATGTAGCCGTCCTCTCTCAAGAGATATGTCTTTTACCTGCTCCTAGTTCTCTTGGATCTTATTTATACATGTGACTCGTAATTATACAACGGGCGCTACATAAGAAATGTTCGCTCCTTACTCACTTCTCAAACATTTTAGGCTAAATGTCCTTTTCAAGACCTGCTGCTGGTTAATCTCCCACATCCTCACTACGTTGTTCTCTAAGCAATAAATAGTCGATATTTCTGAAAGTCATGCAGAGTTGGGAGTCCAGAAGAAAACAATTCTCTAGCATTTTCAATTAAGTTGTTCATATGTGAATGACCCCACTTTTGTCTTAATTTTAAAAGGCTGTGAGGGAATTCCACGTGGAATTTCTTTTCCAGCCCGGAAGTTCCATGTGCTGGAGAAGATTCTGTTAGGCTTAAATTGGTAAGCCTAACTCCCTCTCCCTTCCACAAGTGGTAGTCTCGAACCGCGTCCACCACGGTCCACATTTACACAGGTTAGAATATCCTCGGCAAGAAGATTCGAGGCCATTCGAGAGTAGAGCTGTTTCCCGCTACCCCCCCCCCCTCCCCACGGGGAGAGCCTCGGACATAAATAGTGCTCGACTCCCATGAGGCAGACACAGAGTTGAGAAGTCTCGCCCGGACCCAAGAAGATTCCCCTAGTTCCAAGTCAGGTGCTAACAACAAAGCAAAGTGACAGTTGAACTATTTTGTGTATTGGAATTAGCCCCAGCCAGTGAGGTAATTCCATTTACCGATCGCTACCGCGTTATTTTTCTGACTTCTCTCATCAACTCCTGTAGAAGCCCTCTTCGTTCGCCCTCGTTTTGGGGTTGCCGAAATACTCTACCCTGGACCGGACGTTACCGCCCCCCCAGCCTTTTATGGAGAACCATCATCACTTTAAGTTCCCGCTCAGAAGTTTTGAGCGTCCTCGCCTCACGGGCGGAAGACATCCGTGAAGCCTTACCCCGTCGTCTTACCCGGAATCCTCGTAAGCCAACCCCTCTCCCCCTTCAGAAACAGATTTGAGTTAATTCCCCCCAAATTGAATAGTCTCCTCCTGATGCATAACTACAATTCCCTCCCCCTTCCCCTCGTTTTCTGATGTAATTTTGCCCATCAATTCTCTCATTATTTTTTTGTAAATAAAATTATATTTTTGTACATGCCTCTTTAAATAACCTTGTGCTTTGCCATTGCCCATATTATACCTGACCTCGTTGCACTCTTATCTAGATGTTTCGCCCGTCGTAACTCGTGGTGTTCCATCCCTTTTGTTGGTTCGCCTTTAAGTTATTGGTCCCTCCCCCATAGATATAATATGGTATTGATGTAATGTAATTCCATACCACGACAAAGGCATTATATATAGGTCGATTCTTACTGGTTAGGATGGTAGCAGTGATTGTTACATAATCTTCAGCACACTGATAAATATGGTTAAACCTGTAAAATAAGAAAAAAAAACAAGGAATAGTTATACTTATAAATATGATCAATATCATTTAATTTCCCCAAACAGTAAAGAAAATAGCAACATTTGAGTAGTTTATTATGAAGCAAAATTTAATTATAATAAAATAACAGGAATATCTTTAGAATTCATAAGTCGTGCTGCAAACTTTTAGCGCCCCTCATTTATATAATTTGAAAGTGGAAAAACTGACACACCCTAACGCTGCGTGCTCCATGGAGTTTCCTCTTTGGACTTCTCGAGATATATATCTGACCTACGACCTCTCTTTCCATTGAAATGTGCGCTCACTCACACATTTCAGCCATTACGTTGCTATTTCTGCTTAACAGAATTAGTTAACTATTCCTTGTATTGACACTTGAATTAGAGAGACAAGATAGAGTTGAGAGATATAGCATGAGCAACTATGGACTATTCTGGATCCAGAGGGCACCGTTTCCTCGACACAAGGTACCAAGTTTCCTTGACACAAGCCATCAAGTTGTCCCCTTATTCCAGTGTTTGTCAATTTAACTATGTAGCTTGAATTTCGATTTCCTTTAACTTTACTTGTCCCATAGGTGTATCTGACAGCCTCAATGACCAAAAGGCGACGATAAAATGAATCGATTCATATAAATTTTATTCCCCTGGTATTGAAGGCTCTACTCAAAAATAGAGTTAATTAAGGTTTCTGTATTAAATAACTGTTCGTTTGAGTTAAGAAAAAATTTCTCCTATACATCCAAAATCTATATACATTTTTTTTTCCATTAATGAATTTTAGATACATTTAAATGGATATCGTATATGTTATATACGAATTCATACTTTTTTCCGATAAATTTATGTTGTTTAAATCTACCAATAGTATTCACTATACATATTGTCATGTTACACAGGACATAAGGGGGACCGATCTCCCTACTGAGCAAGAAGAAAATCAGCTCTACTTCTGAGTGCATTAAATGAGAAGGCTATGAATGGGCCGTTTTAGGTTTGTTGAAATTCACCAGGTTCGAGCCTTCGCCACCAGTCAAGGTAAATAATAAGAGGAAATCGATACTTTCACCAGTACCAATAGTCTAGATGAAACCGAAAGACCATTCAAACAACCAATAAGTTTGTTTGGTGCCTCAAGTAGGTCAATGTTACCCCAAAGGTAAAATAAATACATGGGAATTACGAGTGTAAAGGTGGTAAAAGGACATTTTAAACTATTAGCAACTATCTCAATGGTATCGTTAACATAACGCCAACCTAACATCTTCGGAATTAATGATGAGAGAAGGCACTCAGTTTAAAAAATGATTGCTCAATATCGGACTGAGAGAGGAATTCATTGCTCACCCAAATTTGGAAGGGAAAGGGGGAGTCTACAGTAAAACTAAAGAGTGTGTTTTTTCATGCAGAGATCAATCAGTTTAATGAAGCAATTCAGATCACTTGGTAATAACTTCTCTTCGTCAAACGCGGAGTAAAATGTAAACTGACAAGACGCATTGGGCTTAATTCAACCCTTCTAAACTCGGTAGCAAAATCCACAGAGTTCCTCAAATAAGCAATGAACACTATTTCCACAAACATACTCTGGTGCCCCGAAATCTACTGTCGTGACTCGACAATATAATCTGTATATATGAGTATACAATTAGTACAATTGATATGAATTTAAAGATGTCTGGTGACGGGTTGAATTTGAAAGAAAAAATAATAATACAAATTAGTGTTACAAAATAGTTAATAGTGGGGAAGAAAAGTTGAGCGGAAAAGAGAAAGTTATAAGTAACAGTATGAAAAGAAATGGGTTCTCCAGGTAAAACCGGAGGTCATATTTTTAATATTTATACAAAGTTATTTTAATCTTTCATACTAAATTGAGTTGAATTCTCCAGACATACTGGAGGTCTAATTGTTGAAATTATACAATCAGGACATTTTTCCTTGACAGAGAATTATATATAAAATCTGCATTTATTTTAATATATTGTTGTCTTATGTACAAATTTCCCAAAATCCTTGTGCTTGCTACTAAATATTCATTATTAATCACTGTTTATTAAATGTTTTTATTATTAATACGCTTAATCACTGAACTTTGTTATTAACCATTAAATATTATATTCATTAGTACAGCATTTACGTTCCTCTAATCTAACTAAAAATATGATGGGAATTACAAAATATTATCTCTCCTTTAGTTAGCTTGAGTACAGCATTAAAATCCTACTTAATCAAAACAAATGTATATAGTCATACGGGCTTACATGATCTTGAAAGGAACAGGGGTTGACGGATGTCGCTATATTGGATTTTTTACGATTCTTTGCGTTGCAGCTGGCGGATGGTGGTTTGTCCTGCAGTCGGTTGAAAACGATGTTTAATTCTTCTAATAACTAAATCTATCTGGTTATATTTCTAAAAGACGGAAAGAGGAGTTGTGCTACCTAGCTCAAGGAGTACTCCTCTTGGTAACTCTGGAGTTCTTCTAGTATCCTCGTCTTCTTCGCAAGGTTACCAAACTGGGTTTTGGTATACGAGGTGATCTCGAAAGTAATAATAGGGATTTACTTTGAGATTAATACTTCTTTTCTCAAAATTACTGAGATTGCGATTTGAGAGTCCCCCGAGGGTGAGCGGATCTTCTTTTGTCTTTCTCACGAAATTGCTGTTTGGCATTTAGGAATGGTGATCCAGCAAGATCTCTTGCTCAGTCTGTGAAGGCTAACTCGGTATGGCACCGATAAGTAAAAACGACGAACTTCTAAGTCTTAGAAGTCGATTTGGAACTTGGGGGAGGGACTGATCACATTGATCTAGTCCTCTATCAACTCTAACAGAATAATCATTTCTTTTCTTTCCTCACGGGCTTATTTATAGACCGGAGACCGCTTACCTAAGGAAGAAGGGGTAATGCCACTGAGGGGAGTGTGAGTGGTGAGGGGGAGGGGCTGGCACCGCGGAGCCCATGGTCTGCTTCTTAATGAGAGACACCGATAACTGTCACATTATTTCTCCTCGGTGGTCTTTTTTGATCTGGCACCGCTCTTTGGGGCGCTTTAACTTCGGGCCTCCGGACCTCGTAGGTAATCGGATCTTTTGAGAGCTGCCTAATGGTCTTTTGTGGCTACCTTGGTCCTGCAGCTCGACTCGACTACCAACTCGGCGGGGAGATTAGCGCCTTTCGGCAGTTTGACTGTTAGTCAGACGACTAAAGTTCTCACGCCCCTCATCTTCTGGAACGTTTCTCTCGCTCTCTCGAAAGAGGGACTTAACATATATTTCCGCTTGGCCCTCTGGGTGTAGTGATGTTATAATTCCTCTACAATTATTTTTAACTACTAAATATTCAATATTGGCCACTGTTTATTAAATGTTTTTATTATTAATTCGCTTAATCGTTGGACTTTATTATTATTATTAACCACTAAATATTATATTCATTATTAATCACTGTTTATTAAATGTTTTTATTAGTAATTCGTTTAATCACTGAACTTTATTATTATTAACCACTAAACATTGATTATTAACCACTGTTTATTAAATGTTTTTATTATTGCTTCGCTTAATCACTGAACTTTATTATTGTTAAATATTATTCCCTTTCACATATTTTTCCACTATTCGATCTCTGAAGTTTTTTGACCACTTTTAATTTTCTTATAGGTTGACATGTTGACGGTGTGCACACACGAATCCGGAATGTAGATAGCGCGTTCCGTCAACATTCCTCCTATCTCTTTTGGTGGCCACGGTCCTTCGTAGGTTCACTTGTAGTCCCCGCGAAGAATTCCATCGGTTAATCTAACCGAAGCACCGAAGACCTTGAGATCCACGTCAGCGGCGTTAAAGAAGAATCCTCATAATAGGATGTCTCTTTCCTCCGTAAGGGGTATTCCGGGATAGTCCAGGATATCGTCGTCCTCGTCTTCTTCCCCGTGAAGTTTATACTCTTGTTCTTCTGTCTCTTCTTCCTTTCGGGATTTTGTCTTTTTATTTTTATTTTGTTGTTTCTTCTTTGGGTTTTTGAGGGGACTTTCGTTTTTTGTCTCTTCACCTTCTGTAGTTATTTCTTCTTCTGTTTTTTTTTGTTGTTGTTGTTTGTCGGCCGGTTCTTTTTCATCTTCTTTGGTCGTGTCGTTTTGTTGTGGGTTGTCCACAAATTGTATTTTTAGCACTTCTTGTGAAGGGGGATTGGGAGGAAACCACAGTTTTTTCTTGAAACCGTTTTTCCGTAGTAGTTGTTTTAATTCTTCAGAAAAAGTGCCGGGGTTGGCTGGGTTTGACAAGTGTGCGTAGATGACCATGGTCATTATTTCTTTACACTCACTTCGCATCACCAGCTTTGGTGCCGTTGTTTCGGTGACCGTGGTTCTTGTAGCCGCTGGTGCTTCCAGGTAAATCTTTACCTCTGCCTCCTTTTCTTTTTTTCTTTTCGCGTTTTGCCCGGATTGTCTTTTTGCGGACGGGGCACCTCATGGCCAAGGTCCTGTGGTCCCCTCCGCAGTTTGCACATCTTCGTTTTTCTGAGGCACACTCCTTCCATGCGTGTCCTGGTCTGGAACAAATAGAGCATGTGACCTCGGTCGCTAGACATTCACTCATGGGGTGCTTTTCTACTGCTAAGCATCTGAAGCAGGTTTCTATTTGGACATATTCTTCTGTTTCTAACTGCTCAGGGACTACTCAGAGGTAAAACTCCAAGTGTCCCTCCTGTATAGCCCTTCGCGCCATCTCAGTGCTTGCGAAGATAACTTTGACTATGTTTTTGCCCAACTTTTCCACCTTGGCCATTTACGTCCATTTTTAGTGCTTAGAAAGCTCGGCCTTGATGTCTTCGCAGCTGTTGTCCGTAAAGAAGGGGTCAAGCTTTCTGAGGATGACTGATCGACGAACCATGATTTCGTGAGGGGATGGAAGCTTCAAGTCAATCTTCCGAAGGAGCTCTTTAGCTTCATCGGACATTATCTTCTCGACATCCTCGAAAGTCCGTTGAATTGATTGTTCTTGTAAACATATATTAATATTAATCGTTACAATAAGTAAGGTAAAATGATTGTAACCTTTGTGATTTGTGATGTACGATAACTGCGATAGTTTCTTTAAATATGTACGATATCAATTGTATGATAATTTCGGTTGCCGTTTTATATGTGTTCTTATTTCGAATTTGTAAATATTACGTTTCGCAGATTTATTGTATTGAATTCTTGTACAGTAATTGTCATTAAGTTCTTTTCGAATGGAATTGTAAATATATAATAGCTGTCTCTAACCTAGTGAAGAACCAATCATTTGTTCCCGTCAAAACACGTAATCTCGGGTGAACGTAGATCACTCGGTCAGTCAGTCATTTAGATACAGTAGTGTAAATATGTTACCTTCAGAATGGTCCCGAAAACATAGATCCTATCTGTTCCCTCAAATCTGAACTATGGGAACGCTTATTTCTTCTAAGCAACGTTTCGTCCATCGATATGTATCCTTCTTTGCGAGTAATTATCTTGGATTAGCAAGCCGTCAGTGTAAGACAGAAGGCCTGATGCCAGGATAGCGGTACTTTGTTAATTTGGAGTAATGAAAGGTTTGGAGTGATACAAGTGGCATCGCGTAATCGGCAGTCAGACAACATGATGGTTAGTCGAAATTTCCTCTTATTTTATTTTCATATCAACACAACGCAAGCGATCGATCAAAAATTTACACTTTTTTACATCTTTATTCTGGGTTATTGCGGTTATCTAGTAGTTAAAGTAACATTGCCAATTTAGTCGTAATTTAACCTACATAGGAAATAATTGGTCTAAAGTTAAAATGTGGATGTCGAGGTATGGCCAAGTGTACGTGAATATGCGCACACAGGCACTAAGGTAAGGCCAAGAAAAGTGACAACTGTTATTGTTTCTAAGAGTGCGATTTAATAAAGAGCGGTAGCTGCGGAACCAAGGAATATAACAAACACCATGATAAAAATAGACTTTTAATATATATATATATATATATATATATATATATATATATATATATATATAAATGGTCCATTAATTGAGACGGACTTAAGTTCCGAATACTAATTAGATAACCGTAGTTAGGGAATGGTTATTATGGGAGATTGAGGGTAATGAATGATTTTACTTCCTTTGAAACTCGAGGGTAAGGTGGGGCAACTATGGGGAGGTTTTGGCGACCTTGATTACTCACGGGGGATAGCCACCGAACCCACAGCGAGTGTGGCTACTCTTTTCGGACTCGCGTTTGCGAGATGCGGGCCTCCTGTCCTCAGGGGGTCACCGAACGAACTTCGAAGGGGAAGGGATGACTTCTCCACACTCGGCTTGAGCGAGCTAATGGGCCTCTTGTCGTAAGAGGTCACCAGATGCGACCTCCCGTCCTCAGGGGGTCACCGAATGAACTTCGAAGTGTGGGGGAAGATGACTTCTCCACACTCGGTTTGAGCGAGCTAATGAGCCTCTCGTCGTAAGAGGTCACCAGACGAACTTCGGAGGACGGCTTCTCCAATCCTTAATCCGAAGGCGAATGAGAAAGGCTGACGTTGCCTCACGAGACTCTACTCCTCGACCCAAAGACACGAGGGGTGATGTTTAGCTCTTCCGTGGTTTTTGACCGTCACTCACACTTCTTGGGTGAGAGCTCGTTGAAGTGCACTCCTTTCGAGGAAGTCTCGTTTAACCAAATCTCCCCGTCAGCCTCGAGCGGGGGCATAAATACCCGGAGCTATTCAAAACAGAGAAAGAGATTGAAACCTTCTTAAACCTCGTTATCGGGCGCGATGAACCAAGCGCCTTCTTACGAGGAAGTGTCAACGGATAGGATCAGTAGCCAGACGGGCGACAGTGCGGGGCCATAAACGCGGCTCACGCTGAGTCTACAAAGCAGTCTGAAGGTTAATATTTTAAATTTCATAGTACTTGCAGAATATTCTAAACCTTAAGCACTACAAAATTATTGGTAAGTAAGTGCAATGACGAAACGTTTCCGCCACTAAGAGCAACCTTTTCCAAAACGAAAATGTATGTGTGGAAGGTTTACGACTACACCTGGGTTACTGAATTTAATCCGTGAACTGTACTGGATGAATTTCTCAAATTTCTTAGTGAGAGAGAGGGTAGTCAGAAACATAAATGGATTTACGAGCATGAATATACAGGGTCGTTTAAAACTAGAAAACAGAAGAAAAAAATTCTCATTATATACCCTTTTAATTTCTAGAAAGATTGTACAGAATATTCTATTCATTTAAAAAAAATTATACGAGCAAATCTAACGATTAATATAAATGAGACCAAAAGCAAAAAATAACCTCATAAATTGTAGAAGTCTAAATACTGCGTACATAAGTGTACGCAGAAATACTCCGACACAAGCTATGTGTCCCCCCCCGTATTTTCAAATACACCAGCCTCGAATTCTCTATCGCCCCTTTTTCGCGCCATCGTAAACTCCGATGTGACTCGAAGGTGTGAAAGACATAATGTCTGCCCACAGATGAAAAAAAGGTCTTTCGCGCGGCGATACGGATTTTATGAGAATTCGGTGCTCTCTCTCGATTTCTGCTCGCGAGGGAAATAAAAGGAAAACTTATCCCTGGATTCGGGCAGAAGACCTTTGACCTACGTTGTGAGGTTGAGCTCGATCCACATAAGAAACAGTTCGCCCGTTGCAAGAAAGGAACTTCTCGGGGAATTGGTTGTAGCCATCACGGTACTTGTAGGTGCCAAACGTCTCGCAGACCCCCCCTCCTTCAGAGTCAGAGGTTACACAGCACCTCCCTCTGCGGATTACCCTAGACGTAGCTAGGTAATCGGTTTTGGCTACCCACTCCAGTAGCCGAATAATCGGACAGTCACTTCGAGGAAGAAGTCCGATTTGAGCCACCGTTTGGATCACCTTCGTGATCCGGCATGGGATCAGCATATCACCAGTCTAGGATTACCTTCTCATTCGGTAACCTCGGGCGCCCGGACTAAGTGCGATCATCGTCACCAGAAGAAGAACTTCAACGTCATTCTCAAAAACACTTACGAACTCAAAGGTATCGTTAATTGAATTATCCCCACCCCTAACTTCACCAGTTTATTTGTGAACTAGAATTCCCATCCCGAGTCCATAATCTCGAGTATTAGAAGTGCGTAATTCAGTGTTTAACTCAATAATAATATTCCATTCATTCTGTCAGGTGCCATTAAGACGCAAGAATCCCAGTGAGTAATTTTCAAGTAATCCCAAAGACATTTTTGTAAACTTATTTATTTATGCAAGATTAATTCTATTTATATTTATATACTCTGTTGCTCAATTCAAATTCATGTATATCAAAGAATATTTTTTTATGTGTGTTTAACTATTTTGGACGATCCTTTGGCAATTATTAAGCAATCCACTCCGCTTAAATCTCAATATTACACCGATACACCCATGGTTGGCTTTTACTGAGTGGGGACACACTCAGGCGATCATCATCTTAGTTTTGAGCAAAACTTTACGCACCGGGGTTATTCTTATCGACCGGAAGTGGCTAAGGTAGGTGTATTGGATACGCTTCACCTCCACTTCACCTCGGTGCGGTAATAAAATATATATCCAGGAAGTGGGACTGGGATTACCCACTCACTAAACCTCGACATAAATATTCTAACAAAATATTAATAATAAGTGTGGAAGCTCTTGTTCTGGATGATTTGAAGACACTTTTGGCCGCAGGACATCACAATTTGTCGCATTTTGTGGGGGTGATTTTATTCCATTCTTCTAATTTTTGACACCGACATTCAACATTGATCTTTTTACGAACCATAAATCTCTCAGTATCTTCCATAGGTTTCATATTGAGTTTTAATCAGGGTTCTGGCCTGCCAGTTCAGCCCTTCACACTTTTCAGCATCTAAGAACTGCTTTACCGTGTTTGTTCTGTAACACAGAGCATTACTCTGCTTGAAAACTGGCTCACGTACTCCCGGTTTTGGAGAGATAGAATCACGAATTCCTGCAGCATATGCTTGTATACCGCAGCATTTACTTTACCTGAACTGAGCGGGCAGACTCTGGCGCTTTAAATCATGCTCTCCCAAATTATACCGCGGCCGCTTTCGAATTTAACCGTCATCTACTTGCATGTGAGATTCAATATTTAACCTTTACCACGCCTTACATTCTGCTTCTCATTCGAGCTGAATAAATAAAATTTTATTTCGTCGATGATGAACATCATTTGCCACTTTTCAGCCTTCCACAGGAAAGGCTCAGAGTGCGTATTGTTGTCGTTTTTTTTATCAAGGACCTAGCATTATCATAGAGGTATATTTTACGTAAAATTGCGACTTTTATCGATTACAATGCCACTAAATTTCCAGCAGTAGCATTCCTTCACCTTTCTGAAGGATTTGTCGAACTTAGCTCGTCTCGCCATCCTGACAAAGGAGTAATACCATTAGTAACAATCTACAATAGGGGTGGGGCACTGTTGCTATACATAGGTTAAGAATTTCTTGCGTGTAAAGTGAAAGCTTTAAGTTATCATTCTTTCGTTTTCCGCGCATCCTTTTAACCGTTTTTCTATGAAATAAAATTTTAAGATTATCAGAGGGAATTTTTAAAGAATATATTGTGTATATTTCATTGAAATTAAACGAACATTTTCAAGAAAATATATATTTGGGTATTTTGTTCTCTAACTTGAGTTGTTACTAAAATCGAAAAAGATAATAAGCATTAGAGCAGAAAGGGAGGCCCCTTCAGACCTTATCTGTTATATGTAACTCATTGAAAATAGTCTTCAGGTGAAAGAATGAGCTAAAAATCGCAATTTACCTTAGTGATTTTTGCGGTAAGTAATTTTCTTTAAAAAGGTTCAGAAATTTTCAAGGAATAATAAATAGGACAGCGGAGGAATAAATGATTTAGCGAAAACATTTTTTTAAATCGGCTAAAAATTATTGTTGGCGCTTTTTCACGTGAGTCTTTATCGCCGAAATCCTTTGATTAAAAAATATAGCGGAAATGAAGGGAAAAGTATTAAGGAGAAAATAAATAAAGTTAAATAGCACAACGAAAATCATAGTTTTATTAAATTGCAGATTATTTATTATTTATATTTGGGTGGAACCATCGGTAAAATATAAAATAGTTTACTTGCTTCAGGTTCATTCACATCGGAGGTCTTTTTCGGAACAAGTCCACTACAAATTAGGCGTTCGAGGCTTTTGCGAGGTTAAGGGTAGGCTATGGCTTTCGACCATCGTGGTGGTAGGAGAGCTGGTAGGTAAGGTTAGAATAAGTTAGGTTTCGTTACAAGAAATTGGCGCAAACTTCTCGCAGAACGTCTTTCTAATCAGTTATGGCTTCTGTCGCTATTTTAATATCTTTAACATAAAAAAACAGGGGTTGTCAACCCGGTAAAGATTCGTTTTAACACATTTTTCAAATGAATTTATAAATGTGTTTTTCTTATGCAGTTTTATGTGTGATTTTCAGATGTGACACTCGTTTTCCCCATAAAAGCAAACTTTTCCCATATTCATCAGAAGGCCCATAATAGGAAAAGTATGTATTTCCAGCAAAAACGAGTTTCACATCTAAAAAGTACACACAAAACCGCATTAGAAAAACAAATTTTCAAAATGATTTTAAAGATCCAGAAGAAGACCAAACCTAACATAATAAAATCAGTCTGAAATTTGGGAAAACACTCGCCTCATTTGTTTTGAAATTCATGCCGATACTTGGTCGAATGTGGGCATCAGAAAGTCACCTGCCCTTAAACGCACTAACGGAAAATGTGCATGGATTTTACGCTCTTTCGAATCCTTTGGAATTTTTACCCAGTAAAATAATTTCTCATCCTGTTTAAATTTACAAATACTGCGGTATGTAATATCTCGTTGAATTACACTCTGATCCCTATCTATTTCTAATTTCTGACTATCGGCATCAAAAACTTTTAGTTTGTATTGCGACTTAGCACAGCCATCGCACGCCATTATACCACATGAACTAAAAACACGGACATCCGCGAATCGTCCGAAATATACGAAAATGGTAGGTAGATAGCACAAAATGATACCACCTGCTTCTTATAGTCCCCTGAGGAACGCCGTAGTTACTACAAGGGAAGTCAAGTTTCAGTTAGCCGTTTCTAGCGAACCCCAAAATGGTCATTCGAAACAGCAACCTTATACTGAGGATCTCTTGCTTTTTGGGGGCGGAAAACGGGAATTAAACATAATTTGGGGGGTTATCTATGTTAAACAAGAATGCTATTGGTTAATCGCCAAAAGACGCATGCGCAGATTGCCTACAGATATAACAAAGCTTGCTATTCGCTAACTAGTCAGGCCAAAACTTGAAGGGAATAGAGCAAATGGCGCAGAAAGATTAAAATTGCGCAAAGTAAAAATATATTTTCGAAAAGTGAATAACTACGCTATTATTAAGCACCGGAAGTTAAATATGACATCAGTGAGCATCATTTTAATAATTAAAAACGTTTAGCTCTTTGAAAATTAAAAAGTCCTAATTGTGTTAAAACGAATCTTATCCGGCAACCCGTTTCACCATGAGCAAATTAAATTAATGATTGTCTCGAAATAAAACTTTGATTCTTATAACCACGTATCTTTTTCAACCAAACACTGAATTCACATTCACGTTTATTACAGCGCCAACGGCAACGCAAAGATGCTAATGTGTCCATTTTTACAAAGTCGCTGCCCTAACCTAACCTAACTTTAATCTCGCGATAGCCTCCAACGCCTAATTCGCTGCTGTGCCTTTTCAGAAAAAGTCTCAAAAATTTTTATCCGTTTGTTGTAGAAATACTTCAAATTTAAGTAAAACTAATTTATTTTTATACAAATTTAGAACATTTGCACAACTAAGATTAAGCACTTCAAAAGCAACCTATCTACATTTTTCTTATCCCTTTCACTACCACAACATTTTTTATTCTAAAATGTTATTTAGGGCACAAAGATTAAGAAATAACTGTTAAAAAAAAATTAACTTTTTGTTATAATCTTATAGCAAAAAATATTCGGGGACATATTATCCCAATGAGCTTTTTAGGCGGGATTATTTGTCACACTGGTATAGATAAAGGCGTATGATTAAATTTTTTTACTTCCTTTTATTACAACAATAGTAAGTTAAATAAAATATTTTAATTATGGAAAGGTTGAAAGCATGCCATACACAATGACCCCTCACAGAAGAACAAAAAAAATGTTCCTTTGTAATTGTTCTCTTCTGAACGCTTAACCCAACGCCTTCTTCCTTGGCGCTTATCTGACATGTGATCGCCAATGTTACACATACGTTTTGCTCTCTTTGATCGTTTGCCTCCGATTGAGGGATTTTTCTTTTAATATGAAGCTTTTACCGGCCCAATTTGAATCATCTGTTCAGCAAGATTTACAATAAACTGGGAAAATGTAATCTTGTTTTGGGAAATTTCTTTGTACATGACATCAGGAGGTGATAGAAAAAAAAAATCCGCATTTTTTAGATTTACAATTCATGTCGTCGGTTCTACTCTTTGGTCAGTTAGGTCAACCACACCCCTCACCTGATTAAATAAAGCAATTGCTTTTGGGCAATTAACTGCAACTTTGCTCCCATTTTTTTCTTTTCTATTCACAGTGGTAATGATATTTTCATTGCAGTTGCTAATTACCAGAACATATCTCCCATATTCTCCGTTGTTATATACGACTTCTTCCCAACGTTCAACTAGTATTTCGATGCCTCTGCAATAAAAATATCTGGCTTTTGACTTGAAGAATTCGTCTAACCAGGTTCTTAATTCCACATCAGTATTGAACGAAATTCCGCGCAAATTGTTGGAGAGCGATCGAAACAGATGGAAATCCGATGGAGCCAAGAGTTTGGGTGAGGTCTTTTTCATATTGGCAATGTGAGGACGAGCATTGTCGTGTTGCAGAAGGACTCCATAACGTCGATGAGGTCGCTTTTCACGAATACCTTCGGCGAGTCGATACATTTGTTAAACGTAGAGTTCTGCATTAACAATCTCGTTGTTCGCAAGGAGCTCATAAAGAATGATGCCTTCACAATCCCACCACACACACAGCATCGTCTTTCGTGGATGAAGTCCTTGCTTTAATCTCGGAAGTGGTTTTGTATTGGGGCTAAGCCATTGTTTTTGATGGTTCATGTTGACATAAACACACCACTTTTCGTCGCCAGTGATGATGCAGTGAACAAATCTGTCCTTATATCCACGGGTAGCCTTGTGACGAGCAAGCAAACCTGCGGCAATCGTGGAGCGTTGAAGTTTGTTGCTTTCGCTCAGAGCGTGCGGAACCCATGCATCGAGTTTTTTAATTTTCCCCATCGAATGAAGGTGATTCACTACAGTTTTCTGATCACACGCCAATTGTACAGCCAATTCTCTAGTCGATTGACGAGGATTTTCATGAAGAAGGTTGTTCAAGCGATCTTCATCCAACTTAATGGGGCGACCAGAACGTTCTTCGTCATTAAGATTGAAATGGCCGTTTTTGAAACGTAAAAACCACCATTGAGCTGTCCTTTCTGATAAAGCATTTTCTCCGTCCACAGCACAAATATCGCGACGAGCCTTGGTTGCGTTTGCATTGTTCTCGTCTCGATTGAAAATAAATAACAAGTGTCGAAAACGCGCCTTCTTTCAACTTGACATTCCATTTTGAGAGTACAGAACCAAAATTAAATTAACACAACTTTTAAATAAACCGCAATGACTTATTACTCAACTTCAAGACGTAGCCTAAGAAAAAACCTTACAGTCTACGCTGTTAAAAGACGTAGCCTAACCTTTGCAAATTTTGCTCTCATTATTTATTATTGTTTCTTAATATGTGCACAAAAAACAAAACTTAAATCAACACAACATTTAAAAAAACGTAAGAACTTATTCCTCAACCTAATACAAAGCAAATATTGATGATATCTTAAAAGCTAAATGTCAGTTTCACAAATCTCACTAACCTCTTTTGCTGCTTAGTTTGTTGATAATACTATCTTATTGGTAACGACGCGTTCTTTGATAACTTTTTGGTAAATAAATATGTTTGTTGTCTTTATTTTTTGTGCATTTTGTATTTTTTGTATTGGCAAATAAATATATTGGTTGTCTTTATTTTTTGTGTATTTACTATATTGTATTGAACAAAATGGTTATGCTGCCCGCGTACGTCATTCTCTCAGTTATCTGGCCCACTGTAAAAAAAGTTTGGCGACCCCTGATCTAAACCGTTGCCACTTTCAGATCTCCCAGCACAATGAGATAATTTAGCCTATATTTCTCTTCTCAAGGTGAGTGACAGTAAATTACGTGTATTTGTCTGAGAGAGAGAGAGAGAGAGAGAGAGAGAGAGAGAGAGAGAGAGAGAGATGGCGGCATCTTGATAGAGATTGAGGATCGACGAGGTGAAAAAGTTAATTGATCAATTTGTGACCTCCATACAAATGAACTCGGCCTTCGTCATCAATTCCAACTGTCGACGGACCTACTAGAGGCTAAAATTCTTTCAAGTGACAAATAAGAAAGTCTTTGCCAAAGGTGGAAGAGTTAGAATGGGATGAAGTGTTCGTTCCGATTACAGATGGGCCAGAAATTCCGATGACAAATGAATTGTTGTCGGATTTGTCTTCTAATCAGAAGTATCTTTCCCTCATGACCAAATTCTTCTCAGCGGGAAAATGATCTGCAACTGAAAACTTTGAAGCCAGGACCCATTTCCCACTTCAAGTGGTTAACTTTAGCCTATCGCCTTGGCTCAACTTACCTCTACAAGCATGCCTTTAAAGGTAAAGTTAAAAAGAACCTGCACTCTTTCATCTTCTTCGTCGTCACCAACTACATTCCTTTTTGGTTTGCGATCAAAGCTCTAACACATATTTCTGACGCTGGCAATCACATTCTTTTCCGAATCAAATGTCTCCGCCTTCTTCCTCATTCAACCCGAGACATAGTGTTCCCTTACATCAAATCATGCAACGTGGACCCAGAAAATCTGTTCATCTCTCTCATCTGCGATGGTGATCCAAATATCTGCGCCATCGCCGTTCGTAAGATCATGGAGCTTTGCCAAGGGAGCGATGTTGGTGACAAGTCGTAGGGATTTTTTTTCCTCCTCCCCTTAACTTCAATGCGAACACCATTGCTGAACTCGTCGATTGGGATCCAGTCTATCCTCACTTGTGATCTCACCGTCGCCAAACTTCAGGCTTTGATTGCCAGCAAATTAGAAGTGCCATCTTTCCCAACCCACACCCAATCGGTGGAACGCCTGATCCGCGAATTAACAATGGCATGCGGTAAAATTGCTGGTCATGATAAACGAGATGGGTATATTCGCGCGAGAATTTTTTTCGAAAGTTGACAAGAAAAGAGATTTTGCTAAAATGATTTGTCAGTTACAATCTCTCTATTTCTCATAGGGACAGCGATGATATGCATTTCTCATGCGTTTCTTCCTTCTTGCGTTCATTTGATTTGATGTTTCATCACATATTTAACACCCTGTTTTTCATTCAAACTGAACTTTCTGACTAAAAGCCAGAAATATTTCCTATATTGCAAACTTCATAAACATCACTAAAGCTTGAACAACTTGTAGCGCTCAATTACAAGGTAAAGTTTAGCCAAAAATGAACCTAACAATTGAGCACACCGTTGGCCCTATGAAATCTTGAAATTGGGTACACAAATTGAACATTGAAATAATATGCCATCTTGTAACAATTAATGAATGTAAAACAAAGCAAATACTTGTAAATAATGTAAAATCGCAATTTAATTATCTATGTATCAATGTAAAGCAGAATATTTTGTAATAATGCAAGTGAAATCGTTGTTTTCTCACGCGAATATACAAATATACACACATTAGGAAACAGGTGCGAGCCAACGGTCTGGCCGCAGAGATAACAAAGAGAGTAGAAACAGCTGTGCATTCATGGAACGGAATCTGCTAAGGAGGGAGCCCGACCCAACAGTCCTGACGTGAACTCGTGAAAGACTAAATCAATCTTACTACGGATGTCGGCCTTGATAAAGCACGGTCAGGTTTCCAAACTCAAATGCTCACTTGGTGCATTCGTGCCTACACTGAACATGCACGCACACTCTGATCAAATAATCTCTGCCGTCCAGTGGTCGGATCGGCTCTGATCAGATTAACTCCACCCCGTGCTCGGATTGGAAAAGCGGAGCCACGCCCCAACAACCTTGACGTGAACCCGTGAAAGACGAAATCAATCTTGCTACGGTCAAGTTTCCAAACTCAAATACTCACATGGTGCATTTGTGCCTACACCGAACATGCACGCACCCTCTGATCAAATAATTTCCGGCCAGCGGTTGGATCGGCTCTATTCAGATAAACTCCACCCCGTGCTCGGATTGGAAAAGCGGAACCACGCCCCAACAGCCTTGACGTTAACTTGTGTAAGACGTAATCAATCTTGCTACGGATGTCGGTTTGATAAAGCCCGGTCAAGTTTCCAAACTCAAATACTTAATTGGTGCATGCGTGCCTACACTGAACATGCACGCACACTCTGATCAAATAATCTCCGCCCAGCAGGTGGATCGGCTCTATTCAGATAAACTCCACCCCTTGCTCGGATTGGAAAAGTGGAGTCACACCCCTAAATTTGTATTCGAATAAATAGGCTTGCAAAACAACAACGAGAGTCAGTATTATTAGTATCATAATTAAGTCAACCGCCAAGAGCCAGACAGTACCTAAATCTACGGTCCGTCCGCCTACAGTCCCACAATCTGGTAGAGAAGGAGAGATACACAAACACTTAGTTTATTAACACTGATAGCCAGTCACAATGACGTGAGCACACAAACGAATCCCAAACTCAGCGATTTCACTTTCTCGAACTGAGGTAGCCCTAAGCCAGGATTAAAAGCCTACAAAACCACTGTTCTTCTTTCGATTCCCTCCTTCAGCCAGGTAGTCTATCCAGTTACCGTAACCCAGCCGACAAGTGGATAACAAAATGGACATTTGGAATCAGATTAAATTCTATAGTACCGCCGCCTTAGCCTCGCTTACCACTAAATTAGATCACCGCATTTACCTATAAACAGGTCTCCATTTACTTACCCCCATGAACTCATCTCTATTAAACGATGTGTTTGTTTAATAAGAGAAAAAAATATGAATATGAAAATTTCTGTCGCATTCGTAAAAAACTAAAACTCAAATATTCAGCGAAAGACATAAAATGCATCAGTACATTCAGATACAATGTCTATTTAGAATTATATGGCAACCTTTGCCGATGAGACGAAGTTCTAAATAGATATTTTAAAATGATATTCATCTTTGCAAATAATGCAAATTGCACAAGAAATGGCGTCTAGAATTAGAATAAGCATCTGTAAAGGAAAGCCTAAGAATAATGTGCAGTTAAACTTTAGTTTTTGTTACAACCTAATATCCATATTATCAAAATGCAATAACCTCATGAAAAAAATGTAAAGAAAGGTTAATCCACAAACCGAAATAAATAGGCCTGCTTTCGAGACTAAACTTTTTAGAGAGTTCGGGAGAGGAAAATATAAGAGAAAATTGAATTATTTACGGTCGTACAAGAAAATAGAATATTCCCCAAATTATACAATTGATAGAGGACTCAAAATTCCCAGTGCTTTTATTTTCATTTATGGCGTTAAATATGTCAAGTAATATGCTTCATAATGCCAGCGAATCTTCGCATTTTGTATTTTAATTACAAGAGACCTTTGAATATGGATGAGATATAGGAGAAAGGATTTTAGAAAAGGAATATTTTAGATTTTGTCCATTACTTGCCCTGATTCATGTCTGGGTAAAACTTTTTCGCTGTGTTAGAAATGAAATAGTGAAAAGAAAATTAACATTTTTGGAAGCGGATATAGACTGCATAATCATATTCGACACAATTCCCTTCTTAATATTGCAAGAAATAAAAAAAAATTGTCTGTTTGGGAATCTGTCCTTTGTCTGTAAAAATAAGATATCTAAAGAGAGGAGGATATCCTCTGATTCGAGACTTTTTATTCATTGTTTATTAGGAAATTTACTCCTTCACTCTCTGCAGGATCGGACGTGCATTAAGGTGATTCTTGCTCTCTTTTGAGCTTATTTAGGAATTAATTTTGGAAAAATCCGGGTCTTAGTGATCATAACAAACAAAGATGTGATTTTGTATTGTATTGTAATGGTATTAAATTTTTAATATGAAAATTGCGTTATATTTCACGGAAAGTTGCAGCGGGTTAACTAGCGCGAGAGTTTTACAGTAAGACAGCATTTGATATGTAAGATGACTGTAAAGTTATTACAGAAACTATTCAATGTGAATGTATAATCAAAACCTAGAAACCTTCCCATTATGGTATATTGAAATTTAAGAAGATGCATTTAAAGTATATATATATATATATATATATATATATATATATATATATATATATATATATATATATATATATATATATATATATATATATATATATATGATACGGTTAGTAGATATCAAAAATTGATAACCGACCCTGCATAAGGTCGTGGGGGCCAGGCATCGTTTATTGCCAAATAGGTGACCTTCAGGGGACCGCTCCAATACAGCAAAAAGATGCATTCCAGGAGATCCCTTATTAATCTCTTAGTTACCGTCACAAAAAAATGGAAAATGTAAGATTATTTCCCACCGTTATCTTTGTTTAGGATCCTCTGATAAGTCTTTTTTTAATCCTCGAAAGTGCACCCTACCCCGTCAAAAACAAATACTCACTTCCTAGGGCATCATTCACTTACTCCAAACAGTTATGGAGTGTTTCGTCCTTAGCTTCTCATCTTCAAACAACATTTCTTTTGACTTAAGACTTTTTAAACAGATCATCAAATCCTTCCAAAGTCAACCTGCCCTTCTTTTGTGACTTGAGACTCCTCCCTTCAGCATGCTTTCCTTCAGTTGAGGTCTCACTCATACTCAGATTACCAGTCCCTCCTTCGTTCGGTGCTTCCTTCACCGAAACCACTCCGTAAATACCGCCCCGCGCGCTACTCTAGCTAACTGCCTACCCCACGTGAGTTTACTTACGGTCGCGTGCGACTCTATATCTCACTATTTCGGTCGGTGGGTCGGTCAGTCCGTCGGTCCCCGTTATGCATTTTGGGGGGGCGGGAGTAATAACATTGTAACTTTTCGGCCGATTCTAACGAAATTTGAAACCCTCATGTTGTTTTACATTTTCTTTCGAATAATTTAATTGTCAAGGTCCTCCCAAGGTGTAGCCGGGGAATTATTCGGTAATAACATCATAACTATTCGCCCGATGCTAACGCAATTTGAATTACATTCTCATTTGAATGCTATAATTGCCAAGGTTCTCCAAAGGTTAGTCCTGGAATTATTTAATGTTTTTTTGGAGGTGGTAAGGTGATAAATAAGAATAAGTGAGAGCACGCGACTTAGGTGAGCAGTCCTTCTTTGCCTATCCTCTGGTCTCCTTCCCTAAGATCATCAGTACGCTCCTCCCGCTCCCTAATAGAACGCGATACGACGCATGCTGGAAACAAGAATGGTTACTCTCATGCTAAGTCCTCCGGCGCATGAGTCTTTAAGAGAACACTCATCACTTCCGCTTTTTGCACTACAGGCTATATCATTTCCTATTATCAGACTAATACATTCCCTCGCCAATTAATTATAGACTCCGAGCTCGTAACATCCTGTTATGAACGCGGACTCCAGACAAAAGCTTGCTAAACCGTTTGTTGCCAATTTCATCATTTTAACTATCAGTGTCTGCCCTGTATATGCTTTATTTGGTATTTTTCAAGTGAGCTCCTCTCTACAAGGCTTAATGAAGTAGCTGTTGCTCTTAGAAGCTTTATAGTCACAGGAAACTCTCGTTCGCTGCACCATAGCTTTCCTTCATGAAAGAAGTCTTTCATTCCCTCGCTAGTCCCTCTTTACCTGACAGCTTCTAACCATGTTAAGGACACATTCCGGCTCTTTCTTTCTAATTGCCTCACCTATTCCCTGACTGGCCCCTATGTGGCAATATCGGTGGTCTCTTTAGACTCGGAAGAAGCAGTGAGTTCAAGGAAAACCCCTTTAATAATTGCCCGTTAATTTTCTCTTGTAATCTAAGGGTATCGAAGATACTCCCTACACAGAAGGTTTCGATTGGCTTACCTTCGTTGTTTAAAGATACTCTGCGGCTGGCTAAACCAGAGGGAAGGAAAGGGGGAGGGTATGAAAGACTCGTCACATATAATTTTCCACCACAAATATCCTAAAACATTACATAGCAACATAGCAAGAGTTATTTATATCCAGGAAATTTAAACATTGAGTTAAACAAGTAGTTAAAGGGGGGAAGTGAACCACGTCAATAATAAAACCATTTTAATACCAGGAGACACTTTGCCTCAACACTAGCCTGAATTCTGAATATGGATCTAAGCATAGACTTGGGAAGACCGGAGAGTCGGTGTATCTCGGTTTGGGGATTCTAAGAATAGGGATTATTTCTCATGCAGTTACTTAAACATGAAGCTTTGCATTATGATACCTAGTTCCGTCCGCTCATTAACGCAGACCTCTGGCTGCTACCAAAATGGCGGTGGGGAGCGAGGATTTATATCAGCTTCTCAAATGGCCCATGCGATCGATTGTGATCCATTGCTATAGTTCGGCTTTGGCCCGACACCTGAGGCAAGTGCTGGCTATTACCGAACATGAGCCTTTTTTCTATAGATATACGCAGCCGCGGATGGTAAAGCATTATGGCCGTTTAACTATATATATATAATATATATATATATATATATATATATATATATATATATATATATATATATATATATATATATATATATATATATATATATATATATATATATATATAATTTCGAAATCGTGCTATAATGAACTTTGGAGAACTTATACATGGACTCATATATATATATATATATATATATATATATATATATATATATATATATATATATAAATATATACACTTGCCTAAGTATGAATTCCTACCCCTACTTAATACCAGTTAATTTAGTAATAGTTAATGAATCGTTTTTGGTGCGTATCAATAGACACACCGTCAAACTTTAATCACATTTGATGGAGAATTAATGGGATAATAACAATTTTTACAGAAATTAGATACAAAAAATATTCATAGGATATCAGAAGAAAGACGCAATTTTGAGGAAATGTTTTTGCAAATATAATTTTTATTTATGATACAAATTTTGGGAGTAAATGGCTCTCATCATCATTCCAAGAATAATAACAGAAATTGCTAAATTGTAGTTATAAACCAGCCCTACAAAAAGGGGCGGTGGGAGAAAATTTTAAAAAGCCTAAAGTAAAGAACAGAAGGCTTTTGATAAGCCATGATAAAATGTTGCAGAGGTTTCTACGCATCAAGATCTATCAGCCCTCCTTTATGTTTTATGTTGCCTCTCATTGGAAAAATGTTCAAGTAAGTGGTGCTCAATTGAACTTCAGAATGCGAAAAATTCCAATTTTTATCTGCACCTAGAAGTCTCCTCTTGTTTTCCACGCAGCAGGCAGCTATGAAAAAAAATACGAGTGACCAAGCGAGCCGTCACTTTGACAACCCACCGGGCGAAAAAGCGGATGCCGCTCTGGGTCAAGGAGCAATGCTTCAAACCATCAAGAGAGAAAGTGTTCGTAGCGGGGGATTTTCGACACTGGGCAGAGCACTATGTGGCCTAATGGACCAAACATACGGCTACCTAGCGATATGTGACAGCGACCTAGATTTGAATAAGCCAAATTTATGAAAAATTAGAGAAACATGTTTCTAATTATACTCCTAATGTATCTTATAACTTTCGAGTAATGGCTGTGAAACGGAAATATTTCATTCCTTAAGTCAGGTACTCGTCACTAAAGTTAACACTATTCCCATCTCTTCATTTATACCAAAATGTCGGGCAATAAAGAGCTGTAGCATATGTACACATCCGGAATCAGATGTTGTTTGCAGTATCCAAGTGAAAATTCCTCATTCCTTATACTTCTCGAAACATTAGTATTTCTAAAACTAGGTTTGGTTCCCTTCTCAATTATTCTGTTTTATATTGTTTTGACCACACGTAAATTTCTGACCTCTGCCCGAGTAATAAAATTTCTTAGCCATTTGCTTTAAACATGATAGCCAGCCAATCAATCAGAGGAGAATACGATCATTTTCACAGTCCATGGGGCCAAGTTTCTCACACAAAAATGGAAAGATATCACTGTCAACTTATGCCACACTGTCAAACATTATTCTGGGCAGAAAAAGAAATGCCTTGATTTCTAAAATAATTATATCACTATGAATGAAATATAAATAGGGGAGGTTCCACTAAGACAATCTACTTAAGATATGCTAAAGAACAAGAGAACAAAACAAAGGTGAAATGATTAATAATGAAATGGTATAGAAATACGTAACAATCTCAAATCTTAGATCAATTAAGTTTAATTGAAAGTTTCAGGAAAAAAATAAGCAAACAGCACATCCGATACTCAACAGCACTACACTCCGCCTCTGGTGCCGTGAAAGGTGCAGGGAACTCATAGCCTCTTTCTTCCAGGTTAAGGCAAATATTGAATGTAATCAAAGGAAAATGTCGCATGTATTTGCCTTGGACGGAAATTAGACGAATTTGTTTGCTGACAGAAAACACGCTGGAGAGAAGTGTCTCTCAATCGACAGATTTAGAACCCCATTCAAAGATTTGTAGGTACTTTGTGTGATCGGAAATTCAAAGAAATAAAAATCATGGTCTTAGTTACCAGAACCAAATACCTAACCAAATTCCAGAACCCAATTCCTAACCTCACTGTGAGTAGCGGGGTCGGAAGAGGGTGGTGGGCGTTGTCACACTAAGAAAGATTTGGAAACTCCTTTTTCATGAGAAAGGTAAATCTTTCCCGCCACATCCTTCTACGTGGAGTGAATTCCAGCAACTCGGTTGTTGTGGAATTCTATTCTCCTAATCACTGACTGATTATACGTATGCATGAATGTATGTTTGACTCCTCGGCCCAGAACATGAAAGGAAAGTGAGGATCCTTGAGGTTTGCCATTCCACTAATAGTTTTTCTATATTTATTATCTATTTTATTGATATAGGATACTTATTTTTAAAAAAAATGCACTTTTCTTGATACTTGTAAGTTAAGCATACCATTAATCCTTAGAATTCATCAGCGACTATTACTTCCTTTGTTCGAGTAAGAGATCTTTTGGGGGAAATTCAGACGTATTTCCAATGCTACTCACTTAAGGGAAATTACCTCAATTGGGAGGATCGTAAGAGATGTAAAGGGAAGAAAGGGAGGTAAATTACTCCCATAAGAAAAGATCTTACCAAAGGAAGAGTAATAGTTGTAGGTATAATGAAGGCGAGAAGAGAAGTGAGAGAGTGACCTTGAGATTTCTTCGGAGTGATGGAGAAAGAGAGAGTTGGACTGTTTTGTTGGCAAAGCTCAAAAGAATGGGGGAAAAAATGGAACTGAGACTGATAGCGCCCCAAGTGGACTTTCGATCACATGTAAAGAGCGAGTCTGGCATTTTACGCCCACAGTCACTTTCAGGGATGACTGAATCTCTCTTTGATTGAGGGAATAAAATGATTTTTTAATCCAATTACGCAACGCAGTGCGTTTTACTGTGAATGAGAGGCAAATGACGTATACAAGATAAAACAATATTTAACCTTGATTCTTTTTGAAGATATGTGAAGGGGTGGGTGAGTGTTGGTTGAAGCATAAACGACGAAGTGCAGCGACAATGGGAAAGAATCCTGCTAGCAACGTCCAAATTCTTTGAAGCTTCTGAAAAATATCTCTTAATTTAGATCACTATTTGTAAACTTCATCATATTTTGCCAGCTATTGCCTATCCGGCTCGTAAAGGGTGGGGGCGATAATTCTAAATAATCACTAAAATTAGTTTAAGTTTTAAATTTTATCAATTTCAAAAGGATTAGCGAAAAAAACTAAGATCCATTATATTTGTTTGGCATTAATAAAAATAATTCATGCAGTTGATAACCTTCCGTTGCCATTTCTATTAATAGATTTTCTATTTCGTTCTTTGGTGCTCTTGTGATTTATGGTTAGACTACGAAAGAAACCACACGGGCGCTCCATTTGGACAATTCAAAGAATCCCTCTCTCACAACGCGACCCGTGCACACTCCCAACACTCGAGTGCGACAACATGGATTGGGAGTACAAAAAAAAAATCACAAGGAGTCACAAGAAATAGTAGTACCTCAAAGGACATTGCTGACCATACCGTGGAGGTACTAAAATGAGTATGACTCACTTCCGTTATTGTCTGAAATACCCAGGTATACCACATTCACTCGGCCATGAAAGTATTATCCATAAAACCACAAACAAACTTTCTCGGAGCGCACTTTCTTAACACTAGTTTATACCATAGACACTTCATGCTACAAACAACCCCCGTTTCAACCCCCGCCAAACATGTGAGAGACTCCAAAGTGAGTACTAAACTGGGGCAATCGGACATATCCAACTACCTTAAACTCTGAAACCAGATCCATAACACACCAAGCCATACAACCTCTGGGATCAAATCAATTATCATATACTATTTAACCAGATATATCGTGTTGCATGATCCCATGCAACACGAAACTAATTACGTACAAACACAACATTGACTTGACCAACATGGAGATCTACAGATTTGTCCACTAGGTTCTAGAGAGAAGTCAAAACATTCTTACATTATGCAAAATACTTTTCCATAAAGGACCGAACCCCCAGCCACACGGAGACTGAATATTTGGGAGAATCAAGTCCCTCCGGCGAAGTTTGTCAAAGCAGCTGAAATAGAAGCAGGAATCTAAACTATGGGAAGCATAATAAGTTAGTTTAATTTTATTATAAAAATATCAAGCATACTTTTGTTAAATGACATTGTCCTTTATTTTACGATGTTCTTGTAGTGGAACGCGATACTATCGATTAACTACGGGATGAAGCATATTTGAAAAATTAATTCGTCTTTTCTTCCTTCTTAACAGCACCTTAAAAGCCTAAGACGAAAACATGGCCCGGAGAAACCACATCTCTCAATAAAATACACAAGTTTTTGATAAATGTGGGAGATAGAACGAGAGAAAGATAGTTTTACGTGAAAGTTTACCCCTATCTGGACATGTTTCCAATCTTAAGAGGAATAATTTTGGGTATGGCTAGTTGTAGGTTGGGGGTTCTTATTCACGTCGCCTTTTCGATGGTTTCCATGTGCCAAATTGTTGCTGCTAAAACGACACATGGATTTATCTCTTTCGGTTTCATTTCGATAACCAGCAAATGAATACCTGCCATAAGCATATAAACATGCAAACAAGGCAACATCTATAATGCATTATATCTCAAACTATGCTTACCAGTTCCACTCTATATATACAGGGACATGAAAATTAAAATTTAACTAAGTGCGTCCTTTATCTAAGATTATATATATATATATATATATATATATATATATATATATATATATATATATATATATATATATATATATATATATATTAAAAAATGCTGTGCTCAAACGTTAACCTATGATAAGGGTATAATCCTCAAAAAAAGATTATAAAGAACTCAACATTCTTCACACAGGAACTTTCAGTCTAGTAATATCTGAAAGTGGTTGTGACCCCGTCGTCAGGGTCACACATCAGATACGAGGGAAGAACTTGCTCATGGTTATTATTACATTCAAATGAAATGTGACGTAGGTCTAAGTAGCCCAAAATCCTAATAAAGGGACCGGTGGTGCTTTCCATACGATGACGCTTCGCTCCCTAGTTTTGTCACACTAGGAACCGAGAAACACGACCCTAAACCGTTGACACATTAGTGGGTTAGTCCAGAGAAAAATCGAGGGCCAAAGAAATAAATCTTTCTTTCCATGGGGCGCTAACCCATTTTATTTCCCCGGCAATAAATTAATGTCTGATCTCTGCCTTATAATTAGTGCGAGGAAAAGCAAAACGCCGTTCAGCTGGCTCAAGTATCAATTACTGATACTTGAGAACCCAGTGTCGTAGAATGCCCCCCCTTTTTGTTCTAAGAGTGCTATGAGAGCTAATATATTGATATCTGAATATCTTAAAGAACAGAGCCGTTCCTAAACACGTAAGGATATAAGAGAAACGAACAATAATCCCAAAATAAACTTATATTTTAACTTTAACCATTGAATACACAACATCTAAACATTAACTACAGTAATACTCTGAATATTATCATAAACAAGAATTAATTAAATTAGTTTGACCCTCAAAAATTGGTTAATTTCTCTACACACGACAATAATATAAGAATTAGGCTTACGGACTCATCTGGAGTTTAAAAGGCCTCAGGAATGTTATTGACTCACGACGCGTGCCGTCTAGCCAGATGTAGATAGGCGAGATCACACGGTCGTTTTCGCGAGGGTAGCAGCTGGGGGGTCCATACGGTATTCCCGGGGGGGGGGGTCTTCACGGATGAGAACGATTACGGTGCTTTATGCAACACCAAGATAGTCGTGGTCTCTCTGGCGAGAGTGAGTCGAAGCTTCTTCTTAGTTCCAGTCTTCTTCAAGGGCGAGTATAACGGAGGGGGATTTCTCTGACGAGAATAATTTGAACTTGGTTCCTTACCAAGTTAACTTAGGAGTTTGGTGTGGCCACCGAGTAACGGACTCGGGGAGAGGGAGCCTTTTCCTTCTTCTTTTCTTAATTCCTCAAGGACGAGGAATACCCCTGGTGTTTAAGGTGCACCAGGATATGAGGACTCTCTCTGGCGAGAGTAAGTTGAACTTACCAAAGTTAACTTATCGATTGGTTTGATAACCAGGGACTAGCTCGAGGATGAGCTTCTTCTTAGACCCTTAAGGTAAGTAGCCCTGCCTCTCTTGCAGGGTACTTCTTGGTCTGGTGAGCCAAGTACACTACCAATCCAGTCTAGGTAGCTCGATTTTAATCGAGGACTCGTCACCTGGAGTCTGACGTATACTACCTCGATTTTCTTCAGAGTTCCTCATTTATACCTCGTCACCCCACTGGGGGAGTGGTAAGGGGGAAAGGGGCTTGAGGACGGCCCAGGAGAGTTCTTATGCCCAACGGTTTTTCCCACCGATTCTTACATCGGCTCCTCGTTAGCCTTCGAGCTTGGGAGAAACACGTATCCAATTTCTTATTTGACGTGAAACTGAATCTCACTCTCCTGTGGGAGATCTTGCATTTTGACCTTTAGGGTCTTTCATGGCACCGAGTGGAGCGACGCTGCGGTTAAGCACTGGACCCGCCGATGCCTTCGGCCGGATGTCTTTGCGGTAACCACCTTGTGACTCCACCAAGAGTGAACGGGGGGGAAAGGGGGAGTGACGATTCCCCTGCACCCAGTTAATATTTGGTTGCTGGGTGCTGAAATCCTCGCTAATTATATTTTCGAAGAAGAAGGGAACTTTTAAGTCAGATGAAAAATGATAGAATTATTTCCATTAAATATTAGTAAAAGGTGAAGAAAGTTAGATTATTCAGGATTATTATAAGGATAAAATTAATTCAAATTCATAGTTATTCGTACTATTCTATTATTCTGAACGAACTTAAAGCAGATTCGAGTGCCTCTGAAGTTGAAATTGACGTGGAATTCTTGAAGAGAAAATAAAATAAAAACTTACTTCCCACATCATAAAATATATTGACTTTCCCTTAAAGTTTATTATTGTTGCCCTCGAATCCAGTATTTAAAGTTGACTTGGATGTTATTCCTTATTGGAATACATAGACATTTTACACTTAAATTAGAATATATAAATTTTTCTTTATAAAAAGAGCTTCCTAGACCTCATTGGGAGTATGCGGTGCGATTCTGGTCGCTACACATGCGAGAGACTTTGTAATATTGGAACGCGCCCAGCCACGAACAACGAAATTTTTCCTGATCTTAGAAATTTCATAACTTCTGCGCGGCTAATTTATTAAACTATTAAAATAATAAGTGGATCTATCAATATAAATTATGGCTTATTATTTGAGCTTAATAACCGATCGGGAACTAGAAATACAGTTATCACTGAAATAAGCAAAAGATTTCACACTGCGAGAACATATGGCAGGTTCTTGATGTGATTAAATGTGTCCGTGTTATAGGGGTCGAGAGTATAGGATTGCTGAACGTTCTTGTGTAGGCTTCGTCGCAGAAGGGAATTCGTTTCACCGTGGATGGAGATTAGTTAGGTTAGGTTTTAAGGGATCAATGCGGACTACCTGTAGCAAGGAAATCACAAACAAAGGGATTTCGGACTCTTTATTTTGGGGTAGAACTCGGGTAGCTTTGGGCGCAAGAAGGATTCAAGACTGGCGTCTGGTGTGTTTAAGTGGGGCCTATTACTACATGGCGTCTCTCTGAGTGGACGACTGACTGACTCGCTTCTGTCTGTCTGTCTGTCTTTGTCGTAGGTCAGGTATGCTTCACTGACCTTCGCTTGCCCTCCCTAGACGCGGAGGGATGCCCCTTTTAAGTGCGTGGGATATGCGAGTCCGTTTTCTAACGTTGGCCGACTTAGTCAAATAGTTCAATGGCTTTTTGTGTGGTTCTTTGATTTAAAAAAGGGAAACAAAATAATTTTTACCATTATGCAAACAAATAAAAGAATTTAACAATAAATGATACACTAGGGGAGAAACTAATCGTTCAACAAAAGAAAATGAATTTAGAATGAATGCTTCGGCCCGAGCTCTGAGTAGCACAATATTTGTTCGAAAGAAAACGGGAGGAGATGATGAGGTGAAGCTTCGTAGTCGGAAAGCGTCACATCTCTTCGACGGTGATAGAGAAAAATGTAATAGGTTTACGATTTTCCAATAGAGGGGCCTCGAGTGGTTGTTCGAGGGAGTATCCCTGCAGGGCACGGAGCGGAGCGTGTTATTCCAAAATGAGTCCTTTCGTCCTTGACTGCCGTAGCTCTGAACAACTGGTTTCTTGCCTCCGAGTCCTTAGGGTGCCAGGGAGTCGCTTGAGAAGTTGCGCGTCGGGTCCTTGGTTGATTCCAACAAATCCTCTCATTACTGATTGCATCCTGCGTGAGTATTGCCTGACTCCTACTTGAATACTGCCTTGATCATTACCGTGTTTCGAAATATATACGACTTCGTCAGAAGCGATTTTGTTTGCACTCGGAAGCGGGCCTCACTCCGTCTCAAAGGCGCGGCGGGCAAGGGCATAGGGCCCTCTCGCTGATTTTGGTTCCGGGCTCCAGTTTGACTCGTCTCGCTCCGTTATCGCCCCGGAAGTTTACCGAAAGACGCCGATTGAAGGTCATTTCGTCCCTGAGATACCCCTAAGCCTCTTTTTTCGCGTGTGTGTGTGTCTCTCTCTCCATATATATATATATATATATATATATATATATATATATATATATATATATATATATATATATATATATATATATATATATATATATATATATATATATATTTCTCTGACAGTTTCTATTACTTTCTTTCGAACGTACTCTCTTCTAACTCCAGACTCTGTGAGTTTAGTAGTATATATTTGTGGCCGGAGACAGTGGGCGTGGCCTATTATTATCAACTAGTGTTGCTTGGGTGGAGCTTTTTTCACTCGAATCAAAGGAGATAGAGATTTTGTTTCTGGTCAAAATAGCAAAGGCGCGACTGAGTGTCGCAGTCCCTTGCTAGAAAACAATGACCGCTGCTAACTAAACAATGGCATGGCCGCTGTATCGTGTCTTCAGTTCTCTACCTGCATCCCAAGCTTTGTTTGAACAGCTGACCACTTGTGTATGTTTGTGTGAATGTGTATATGTTTGCTGCCCTCTCGAATTTATTCTTGTCGCCTCGAGCAAAATACATATATTATTTACATTCATGTTTTCTTAACTTATGTCTATTTCTCCTATAAGTGTTTCTCTCTATTCTAGCCCTTTCAGTCCCATTGGGATAAAAGATCCCAGAGAAATTCAAAAATTCCAATTGGGCGAAATTTATTATAAAAATGGTATGTTTTTAGTCCCAATGGTAATTTATGCTGTTAATTTAGTTTCGAACATCTGGCAACTCTTCTGCCTTACGTCAGATTTCCTTGATTTGAGTTAGAGTGAGCACATGTTGAGAAAGTAAGCTATTTTTTTCTAGATTCTGTTAGCTATTGTGGGCGATATCATTTAAAATTTATTAATATATTATTCCTAATTTGTATCTTGTCTTATTCTATCGTTTGTATAAATACTTGCTTCTTATATACTGGTAATTATTAAAAAAAACTTGATATGGGATGTAATGTCCTAGTGGATATTTTCAATGGGATGATATATCCCAATGGTATTTCTATTGTTGAAATAACCTATTCTTTTTCTTCAGGAATTGTGTCAACGTCCTGCGTCTATGTTTCAGATGTGTTCGTATTTTCTTCAAAATTTCAAACGCATAGGAAATTCTATTGACATATATCTTTTTTATATCTATAATGGTCATTTCTTTTTATAGATGTAGAGATCTATTAGGAGAAAGAATCATATACAGACTGTGTGAAACTACTTTAGCTAAAGAACCTCTGATTACTTTTGATAGATTTTTTACTCGCGTCAATCTGATGCAAAAGTTGCCATTTCCAGCAATTAGAACTCTCCTCCCAAGTAGAAAAAATATTCCAAAATTTTGTGCTAAATTGAATAGAAGAGACTGAATTCCGCAGTAATGAATTTGGCATTATAACTGCAAGATAGATGGACAGTAAAGAAGTTCTTATGCTTAGCAATTGCCATAGACAAACAGTTAGCGTTGTTAGCAGAAAAAAAGATGGTACGAGGTACCAAGATTCATGTTGAATATCTTGAATCTATTGTAATATATAACCAAACAATGGGTGGCGTAGATCTTTCAGATCATAAGGTTGGCACTTATGACTATGAATTCAAATCTGCTAAATGGTGGACAAAGGTGTTCCATCGTCTGCTTTTATCTGCTGCAGTATTGCTCATGTAGTACATCAACAACTTACTAATAAGAAAACCCAATTACTTCCATTTATTGCTGAGCTAATTATTGAGCAATTAGTAATGACAGGACGTGAAACTTCTAGGATTCGCAGAAACCCTCATCTAAGTGGTTCTAGATCTAAAAGAGCAAGAATAATGATAAATATTGGAGATCATTTACCCGAAGAAAACGAGGTTGAAGAAGATAGGTAAGATGCACTCAATCAAAAATTGATAAACTAACAAAATTTGTTTGTGCCGCATGCTCTATACCTCTTTGCATGCCTTGCTTTACCCAATATTACAATTACAGTTTTATGTGTGAATTTAAAAAAAAATCAATGTAATGTAAAACGATTCCTAAATTTAACCTCTGAGTTTTTCTTTTTCTTTACTTTGTAATGGTTAGAAATCAATTTTCAAGAGAAAAGCTGTATTAATTACCAATGGGACATATTATTTTAGTAATTAATGCGTGTGCCTAATTTCAGGATTTCATTGATTCACCGGGCGCTCAGTTGTGAGGTTCCTCGCTGGACCTACCTACGAGTATCTTGCAATTTAGATGCCACAGGCCTACTTTACTTTTGATTTGAGCGCTACAAGCACAGAGATTCTTACCCCATAAAAGAGCATAGGAATTATTAAAGACTTAAACACTTTAATGATATTGGTAGACATAAAGAAATATAATTTTATACATTTATATATAAATACGGTTTGCAAGCCAATAGTGCTGGACTACCTGTCATGTGCTATTTAGGAATGATTCCTTTCCTCTAACATCTGACGCTTAAAATTCTTTACACGCTCCTTAATATTTTTTTTTATATTCTTTCCTACCTAATTAAGATTTAAAATGTGTATAATCACTTTGAAAATGTTACCAGTAAAATAACAAAACGCTAGTACACATAATGAATAATAAAACACATATAAAAGCATGCTCTATTACCTGTAAATTCATTTTGAAGAAATTAAAAGCTAAATAACAGCAGGACATTTCGCGTAAATCGATACAAATTTTACAGGGGAAAAGAAAACAAGATGTATACCCCAAAAACCCTATTTTCCCATGAGAATTTATACACAAATTGAACAATATATATATATATATATATATATATATATATATATATATATATATATATATATATATATATATATATATATATATGTATATATATATATATATATATATATATATATATATATATATATATATATATATATATATATATATATTGTCGAGGTATGGCCAAGTGTACGTGAATATGTGCGCGCACAGGCACTAAGGTAGGCCAAGCAAGGCGACAACTGTTATTGTTTCTAAGAGTGCGATTTAATAGACAGCGGCAGCTGTGGAACTAAGGAATACAACAAACACAAAAATAAACTTTTAATACACACGACTAAAAGGGGACAACAATATATATATATATATATATATATATATATATATATATATATATATATATATATATATATATATATATATATGTATATATATATATATATATATATATATATATATATATATGGTACATTAATTGAGACGGACTTAAGTTCCGAATACTAATTAGATAACCGTAGTTAGGGAATGGCTACTATGGGGAGATTGAGGGTAATGAATGATTTTACTTGCTTTGAAACTCGAGAGCAAGGTGGGACAACTAGGGAAAGGTCTTGACGACCTTGATTACTCACGGGGGATAGCCACCGAACCCACAGCGAGTGTGGACACTCTTCGCGGACTCGCGTTTGCGAGATGCGGGCCTCCTGTCCTCAGGAGGTCACCGAACGAACTTCGAAGGGTGGGGAGATGACTTCTCCGCACTCGACTTGAAGGAGCTAATGAACCTCTTGTCGTAAGAGGTCACCAGATGCGGGCCTTGTGTCCTCAGGAAGTCCCCTAACGAACTTCGAAGTGTGGGGGGAGAGGACCTCTCCACACTCGGCTTGATCGACCTAATGGGCCTCTTGTCGCAAGAGGTCACCAGACGAACTTCGGAGGACGGCTTCTCCAATCCTTGATCCGAAGGTGGGTGAGAAAGGCTGACGTTGGCACACGAGACTCTACTCCTCGACCCGATAACACGGAGGTGATGTCCAGCTCTTCAGTGCCTTGTGACCCTCACTCACACTTTTCCTTTCGAGGAAGTCGCGTCTAACCAAATCTGCCCGTCAGCCTGGAGCGGGGGCATATATACCTGGAGCTATTCAAAACAGAGAGAGAGATTGAAACCTTCCTAACCTTCGTTATCGGGCGCGATGAACCGAGCGCCTTCAATGGCTGGGATCAGCAGCCAGACGGGCGACAGCGGCGGGGCCATAAATGCGGTTCACGGTGAGGCTACAAAGCAGTCTCCCAACCCGAGGGGGGGGGGTGAGACGACTAGGAGGAACTTTCGTGTAAAGTTCACGGAAGCCTGGCTGCGGGTCAAACGAAGGAGAGATCGGAAGGGGATGGGGAGTAACGTCTTAAAAGGTGGGGAGATAATAATGGGTTGAGGAATAAGTTCTTGCAGTTTTATCAAATTTATTCATTACTATTAACAATTTTAGAGAAACTTCATTTTTAATTGATAACAATATGCAATTTAATCAATAATGTATTCTCCGTTGTTATTTACGGCTTCTTCCCAAAGTTCAACTAGTTTTTCGATGCCTCTGCAATCAAAATCTCTGGCTTTTGACTCGAAGAATTCGTCTAACCAGGTTCTTAATTCCACTTCAGTATTGAACGAAACGCCGCGCAAATTGTTGGAGAGCGATCGGAACAGATGGAAATCCGATGGAGCCAAGTCTAGCGAATATCGAGGGGATACGGCAGGATTTCCCAATTGAGCGTTTGGAGGGCGTCTTTTTTCATATTGGCAATGTGAGGACGAGCATTATCGTGTTGCAGAAGGACTCCATAACGTTGATGAGGTCGCTTTTCACGAATACCTTCGGCGAGTCGATACATTTGTTGAGCGTAGAGTTCTGCATTGACAATCTCGCTGTTCGCAAGGGGTTTATAAAGAATGATGCCTTCACAATCCTACCACATACACAGCATCGTCTTTCGTGGATGAAGTCCTTGCTTTAATCGCGGAAGTGTTTTTTTTTATTGAGGCTAAGCCATTGTTTTCGATGGTTCATGTTGACATTAACACACCACTTTTCATCGCCAGTGATGATGCGGTGAAGAAATCTGTCCTTATATCCACGAGTAGCCTTGTGACGAGCAAGCAAACCTGCGGAAATCGTGGAGCGTTGAAGTTTGTTGCCTTTTCTCAAAGCGTGCGGAACCCATGCATCGAGTTTTTTAACTTTCCCCATCGAATGAAGGTGATTCACTACAGTTTTCTGACCACACGCCAATTGTACAGCTAATTCTCAAGTCGATTGACGAAGATTTTCATGAAGAAGGTCGTTCAATCGATCTTCATCCAACTTAATGGGGCGACCAGAACGTTCTTCGTCATTAAGATTGAAATGACCGTTTTTGAAACGAGAAAACCACCATTGAGCTGTCTTTTCTGATAAAGCATTCTCTCTGTCCACAGCACAAATATCGCGACGAGCTTTGGCTGCGTTTGCATTGTTCCCTTCCCGTCTCGATTGAAAATGAATAACACCAAGTGTCGAAAATGCGCCTTTCTTTCAACTTAACATTCTATTTTGAGGGTACAAAACAAAAATTAACTTAACAAAACTTTTAAATAAACCGCAATGACTTATTACTCAACTTCAAGACGTAGCCTAAGCAAAAACCTAATAGTCTACGCTGTTAAGAGACGTAGCCTAACCTTTGCAAATGTTGCCCTCATTATTTATTATTGTTTCTTAATATGTGCACAAATCACGTCAACAAAACTTAAATCAACACAACACTAAAAAAAAAAACGCAAGAACCTATTCCTTAACCTAATATAATTTAAGTGGGATTCCTCCACACTCCTCCCTATCCAAAAACATTTTTACAGCCAAGGACACTTAGAGCGAAATTATGTCTACAATAACTTCATTAATAGGGGAACTTATAAAGTTGCAAATTTAATGTTTACCAACAGAAAAACAAACATAACACTACACGGGGTTTACATATGTGTAACTACAGATAACCTAATCTATATAAACGCACATACAACATCAACAGGGCAAAACAAAAAAAGAAAAATAGTATTTACAAAAAAAGGAATCAAACGCCAAATTTTACTTTCCCCTCAGGTTGTTGGGGAGGGGGGAGGGGGGCTTCTATAGGATTCCTACCCAAGCTATCGGCTAGGCAGTTGTCGGTGCCTTTAACATACATCCTAAATTTACGAATATACCACACTATGGCTAATGCTTCAAGCTCTTTGGTGTCATACGCTTTTTCGCTATGGGACAGCTTTCTGCTAACATATCCTACAGGACATCCCACTCCATCGTCATCATATTGGGCAAGAGCACAACCTAGGCCATCTTGAGAGGCCTCCGTACGAACACCGAATGTTTTATTGTGATTCAGTAATCTCCATATAGGGGCAGAGATTAACTTGTCCTTTAACTGGCAGGAGGGGGTCCAAATGACAGGGGCAGGGGCCGTTCTTTTATACATGTCGTTAAGGGGCGTGGCTACGGTAGCGCAATTCGGCCCAAAACGACGATTTAATGACACGAGAAAGCCTTCCAATAAGGCAAAGAATTGAGCCCTCTCAATAGGGGCGAGATCGGGGTTTACCTTCAAGTCGGAGTAAGGCTCTGCTTGGGGGGCAGGGAGGGGCGGCAGGGGATACTTATCATCTGCTCCTACGCGGACCATATGGACCAGACACACGAGTTCAACGGGGTAGATATTTCCCTTACCTAACGGCGAACGAGTTGGGCCTATTAGGCCGATTGAGACCCGAGCAACTGGCTCAGGCGCTCTCGGGATCTTTTGAAGGGGGGCGGGGGCTACACGCCCGTTGGAGATGACCTTTTGGCAAAGGTCAAAGGACGTGAAGAAGTCAATAATTGTTATGGCCGTTCCTGGCCGAAAGAAATATTTAAAAACCCGCGGTGGCGTTTTGATATAGCCGAAGTGTCCGGCCATTAGGCCATCTTGAGCCATCTTTAGAATGGGTTTGATCTTCGTTCTTGGCACACACAATGCGTTGTTCAGGGGGCTCTCCGGTTCGACAGAAGAACGGTATACTAACGAGTACTTCATGGGGTATTCGATCTTCCGATCGCCTCGCACCGTTTCAGTCTCCTTCTTCCTTTCTTTTTCCCACGGGGAACTGAGAGACGGACTGGACCTTCTTTTTGCACGGTCGCAAAGGCTTGAGAATTGAGCTCTTCGTATTCTGGGTGATCCAGAGGAGGTAGAGGGGTCATAGGCGAGGCTTTCTTAGCTGTTTGTGCTAGTTCTCTTTCCATCTGTATTCTCCTTTCTTCTACTTCTCTTCCTATCTTTATTCTTCTTTCTTCGGCTTCGTTTTCCATCTGTCTTCTTCTTTTTCATCTTCTTTTTATCTTTATTCTTCTTCCTTCGACTTCTCTTTCTATCTGTATTCTTCTTTCTTCTTCTTTTTATCTTTCTCTTCTTTCTTTGGCTTCTTCTTCTTTTTATCTTTCTCTTCTTTCTTTGGCTTCTCTTTCTTTTTTCATTCTTATTTCTTCTGCTTCTTTTTCAACTGTATTATTCTTTCTTTTGTTTTACTTCCCCTTGGTATTGATCTTTCTTCTACTTCTATGTTCCACTGTATTCTTGCTTCGTCTACTATTATTTTCATCTGTATTCTTCTTTCTTCTATTTTTATCTCCATCAGTTTTTCCTTTCTTCTGTTTACCTTTCCATCTGTATTAGTCTTTCTTTTGTCTGCCGTTGAGCTTCTTCTTCTCTCTGTGCTCTTCTTGCTTCTGCTTCTCTCTGTGATCTTATTGCTTCTACTTCTCTCTGTGCTCTTCTTGCTTCTGCTTTTCTCTGTGCTCTTCTTGATTCTTCTTCTCTCTGTGCTCTTCTTGCTTCTTCTTCTACCTCTCTCTGTGTTTTCTATCTTCGATTTCTGACTAGAGAAATCTAATTACGGTTCCCTAACTAGAAAACCGTAGTTAGGGAATGGTTATTATGGGAGATTGAGGATAATGAATGATTTTACGTTTGCTACGTTCCTCTTCCCGGACGTAAGCGATTAAATCTTCCCCAGATAAGCCTAGGATCTGCCTTTGTTTATGAAAACGATCGGAGGAAGACATCTTGGATATGCTACTTGCGGCTTTTGCACAACGAAAAAGCTGCCAGAGCTATTGAAGCTTTACCCAAACAATATAAATATAAATTCTAAAAAAAAGAAATGATTAAAATTCCTAGCAAAGATCGGGCAGACTCACAACCCCAAAATTAAATAACTAACGAACGGGGGAATCTGTCTCACGACACCAACAAAAAAAGAACGAATAATATAAGCGCTTAGCTAATATTCTCTTTTAAGGAGCTAGAACAACTATGGACACACCACACAAGAATGGGCTTACAAAATTGGTTGGTACCCATTAATAAAAGAAAAATTGTCCTAAAATATTGTTGTTCGAATATTCTTGGTAATACAGCTGCAATCAATTGAACTTAGTGCTTCAAAAATCAGGTGGGAAAGAGTAAAAAACTTGACGCCAAATATCTTTAGGTAAGACTCCACACCGTCTGACACCAAATATCTTTATGTCGAGGTATGGCCAAGTGTACTTGAATATGAGCACACAGGCACTAAGGTAGGTCAAGCAAGGCGGCAACTGTTATTGTTTCTAAGAGTGCGATTTAATAGACGCTGGCAGCTGCGGAACCGAGGAATATAACAAACACAATGACAAAAATAGACTTTTAACACACACGACTAAAAGGGTACAACAATATATATATATATATATATATATATATATATATATATATATATATATATATATATATATATATATATATATATATATTGTACATAAGTTGAGATGGACTTAAGTTCCGAATACTAATTAGAGAACCGTAATTAGGGAATGGTCATTATGGGAGATTGAAGGTAAGGAATGATTTTACTTCCTTTGAAACTCGAGGGTAAGGTGGGGCAACTAGGGGGAGGTCTTAGTGACCTTGATTACTCACGGGGGGTGGCCACCGAACCCACAGCGGCTGTGGCTATTCTTCTCGAACTTGCATTTGTGATATGCGGGCCTCCTGTCCTCAGGGGGTCACCGAACGAACTTCCAAGGGGGGGGGGTGAGGCGATGACTTCTCCACACTCGGCTTGAGCGAGCTAATGGGCCTCTTGACATAAAAGGTCACCAGACGAACTTCGGAGAACGGCTTCTCCAATCCTTGATCCGAAGGTGGGTGAGAAAGGCTGACGTTGGCGCACGAGACTCTACTCCTCGACCGGATGACACGGAGGTGATGTCCAGCTCTTCAGTGCCTTGCGACCCTCACTCACACTTTTGGGGAGAGAACTCGTTGAAGTGCACTCCTTTCGAGGAAGTCGCGTCTAACCAAATCTGCCCGTCAGCCTGGGTCGGTGGCATATATACCTGGAGCTATTCAAAACAGAGCGAGAGATTGAAACCTTCCTAACCTTCGTTATCGGGCGCGATGAACCAAGCGCCTTCAATGGCTGGGATCAGCAGCCAGACGGGCGACAGCGGCGGGGCCATAAATGCGGTTCACGGTGAGGCTACAAAGCAGTCTCCCAACCCGAGAGGAAAAGGGGGTTGAGACGACCCGGAGGAAGCTTTGTTGTGTGAAGTTCACGGGAGCCTAGCGGCGGGTCAAACGAGGGAGAAATCGGGGTCTTTAGAGGTGGGGAAATAATATAATTCAAAGAGGATTCCTCCATATATATATATATATATATATATATATATATATATATATATATATATATATATATATATATATATATAAGAAAGAGAAATTGGACGCGAATGAGCAATGAGACAAGAAACAGGAGTTTTTTAGAGGTAATAGAAAGGGACATTAGAAGAAGACTAGAATCAAAGAGAGCAGAGGGCGGCACAATGAAGGCAATCCTTTACCAAGAAGAGAGAGATAACGCCAGGAGAAAAAGTTTGAAATTCCTGGCCGGGACTCAAACCCGGGTCTGCTGATTGCCGGTCAGATGCTCTACCGCTGAGCTACCAGGCACAGTGACTCTACTTTGCCCAAAGCGTTACTATATTGTTATATAGTCTGAAATGCAAGGTTTCTGTACCTTTATTTCTGTCTTCAAAATTGTTTTGAAAGGCAGAAAATAAATATGGCGAAAGCCCTGTGGTGATTGTTATCACCCGCAAAACTTGCATTTGCTTCTTCTTCTATATATATATATATATATATATATATATATATATATATATATATATATATATATATATATATATATATATACAGGGGTGGTTTGACAAAATAATTGGAACACGTTAAATTCAATGGATATTTATTTAATACATAGTCAGTCCTCCCTATTCTCTCTGAATAGCGTCGATGCGTCTTGGAATTGATTGATACAGCATTTTTACTTCATTGAGAGAAATCTTGAGCCATTCTTCTTGCAATACCTGATCCAGCTGTTTCAGACACGATGGTGAAAGGTAACGACTTCTTAACCACATGAGTGGTGTGTATTGGGGCATCGTCATCTTGGAAAAAAACACTCAACATCAGGAAATAACGTCTGGACCATGGGATCGACTTGATCTTCCAAAATATTCAGATATATGGCTGCCAAACCATCACTGACCCTCCTCCGTGCTTCACTGTAGGAAGAAAGCAGTCAGGATTAAAAGCTTCCCAGGGCTGCCTCCAGACATAAACTCGTCCTACAGTAGGAAAAGAAGAAAAAAAATGGACTCGTCGGAAAATATTACTTGCTTCTATTGGTCTGTCGACCAGCGTTTGTGATCTCTACACCAGCTCAGCCTTTTCTGGATGTTTTGATTAGAAAGCAGAGGATTCTTGATGGCGGCTCTTCCATGATATCTGGCTTTATTGAGCTCACGGCAAACAATTTTGGTAGAAACTGGGCTAGTGAGATGTTGATTCAACTCTGCAGTCACTTCAGCAGCAGTGGTCCGGGGATTTTTCATCATAATGTGTTTCAACACTCGTTGGTCTCTTTCAGCCAGCTTCTAAGTCCTGCTGGAATTACTTCTCCTTCTGGATGTTTGGGGGTTTGCCCTGCTTCTTGAATTATGTCATGGTAGCTTTCCAAAAACCAAGGAGTTTCGCTGTTCTAATGACGGAAGCTCCTGCAATTCGAGCTCCAACAATTTGCCCGTTTGCGAACTCAGTAAGGTCACGAATCTTAGTATCTATACGACGCTCTGAAAAAGATATACAAATAATCATTAAATTGATAAATAAAACTATGTATCTACAATAAAAACAAAACACTCACAATGAAATTCGGATGGATATTCGTAATATAATGGCACAGTGAAATATTGGTGTTAAATTTCTATTGTTCCAATTATTTTGTCTAACCCCTGTATATGAGGGCAGACATAGGCGCCCTTCAGAGATCCTAAACTATTGTTGGCAGCCTTGTTTAAATCATTTTCAACAATGCCCAGACGAAATAATTGTGGGGGTTGTAGTGGGGATATTTGGGTGCCTACAAGTCTCGGGACCAGTAATGCGGGGCGTTGTCGATCAACCAGTCTTGTTTCTCACTTGCGTTGTGTGTAAGGGCAGAGTCCTGCTAGAAAGCGTAAGACCAGCTCGCTACTAATTGGTCCATTCAAAGTTTAACTACAGTCTCCAGCACCTCAATGTAAACATCCGCCTTTACTATGAGGCCTTGGTGGAAGGTGTAAGGAAACATAACGTAGCCCTATTTGCCGACCACGCCCATAACCTGTTGTTTCTTCTCACAGCCAGCGATAATTAAGCAAAGAACATCATAACATAGGAGTATATGCAATACCATGCAACGATTGCCATAAAGTTTATATAGGTGAAACGGGGAGAAATCTAGACAAGAGATTGTATACACACAAAAGAGATATTAGAGTGGGCAGCGAAAGCAGTGGAATATTCTGCCATGTTAGAGACTTGAATCATTCGATCGATTTCAATAGAAGTAAAATGGTATTTAAATCGGCCAACTATGTTAAGAGAAGAATCATAGAAACGAGCTTGATATCGCCAGTTCCTAATTTAAATCTATCTGAGGGTCAATTTTCTTTTAATCCTGTAATAAGAAAGTAAATAAACAAAATAGTAAAATGTCAGCCCTTCAATATGTTTAGGCCTACCCCTCCCCTCAAATTAGCCACAAGCAGGGGATTGGGGGAAAACAGAGGGGATCTTTCACGACCTGAACCTGTGTTATTATGTTTGTATGTACTTTTCTTATATTTTCTATCCAGTGTCAGTTGAAAAGGGGTGTGAGATACACCGAAACTGTTCTGAATTAAATTGTCTTCGGAGAATGTGGTTTAATTCCTCATCTTTTCTTGCGATATTGCATTAACTTTCATCATATATATATATATATATATATATATATATATATATATATATATATATATATATATATATATATATATATATATATATATATATATATATATATATATAATATATATATATATATATATATACAGGGTGTTCGAAAACTAATGGTACATACTTTGACAGTAGGTATAAAAACCCAAAAGAACGACTTTTTCAAGAATAAGTAAAAGTCAATAGATCCATCGTTTTCGGCATTATCCTAGATTCGCAAATATGGCAACAGTTGTTTACTCTAATGGTCGTCTACTATCAGTGAACATTTTATAAAAGCTCTGACAATATGGCATATGGTTTGGCGAATGGCAATGCTAGATTGGCTGCTCGATTGTATGCAGAGCGTTTTCCCAACCGTCATTTGCCTGATCATCGCGTTTTCACCAGGGTGCATCAACGGCTGCGAGACACTGGCAGTTTTCACGTAAACAGAAGAGAAGTGGGTCGTCGTCGTGGGCGAGTTAGCGCTGAGAACGAAGAGCGGATATTACAACATTTTAATACAAACCCACGTACAAGCACTCAGGCCGAGGCACATGCACTTGGAATGCGTTATCACTCAATAATATTGCAAACACTCCATGATAACGGCCTCTACCCGTACCATTTCCAGAGAGTGCAAGAGCTCCTTCAAACCGACTTTGACCCTCATGAATGGTTTGCACGTTGGTTCATGAATAAGACCATTGAAGATAATGAGTTTCCAAAGTATGTGCTTTTCACTGATGAACCTACTTATACGCACGGTGGTGTGTTTAACACACACAACTTACACATGTGGCAGAATGAAAACCCTTAGGCTATGCATCAGAGCCACCACCAACACCGGTTCAGTGTTAATGTGTGGGCTAGTATTATTGGTACCAATTTGGTTAGGCCCTATGTGCTTACAACGCTTTTAACAGGAGATCACTATGCAGTATTTCTACGGGAGGTATTGCCTGACGTACTGAACGATGTGCCTTTGGGTATTCGACGTCAAATGTGGTTCCAACATGACTGCGCTCCAGCGCATGGCTCAAGTATTGTGCGACAATATCAAGACCGTACTTTTCTCAACAGATGGATAGGACGCTTTGGGCCAGTGCCATGGCCAGCGAGGTCTCGAGATATGACACCTTTGGACTTCTACTTGTGGGGCCACATGAAGAGTTTAATTTATGAAACTCCAGTGGAGACAGAGATAGATCTTGTTGGAAGGATAGTGGACGCTGCAGGACTCATTGCGGATAAATCCACGAGTGTTTGATCGTGTTCGGGAAACGCTTCTGCGTAAGTACCAGACCTGCATTGTCATACAGAGAGGACATTTCGAACTCCTATTGTAATTCCAATACTATAATAAAGTATGTACTCAAATGTGTTTCCCACACCAGAGTTATTTATACTATACTCAAATTTACGATTCGATATCTCGAAAACGATCGATTTTTGGACATTTACTTATTCTTGTAAGTAACCTTGGTCTGTTCGGTGGATTAAAGTATCTAAGAAATTCACTTTAGAAAACGAAAAAGATAACACCATCCTTTTCTTAGATATTTTGATCCACCAAACAGACCAAGGTTTCAAATATGAAATTTATAGAAAACCTAGAGCCATTGACTCATACATCCATTTCTATTCCGATTACCATATTCGTATCAAAAAAAGTGTTTTCTCTTCCATGTTTCTCCGTGCTCTGAGAATTGTTTCACCCGAATATTTGGACAAAGAGGTTGATAGGATATATAATATAGGTATATATTTGTGTTACCCTTTCTACGTACTTAAAAATTGTTATAATTCTGCTAAGCGTTCATTTTATCAATCTAATCGTAACATCCCTAAATTTCATACCAAAAATGTATTAGTTTAACCTTTTAACCAAAGTTTCATTAATTTACCTTGTTTACTAAAACCTTTGAACATAAAAGTTATTTTTAAACATGAAAACACTATCCATCGCCTTCTCGTGAAGAATTCCCCCCCTAAACCAGGCATTGTATATTCTATTGGTTGCAATAATTGTAAAAAATGCTATTATGGACAGACAGGTAAAGAATTGAATGTTAAACAGCACAAAACTAATGTTCGTAATTTTTGTCAACAATCTGCATTATTTTTACATATCTATAGTCAGGATCATACTATTAATTGGAATAGTGCTAAACCTATTATTAAATGTCAAACTACATTTCAATAAATATTTTGGAGTGTATCTCTATTAATATTAAAGATAGAGTCAGAAATTTGCAAAAACTTTGTGAAATACATGCCACGAAGAATTATTGCTGTAGATCAGAGGTCGAGAAACTTTTGGGGGTGTTACCCCAAAAGTATTTGTAGTAAAATGAATTTGCCCCTGACTTTGAAGTACTCTGGGGGACAAACCAATTTACTTATAAAAATCATGGATAATAAAGACACAAAAAAAATTATATTGGGATAATGTTTAATTTTTTATTTCATCTATCATTAGGAAATAAAAGTCCGTCTTTTTGGCAGGAAAATAGCACACAAAAAAAAATTGTAGGAAATTATATATTTATAAACAGAAATATAACAGTCACTTTTTAGCATTACATGGCACACAAGCAAAATTATTGACTATGTCACTATCATGTATTTAAAATTCGTACAAAAACAAAATAGGAAAATGTGATTGAATCCACTATTATGGTAAAAAAATGTTTACCCTTTCTGGCATGAGAATGGTACACAAATAAGTCTAATGAAAAAATTATTAAAAACTTGACTATATCAGCTCTCTCAGGCTTTGGAAAAATGATACTGTTTCATCTTTTATACAACAATTTCAATCTCAGGGATTTTTGATGTCACTGCTACTTTGATGCTGTCTTCAAGGTCCAACCGGCTTCTGTATTTTGTTTTTAGATTTACAAGGGTAGAAAAACTTTGTTCGCAAAGGTAGGTTGTTGCAAAAAGTAGCAGCATTTTAGTTGCTTCCAAATGGGAAGTTTTATAAGCCTTTGCAGCTTTTGACATCCAAAAACTTGAGAGGTCATCCTTGGTCTTAAGTTCCATGCTTGTTTCACTATTGGAACGCAGTTCAATAAGCTCTTCTGCCAATCATTCAGGCTCTTCAGGTAAATCAGCCAGTTCACATTTGAAGGGATTTACAACCCAGCTGACAGTATGTGAATCAAGCTCTGGAAAGTAGTCACAGAACCTACTCCTAAGTTTGGTCAGGTGCCTTGTAACTGATTCCTTCATGTCACTAAGACTTCAGTCTTCACACTCTTCCAAAAACTGCCAGGTTTGGAAAGACAGCAATCTTAATGTCATTTACTTTTGGTTCCAATACTGAAGCTTTGATACAAATGCTGAATTTTTTTCCCTTGCTAAGATGAAATTAATTTTCTTTCCTTGCAATTCCTTGTTCAGCGCATTTATTTACATGCCCAAAAATGTCAGCTAAGTACGCAAGAAGAGCTAACCAGGTTGATTTTCTGAACTTCTCTTCAAGTGTGTGTTTTTGATCAGTCAGAAATATTTCAAGTTCGCTTTTAAGAGCCCACACTCTATTCAGGACATTTCCACGTGAAAGCCACCTCACCTCCGTATGGAAAAGAAGGGTTGAATATTCAGCCTCTCCATCCTCACATAAATCACGAAACATCCTCGTGTTTAGTGCATGCCCTTTTACAACATGGACAATCTTAATTACATCATTCAACACAGCTTCCACCTCTGTTTCAAATCCTTAACAACTAATGCCTGGCGATGTATCATACAATGGATGACCTGAATATTTGGATTCTGTTGTTTGGCTAAAGCCACAAAACCAGTGACGTGGCCAAGCATGTTAGGAGCTTCATCAACTGATACTGCAATACAATCTTCCCACTTTAAATCAACAGTTTGTTTTTTGAAGTATGCATCAACCTTTTCAACACATCAATACCACGAGTTCTTAACTCAAGAGGAGAACATAGCAACATTTCCTTTTCAATTTCATCAGAACCCCTGTATCGAACGTATGCCATCAGCTGCGAATTGCTGCTGACATCTGTAGTCTCATCAAGTTGAATGGCAAACTTTTTACTCATTTTTATTGAAGAAATCACTTGTTCTCTCACATTTTCTGCCAAGATAGAAATTCTTTCTTTAATAACTCTTGCAGACAAAGGCACTGTATTCAGTTGTTTAGCTACTTTCTGCCCACACATTATTTCTGCCATTTTCACAGCCACCGGTTTGATTAAGTCTTCACCAATAGTATGTGGTTTCTTGTTTCGAGCAACCAACCATGCCACTTCAAAACTAGCTATTGCTGCTGAACGTTGGTTAAACGTTGCACTCTTGTTATTTTCCAATCTCTGTCTTTTGACTGTTTTTTTCCAGATTCTAAAAGTATTCTCGTGATTTACAAGACAGATGTGAATGAACCTTGTCCAAGTGTTTCTTCAGTTGATTCTTTTTGAAGGACTCGGCAGTCAGTACTTTCATACAGACAACACATTCAGGATTCATTTGTCATTTGTCCTCTATTTCTGCGAAGCCATAGTTAAGGAGCTCTGCCTGATATGTCCTTTTCCTTGCTGATGCCATCTGAAAATGAAAGACAAATCTATCACTTTTTTAAGGTCTTTTGACATCTATTTTTAAAAAAAGAAAAAATATTTAGTGACGAATTTAAGAGTTTAAATTAAAACTTTAAAATAACATAACATAAAATCAAACCACAACTCACAACTATAAAAATTCAAATAATAAGACTTAAAAAGAGTGAGCATTACATCTGTAGGGGCTGCATGAAATCTTCTTAAATAGAGTTAAACTCGTTAAAAAACTTACTTTTAATATAAAATAATTCATTAAAATAAAAATAAATAAATGAAAAATATAATAGTTACCCCTAAAAAATTGAGAAACTAGCACCTAAACAGTTGATGGAACAATTAGGCCCCTTACAAATAAACTAAAATATCCTAAAGTCTAAACTAATCTCATTTTATATATTTAACTTGTGTTGAATTTTAATCACAAAAGTATATACAGAAATGTAAATATTATAGATTATATCATAACTTACCTTATGTAAATAATTATTATATCATTTGATCAGCTCTACTATTCATCAACTACTCTGAAAGAGGCATGTTCAAAACATGGCAAAATGCCACTTAATTAGGAGAAATGTTGCCATATTTTACCAAAAAATAGAAGAAAGGCTCCTCAATGCATTCTTTTTCTCCAACTTTCATATTCGTTTCCCTCACTTAACACATCCACATCCATAACACATCCATTACCCCCCATTTTTTACAAATTTACCCTTGTTCCCCGACCACTGCTGTAGATGGAACGAGTACAGAGACTTAAACATATTCACACTTCTAAGCTATATTAAAAAAAAAAAAATAATATGTAAAGACAAATAATAACGATAAAAAAGGCCAAAGCTTTAAAAAAAAAAAGCAAAATGGCAACAATAATTTCCCAAATTTTAATATTAGCCCTAGATTGTTGAGCTTAGATCCTATCATATTTAATTATATTAAATCACAAATTGAAGTGTTTGAAGAATTCGTACCCCCTTGTTAGGGTTTTGATGCAGGTAGCCGTATTATCCCCCCCATCCCTTACTATTTAGGACATTGTCTGTCCTGACCTACGTTATTCCATGAAGTGGTCTTTTAGAATAAAGACGAAAGCGCTCGGAATCGTTTTTTCATTTTCCTTGTGGGTGTTATTTTATCATATATATATATATATATATATATATATATATATATATATATATATATATATATATATATATATATATATATATATATATTCATTCATTCAAATTCCTCGCCAATACATTGAATAGTGGAAATGACTTAAATATAAGAACATCAATTCTTTCTTTTCACATCTTTGCTGGAAAGAACGCTATATCCATTTCTTAGGAAAACGTGTTAAATGTGAGAGGCGCCTACTTCGCGTCTCTACCAACATGCTGGATAAACTCGCTTTATTCTTCCACTTTTCCATCCTTTGTTACTGTAGCAAGTGTTAATGATATCATTATCTTCTTTTTCAAGATCATGATTTAAACCAAAGAAGTGAAGGAGATCTATTATTTGTCCTCGAAATCTGAAGCAAGTGCAGCCTTCTCATCGAATAAACATCCGACGGCCAACCGTAAACTAAAATCTACATATATTCGAATATTTTACTCCAATTGTCTTTTGTTACATTTTCACAAAAGTAAGAAGGATATTATTTTCTAATTCAATTATACTGAGAAATGGTTTTACCGTAAATTATATCAAAATATCATCTTTTTAGATTCACTTATTACTCAGATGATTAGTTTAATTAAAATATATTTTTATTCACTCGATACACATTTGAGTAAGCCTTAATTATGATAAAAGAGACTTTTTTATATATTTTTTCAAGAATATAGATAATTAAGTTTAATTAATATCAGTCCTTCAAAATTCTGATGAAATCTTCATTGTCTTTGCATCCTAGAGAGAGGCTTTGATAGCTCTCAGAATAATAATAATAATAATAATAATAATAATCCGAAAAGTTCCGTTTTTTCTGATGAACGAAGACAAGGGTTAATTGAATTTCTCCCAAAATATGTTGGAAGAGCCGACATATAAGAGAGGAGTCTGTAACTGTTTATACTGAAGGAGAGATTAGTTATTATTAATTACCTGAAACAAATTCTAACAAGAAGCATATATGTACATACATACGGAATACGGCACTTTCGTCTCAAGCCCTTTGTTCTAAAGAACTTTGATCTAAAGGAACATTGGTTTTAAAGGGACTTTCGTCAAAAAGTACATTCATTGAGCTGTAAATTTCTGCACATATATATATATATATATATATATATATATATATATATATATATATGTATATATATAGTTTTTTGGGGGGGTGATCAGTTGAGTGTTCTGGTTGCCTAAGTAAATATTATGGACAAACAGGTAAACAACTTTCTGTTCGCATAAATCAACATAAATATAATGTCCGAAGAGGGGAAGATAACAAGGCTTTCTTTGTCCATATGTCAGATAAGGACCATCTAATTAACTGGAACTCGGCAAAATTTATTTATCGTTTCTATGACTCTATAAAAGGGAATATCATTGAATGTGCTTTTATAAGCCAATGTGATAATTTTAACCTTTTTCCTGGCTTATATAAAATAGATGCTATAATTAAAAGACTAATACTTAAAGAAATTAGTTCTGACTTTTGTCTTTAGTTTTATATACAATCTTTAGTTATATGGACCCTTTTTTTTAAAAATTATGTCACTGCTCTGTTATGTACACTGTATTTTCCCCCACTCTTTCGCTCCTCGTGTCTTATAATCTCTCTTCGTTAGGCTATCTCCATTTCTTTTAATCTGTTACCCTTTCCGTCTTCTCAGTTTGACCTTACTACCTGCTTCTTGTCATTCTTAATGTGAATCTTTACCTTCGCCCTTCCGTCTTCCTCATTGGTGATTTCTTGTTTTTGAGGCGGTCGTTTATACTTTTCTTTCATATATATACCTCTAATGTAATATTATTTCTTGTAGTTATCCTTGAAAAGGAACTTAATAAAGCTCGAAAGTACTCGGAAACACCTTTTCATTTTTTCCTGCGGGACATTGCATTCATTTGCTACCCTCACGTGATACTTTGTGAGTTTTTCATTTCATATATATATATATATATATATATATATATATATATATATATATATATATATATATATATATATATATATATATATATATATATATTCTGCATAATGTATATAGACATATATAAATACTTAAATGAATTTAAATTGAGTGGGAAAACTTTGTGAAAATTTCAATTTTAATAAGCATTTATTATTATTATTCTATGATGAAATGATTACATTAGCTTTGTGTCGTGGTACAACCAGTCTATACCATACACTACTAGTATATTATGTGGGGGGGGTGACTTAATCACCTACTGCAACGCAAACTGATGAAGGACTGTTCGTACGGATTAACGACCGACTAGGAGGTCACACTTGAGGCGTTGGGTTTCAAATCCTTAATGATCAAACAGAGTAACAACAAGGAGTAACAAAAAGGAAAGAAGGTACTCTATGAGACCTTACGGTCCATTCAAAGAGGGTACCTTTGGACTAGTAATCAAGCAGGCACAAGGCTGCTCAATTGTTTTGCGTCCCTAAACGGCCACTTTTCAAGACCTTGTCTAGTCTTGACTTGAACTGGTCAACAGATTCACTGTTGACAACTTCCACTGGAAGTGCGTTCCACATACCGCAGATACTGTAAGTGAAAAAATTTCCACACAAATTGCGGTTGTAACGCTTCAGTTCAAGTTTGTAGCCGTGATTGCGCGTTCTGTTCTCACTCAGTGTGAAAATAACCCGGTAGTCAACATTGTCCAACCCTCGAAGTATTTTAAAAACTTCGATGAGCTGACCACGCAGTCTACGGGTTTCCAGCGAGAACAGATCTAACTCCCTTAGTCTATCCTCATAACTTTTATGTCGGATAGAGGGAACCAGCTTGGTTGCCCTGGCTTGTACGCGTTCCAATCTCGCGATGTCCTTTTGCAATGAAAGACTCCAAAATTGTACGGCATACTCCAGGTGCGGTCGGACAAGTGAGTTGTACAGGCACAGTACAATCTCCTGGTTCCGATACCTAAACTTGCGCTTAATATAGCCTAGCATCCTTTGGGCCTTTTTCTCCGCCTCAATGCACTGTTTCGAGAACTTGAGGTCACTAGTGATTGTTACACCCAAGTCCTTCTCAGTGTCACTCGATTCAAGAGCAGTTACCTTAAGGATATAATGAGATTGGGGGTTTCTGTGGCCGATATACATCACTTTGCATTTCCCCACGTTAAAAGGCATTTGCCACGTGTCCGATCACTCCCCAATCTTCCCAAGATCTTCCTGCAGGCGGGCAGTATTTCCATCCTTTGCAACGTTCATACCAAGCTTGGTATCGTCGGCAAATTTGGAAATCTTGGCAACCATGTCACCGTCCATGTCGTTGACGTAGATGATGAATAGTAGTGGTCCCAGGACAGAACCTTGAGGCACTCCGCTAGTCACGGGCACCCACTCAGAAGACTGTTCATTCACCACCACCCGTTGCCGTCTGCCACTTAGCCAGTTCTCGATCTAGCCAGCTACCTTTCCGTCTATGCCAAGCGCTCGCACTTTCCCGAGAAGGCGGCGGTGTGGTACCTTATCAAAGGCTTTCTGAAAGTCTAGGTAGACCACATCCACCGCCTTGTCCCGATCGTGCTCACTGAAAATGAAGTGGAAGAATTCTACAAGGTTCGTCAGGCATGACCGTTGCCTTCGGAAGCCGTGCTGGGAACTCCTCAGTAGCAGGTTTGACTCTAAATACGACGTCACTTTGTCCACCATCATGCTTTCCATGAGTTTACCGACTATCGAAGTTAGACTGATAGGTCGGTAGTTCGACGGTTGGCTACGATCTTCTTTCTTGAAGATTGGAGTCACCTCCGCTTCACGCCAGTCTCTAGGAACGCATTTGGTCCGGATTGACATGTTGAAGATTGCGCTCAGGTGTCGTGACACTTGATCACGCACTTCTTTCAACACTTTAGGTAGAAACCCATCCGGGCCAGGTGACTTATTCGTCATTAGGTCACTGATCTTCTTTTTTATCTCAACTTCGGTGAAGTCCATATCCTCCAGCTTTTCCCCCGAGTAGGAATCCGTTGGCTGGGGGATGGGATCACATTCTTCAGTAAACACTGAAGAGAAGTAGTCGTTGAGGAGGTTAGCATTTTCTGCATCTGAATGCTTTAATGTCCCCTCCTCGTTCCTCAAAGGGCCAATCGTTCGAGGATTGGTTTACGGCTGTTTACATATCCAAAGAACTCCTTGGGATTCTCTTTACAGAGTCTCGCCACTTGGAGTTCCTCAGACCGATTAGCCGCCCTTATGCTGGACTTCACTCTACTGGCTAGCCTCCGGTATTCGTCAAAGTCACCCGAGATCTTCGATTGCCGGTACACAGTTCTCTTCTCCCTAAGCAGTTGGCCGATTTCTCGATTAAACCACTTAGGTTGAACAGAAGACAGACAGGGGCATTTCAGAGGGATGAAACGCGATTGAAGACTAATGAATGTGGGTTTGAAACTATTCCACGAGTCTTCAACAGCATCGCACACTTCTAGCCTCACGTTAGTCAGTCCAGCTCGAAGGCTTGCAAAGTCTGCTCTTCTCAAGTCAAGTTTCTTTGATTGACTGGCGAGATATACTTGAATAGGCCGAGAGTATCGTTCAAGGTTAGTTAAGGATGAAACAACTAAAATATAACTTTATTTACCAAGATCAAAGAAGAAGAATAATAAGCAAATTGAAATAGTCTCTTGATAATTATTATAAGAAGGGATTCTCAAACGAAATTAATTAATTAATGTAACTAGGCTCAGATAAAAAGAGGGAACTTGACAATACTAATAATGGAGGGGATTTTAGTCTTACGGGTCGATGACTTCGAGGAAGGTCCTTCTTGCGATGAGGCGAGTGTGAAACGATCCGATGACCAAGTGGGGCACGATCCGAATGAGGCAGGTGGGGCACGATCCGAATGAAGCAGGTGAGGGAACGATCCGAACCAACCTTCCGAGGAAGATAGCCAATCTTCAAAGATGACGTTCGACGGAGAATGTGGGAATTCTCATAATTCCACGGAAAGAGGAATCTTCTTTTGTCAAAGGTAATCGATGGAGATTTTCTTCGGTTCGATTAAACGAAGGGAGACTGTTGCGCAAATTCAAAGGCTTGCCGTTCACAGAAGCTACCAATTGACTTGAGTAGAATCACGGCTGAAGGAGTCTGCGAACGCGCACGGGACGAGACGATAAGGACGGCCTTAAGGTGCGGGCTGGACTCTTCGAACTACAGAATAACCCGAGTATCTGTATGCCCGATTCGGGAGGGAAAAGGGGAGTTTGGAGAAAGGAGTCACAAGCTCCAGACATCTTAATCCGGAGGGGCAGTCAATTCATCATTTAGCAGCAACATGCGAGACATAGCGGCTCTTTCACAACTCGTCACCGGGGGGGGGGAGGGGGGGGGCTTGGGATGAGTTCGCGGGATTGGGAAATATTTTTCCAACGTGCTCAGGAGTCGAAAATTGGAGAATGTTTGAACAAGAAATGACGTCGTCCATGGCGCGATACCATAGCACGTGGTCTCCGATAAATTGTGTGTGTGGGGGAAGGGGGGGTCAGAGCTTGTTCTTTTAAACTTTGAACAAAACATATTTATATATGTTCAATAAAAGGGTTTTTCATATAAAAACTGACATCTTCCAAAAAATAATGGTGGGGAGGGAGAATTTTGGCCACATTTTCGGAAATTGCAACACTATGTTATGGATAGTATCATATTTATTACAAAATCCGTAGAAAAAGCAATAAAAAAATTAGAATCAAATAGGCAGCCAAAATATTTATATATTTTTATAAATTATTATTAACGCAAACAAGTATTCTATACACATGCTGTACTTACATGTATTGTGAAATAAATGTAGTATAGCATGTGTGAAATGCACGTGTACATGTAAGTAGATTTTCATTAACGTAATTTAAGTTTGACGCCATAAAAATCCATCCCCTTCCTCACTACCGCCTTAAAGGCTTCTACTATGAGGAAGTCTGAGAGGGGGGGAGGGGGATTTGTGGATTATTTTAAATAGAATATCTATGAATTGTAAACAAGACTTTTCTTTGCCTTTCTATAGGGGAGGGGGGATGGACTCACTAGAAAGCAGTCTTTTCAAATAGGCTTTTAATCCAACTTCCTTCCGGAAAAATTTCCAAGTCAATTTAAAAGACATGAGATAACAATCAAAAGATTAGTGAAACACGGCTACTGATCCGTTTAATTATCTCTTCAACCCAGAATGGATTGTGAGATTAGTTTTGTGAAAACCAAAAGAGGAAAGGATAAATTGTGTCATAATGGATATTATTATTACACAAAAAACAATTCAACAAAATGTGTAAGCTATTGACGTTGTGAAGATCATAAGTTTTCTAGTCGTCTTGTGTTAATCCAAAATAAAGTAATTAAATGTTCAGACCAGACTCATGCAGGAAGTAGTGCAAAAAATCATGTTTTCAAAGCAATGAACACTATTCCACAAAAGGCTAAAACAACGTCTGAACCTCTGGCTGTAATTATTTCTGAAGTAATAAGCAGTGTTTGTGTGTTCCCAAAGTGTTCTTCCTTCAAATGTAAGTATAACCAGAAATATTAGGAAATTAACAAACAAAATGCTTCCTAAACTCCCCACAACATCGAATGAACTCGACCTACAAATTACTTACTAGCTTCCGCTGAACACTGGTATGCTGATGGAACGATGGAAACATGTCCTAGAACATTTTAGCAAATCTATACTATTCATGTTGAAATCCATCGGGAAATTCACCCTCTTAATTTAATTTTTTATCAAAGGAGACAGAAGAAATATACTTTAGAATGTTATCAGCCCCTGTTGATTGTATTGAGAGTTATGGATTGCAAATTGAAGTATCAGATGTAAGTGTTGATTTTGAAATGGCTGCGTGAAATGCTTTTTTGCGTGTTCTTGGTGAAATCATCATACATTTGTTGTGTTTTTTCACTTTGCCAAATGGAAGGCGCGCTAAACCTTTGTTACCCCAACTCGAATGGAATGTTTATGAGCTGACTCTACAGGGTTCCCCTCCTACAACTAACTCTGTTGAAGCTTGACATAGAAGATTTGGTGTTTTTGTGCGAGCCAAATAAAATATATATTACAAGGGGCGGTCACTAAGTTTTGCAATTCGGATATAAGGAAACGAGATATGAGGAAAAGTGTCTTATTATGTTTCCATATAACTACCCTCGACTTCAATGGACTTGCGCCACTTGACCCTGAGGCTTCGAATTCCCGACAACCAGAAATCTCCCGACTGCTGTTCAATCCACTCCTGGACGTCGAGCTGGACATCTTCATCGTCCCCAAACTACCGTCCATGCAGTGCAGCCTTGAGCTGGCGGAATAAAAAGTAGTCGCTAGGGGCCAGATCTGGACTGTAGGGGGGATGGTTGAGCTCCTCGAACCCGCACTCGCACAGGGCAGCTTGTGCAACTCTGGCCTTGTGGACTTTGACGAAATTGAAGTCGATCATGGGGTGTGAGGTTTCTAGGGACCCAACGGGCAGAGACCTTGGTCATGGCCAAATTGTTGTGGATGATGTTAATAACACTTCCATGTCATATTCCAAGTTCTCGCTCGATTTCTTTGACCTTCACCCGTCGATTTTAGAGGGTCATCCTCTCCACACGGGCCACATTGTCCTCGTTGGTCACGTCTAACGGGCGTCCTGGACGGAAGTCATCTTCAAGGGACTCACGACCATGGCGGAACTCCCTATTCCAGCCAGCAATGCTTGCATAGGAAGGGGCGGTGTCGGTGTACACTGCAACCATGCGTTCATCGATCTCTTTTGCATTCTTGCCTTCCTTGGCCAAAAATTTGATCACTGCGCGGTGCTCAACCTTCTCCATTGTTGAAAAATTCGTGACTGACGATCTGCGATCAGCTACGGCTTCTTAAATAGACGAGGCAGGAGCGTGCGGCTGCAGGTCCTGACTTGTCATTACTTCTTCTAACACCCCCACAAACAGCCATCCCCCTTCCTCTGTTTTGCCCTACCGATTCGCAAAACATATTGACCGCCCCTCGTATGTTATTGATGCACTGAGAAAAGAAAAAAATGTAATTAGAACAATAATTCGCATCTTGAAATAGGAGTAAGCCCGAGGAAAAAAAAACTTCAATGCTGAAAGAAAAAAGAGACCAATCATGAATATTGTGACAGACTACAGCAATCGTTCTATGAAGAATTACCTTCGGAGTATTGCTTATGACCTGGTTTCATTCTCATTGTTGGTTTTTGTTAAATAAATAAACTTTGTTGATTTCATTTAAAAGGAATAAATTGTAGATAATACTATTTTTTTAATAAAATACAAGATAGAAGATCCTTTAGACGAAAGTTCCTTAAGACCAAAGTTCCTATATACTAAAGTTCCTTTAGACCAAAGTTCTTTAGACGAAAGATCTTTAGACAAAAGTTCCCCAATCCATACATACAATTACTAACCTTAACTTTCTCATCAACAAAGAAAACAAATGGTATGAAAGAGGAAAAGAACAAACGAGAGGAAATGCGGGAATATTCTTATAAAAATACTCAGCCAAAATTGTGAAGGACTCAAATACCAAACTACTCGTGATTCGAAGCGATCCAGACCAGACCGTCAGTTCTGTCTCCTTCATACAAATTTATAAATCTCTGAGGATGTCTCTTAATGGCGTGTGTGTATGGATGTATGATTATTTCAAACAGGTAATTGTTTTCAAGTTTGTGCTCAACCTCATTTATAACGCAATTTGGAGGTAGGTTTTTCCGCAAGAATGAATCAAATTCAACAAAGCGGTGCTTTTCGGGTGTTAATGGAGTCCATTAACTCTAAAATGCCGGACAGAATCGCCTTTCGGCCCGGGAAATGTGATATGTTGCGTAGATTTCCATTAGTCTGTTTTAATTAGCGATGTATCGTGGAAGGAAACAGGTGATGCAATTCACTATTTGATGAATTTGATTAAATCGAGGGTGTGAGGGGACGCCCTCGAAGCACCACCGCGAGAGGAAGCCCCCTCAGAATAACCACTTTCAGCTCCTTCTTTCTAAACCACGTGCGCAAAGCGTGGGAAGTTTGAAAAGTTCAAGAAGGAATCAGTCCCGCGCCGAAGAACCCGACGCAACTGTATTTGGTTTCCGGGGCCACTCGCCTCCCCCTTTGCCTGCGATAACGCCGTGCGCCGCCATCCTAGCTCTACCCCATACTTCCCAGGCCTGCCTATTTCCCTACGAGGGCAACCACATTAACCCTACCCACATATCACGAGGCAAATTTCACCGTCTGGACCATCTCGTTATCACGATGTGTGTTTTCTTACACTGGGGCCAAGAATCCTCTAGGGACGGTCATGCCCTAAGGCTATCTATCGGACCAGCCACCCGGCTATTTAACCCGAAGCTTGCCATTTCTCGAGGAGATTGAAAGCCCGCCATTCCCTCCGTTCAGACTGCCTGTCTGTTTCCCGTGAAGCCCTGTAACCCGTATTCGATTTGTACCTCATCGATGATCTCACCAACAGATCTACCTTCGTTAAGCTTTGGCCCCTGTTCAGAAGAAAGCTATCGAGCTCCCTTCCCGGATAGTTGTGCGTCCCTCTCATCTTCACCACCCCTTCAAGATTCCCATTCTTTCGAGACTGAGACTCTCTGCATATCTGCAGAACCATCTCGAGTTGGAATGGTATGAGGAAGCTAGTTTTCAGGCATGAACAAAAGGAATCGGTCTTTTAGGTTTTCAACCTTTTACCTGTACTGGCACCACCACGCTACGTGTTGTCCTGTGTACAATACTTGTTCTGCTTGGTGACCCAGCTGAGCGGTGCCTCCTTGAAACGCTGCTGGTTCTGTGATGGACGCGCAGAAACCGCTCGTCGAACAACCTCGAGATTCGCTCAAGCTCGTGTTGGGGTGAGAGGTTGACTGGCTATGACGGTGAATAACACCCCGTGGAGGGTGTCCATGTTTTCTGCTACTTGCTCCGGGGAAAATTCCATGGGCAGAGGGTGGAAACGCCTTGTTGATCTCCATTGGGAAGACGCTGTAAACACAGCGCTTGTGCCATAGGCGTTTGGGGATATTATGACTTCAGGCATTGTTTTCTTTAAGCCAAGGATAGCAAAGAGGAGATTATCTGTCAGTACCATACCTCATTGCCTGAGACAGGCTTGGACTCAAAAAGCATTTCGCACTGCTGAATTCAAAGTTCCTCGTCGTCTTCTTGATACACAGGCAATGGCAAAATTATTCGCTCGATTGGGGGGGGGGGGAGAGTCTGCGGCAGTTTTTATTTGGAATTTGAAGGACGGAGCAAACCGATCGTCTATTCGCAATCTGCCAATAAAGTATTGCCTGGAAAAGGGAAAAGCTCTGTCTGGTTTGCTATGGAAGAAATTTGTTTCCGAGCTGAGTGGAATCGGGCAAGGTCAAGATTTCGAGTTGCCTAGGCGTGAATAAATTTGGCAATACTGTCTTAGTAGTATTACAAAAAGAACAAAAAACGGTTGTAACTCTTTATTTGGTACAAACTTTTGAATATTTGGTGGTATTAATAGCGAGTAAAACCTTTATAGAAAAATAACTATTAAAAGGAGTTACAAGCAGTTGTAAAAATTGACGCATTACACTAATTGAAATTACACAACAGAGGAGCACAAAACATTTAAATATTTTTTTTTAAACCTGCTATTTAATTAATCCTCTAACCTCCCAAACTAACCACCCTTTTCTTAACACCTTAATAACCTTCTCTAAGTCAAATGCTGTTTAGAACGCCACCAAAATATCTTCATAACCACAACTACAAAGTATTTAAGCAAATTATAATCACTAGTGATACACTGGATGACGCCTGGTATCACTCCTTATCTCACCTCAATTTCCCCGATCACTTCCCAGCACCAAAGTGCGGGCAGGGCGGGGGCGTCTTCCCCCTGAGAACTTCCTATCTCATCACCAGCAAAGATTTCTAAGGATTATTCGGGGAATTTCCCTCGAAATTTCCTTCCTTCATTCGCTACAACAGAGATTGATTTCAGAAGTCTGTCTAGCCATAACATCTATATTTCACCTTTCAATTAATTCGCACTGTATGGCTGCGCAATGCACTCTTTCCACTGCATTGGTTTCCACTCAAACCCATCAGTGTTAGGTCGAGTGCTGAACGGAGTGAGTTCTCGGATATTTGAATAAAAACGTGCCTGCATTATTCTTTTATTATTAATCTCCTCTTTTTTTACCCGTTACCTAGTCTATGTCTTCCTTTGTCCCCCCCCCCTCCCTTCCTTGTGACCCTTACCCCATCCGCTCCTATATATAAAGCATGTGTTAAGTCTTCTCATTGTACATTTGAAGATTACGGTAGTAGATACCGAAACTACTCCTGTAATGTAATAAACTGATTCTACTAAGGTGTGGTTTCATAGACAAATATTTGTTTGTCTTTTTGGCTGCCTTATGCGTCATCTTATCGTGACCGTGAGTCTTCCGAGAGCTTGATGAAGAGCTTAGTTAGTTACAGCATTACCTTCTTAACCGCATAAGTATGATTGCGCAATTAAAAGAGAGAGAGAGAGAAAGAGAAAGAGAAATGCGAAAAGCAACGAAGGCCCCGGTCTTCATCAGACAACTTTTGAAGAAAGTTCTGGTAAACGTGGTGAAGTTAGGCGAAATGAAAATGTGTGGATATATAAAATGGCGTTATTGACTGGGGAAACGAGAAAGCGGGATGACGCGTAACTCTGTTTGATGTGTCTATGGGAGAGAGAAACTACAAACAAATAGGAATTATTTCAACGTATTGCTTCCGCAAACAAGAGTTAAACATTTTGCTTCCCAAGTTACAGCAAAATACCATATGACCTGTTAATTAACCTAGGCTAGGTCATTTTGACTCTTCCATCAATAGCCATCATTATTAGATGCATCCCAAACGAACAACTTAAAATCTTTCTATTTACAATCGCTTTAATATAGTTTCCCACGGATCCAGTAACCAATAAGTCAAAATAGTCCATACATTGTACTAACTGTCTATTGAACTATTCTAACTGCTAAGAGTACGTATTGCTGCTGGAAACTTGAAGGAATACAAAATTAAAAGTGCTACATGTTTTACTTTTGAGCACAAGTGACTTTTCTTTCTCTTTGATATTGAGTATCACCCTTTGTTTATGCGTGGAAGCCTTGCCTAATCCACCTGTTCGCCTGACATTCTTACGCCTGGCAGCGCCGAGTAAACAAGTTTAAATGGATAGCGACCAAAATTAGAAAGAATACTGCATTCGTCGTACAAACTTGCAAAAGCTACAGGTTGTCAGTCAGTAAATAGGCTCCCGTTTAAAACGAACGTTATTTGGCAGTCGTTAGCTGACAATTAATCTGTTTCAATTGATACGCGGGAACCAGTTTCGATGTAATTTGTCAATGCAACTCTTTCTAGTGTATTTTTCCTCGTATTAAATTGCCTGCCTAAAGGTTTAGGCCTGTTGTAAGAACCTTTAAGTGTTGATTAATCAGGTAAGAATAATGTTACAGTCGTTTCGATTTATGAACGAATATAAAGTAAGGTTATTTGACAACGTAAAAATATAATCGTTTTGATATTCTTGCGCGTCGCCTTCCAGTTTTGTATTTGGAAATGTATAGTATGAAAATTCCCATACGTAAGTTAAAGGGGTTATCTTGAAACTGTGAATAGGGTAAATTATCTACACTAGTTGAGGAAGATATTTTTTTTAGAATTTTGATCTGTCACCATTGCTCCAATCTAGTTGCTATCAATGTTGCCTTGGTATTTTCACACCCTAGTAGTCTCCACGGAGATTTGCGTGCAACGATCGTGTATCGATGATTAGTAATAAAACAAAATTGTGTAAAACTTCTATAAATTATACAATGAAGTTTGCGAAGTCACCTGCATGTTTCTGTATTCTATGTGTACGAAGGGTCTTCAAAAGGTTCGTAGAAAAAATGGAATAAAACTAGGATTTTGTAAAGATGCGTCCCATGTTTTTTTGAACCTTAATATAACTTAACCTAACCGACTTATTCCAGTATAGGCTAGGTTATATTAAGGTCGAAAATAAAAACAAAAGGAAGTATAAGTTTTATTTTTTCAGCAGAAGTTCTATTGAGGTTGAAACACATTTTCAAGCGATGATAAAAAACATTTAAACCGTTTCTATAAAACTGAGGAGAATTAAACCAAGTTAAAAAGGCGCTTTCAGCATCATCAACAGAAGACGGTTTGTGTCCTCATTGCTTTGTTTACGGTTTGGAAACAATAAAGGTCGGATGTGACTCACTCAGGCTTCAGACTTTTATTTAGCGACTCAATAAGTTACTATGTCGTTCCGTAGGTTTGTCGCTCAAGTGGTAACCACTTTACTTTTCAATGGGTTTTTTTTGCTATAACATCGTAACTATTAAGACGATTTTAACGAAATTTTAAACAATTATGTTGTTTTACATTCTCTCTCGAATTATATAATAACCAAGGTTGTCTCGAGTTTAGTCCGGGAGTTATTGAAAGTTTTGAAGGTCGTAAGTTAAGCAAATGTAACACTATTTTTTAAGGAATAAAGTCTGATCTTGGAATCTTTCGCACATTTCCTTTATGCTTATAGCGTGTATACTCCTGGATTATTAGAGATAGGATCGTAGGGCATAGAGAGCTCAAAAAATTAATAAATGACCCGGCACGGATTTCGACGCAGACATAATTGCTTCAGTAATTTGCTTGATTTTATCATAAAAATTACAAGAGGAGCGGCTTCGCCACTGGATGCGCTTCGCAGGCAGACCTTCGGTTTTGGCAGTCAGGTTTTGGCGGCCGGATAGGCTTTGGCAACGGCTTTTTTTCCTTTTTAAAGTGTGAAGTACATATCATCACTTCACTAACTCTATAATTTAAGAAGGGTTTTTTGGGTGTATTTGAATAATAATTTCATCTTAGTTTTTTGATCAAAGTTATTTCTAATAATTTTTTAATAATATCAAAAAACAAAATGGTGAAGTTCAGAAATAAATATAAGTATCGAAATTTTGTGAATTTTTAAAACCCAAAGAATTACAAATGGTAGAGTTCAGAAAATGTATTTTTTATATATCTTCTTCTATAACTATATTTTAGCAACACCTTTCCACATGAAAGACATTTTGATAAAGCCAAAAACTCACGGAATAGGGGGAGAAGTATTATGGCTTCAAGATTGGCTGGAAACCCGTAGGCAGAGTTGTAAATGGAAATAGTTCCTCGTGGGCACGTTTACTAGTGGCGTTCCTTGGGGATTTGTACTCGACCCCTTGTGTCCATATATTAAACGATCATGACCTGATCTTATGTAAAATTCCAAAATTTGCCGATGATACAAAACTGAGCAATGGGGCAAAAATACCATCGCTACTGCGAAAACTCTCAAAGATTTGGGTAGAATAGTAAACTAGTCGGAAAGATTGCAAATACACTTCAATATGGAAAAGTGTAAAGTAAGGGATATAGATCATAATAATATTCGAAGCGATTACAATAGAGGTGGTAAAAGTTTAAACAGTTAATAAGGAAAAGGGTTTAGATGTCTTAATAACGAAGATGAGAAATTTTGTAAACAATGGACTATAGCTGACAAAGGGCAAATGGGGTTCTAAGATTCATAGTTAAACATTTTGAGTTTAAATCAAAATACATTGATCTTCCCTTATATAAAGCGCTTCTAAGACCTCATTTTGAGTATGCGGTACAATTCTGGATGATATATATATATATATATATATATATATATATATATATATATATATATATATATATATATATAATATGCGAAAGGGCATTTGCAATATTGGAATTCGTCAGGCAACGAAAGTATTCTCTGAAATTAGAAATAGATCTTATAAAGATAGTGTTAGGTATATTAATTTACCCCTCACTGGAATATTAGTATCCAAGCGGCCAACTTACTAAAGTATTAAAAATATTAAGCGGGTTTACTAATATAACCTTTAACTTAATATTTGAATTAGATAACCTAGTACCGACTAGAAATAATCATTACAAGCTAGTAAACAAGGGATTTAATAGTGCAATAGCACAGAATTTCTTAATACCACAATATCACAGAATTTCTGTTCATATAAAATAACACAAACGCGGAATACCTTGAAGAGGAGGAATGCCTTTAAATGTTCTACAGTCAATATGCTTAAGAATTTCCTTGATAAATATGACTTGAAATATAGCATAAAAAGAAGAGAGAGACAATTAATTCTTTTTACATATCCTTTCTCCCTTTTTGCTTTCCAACACCTGCGACTTCCACCCTCTGCCTTCCCTTGAACTATCCTAGAGTGGATCTTGGATTCTTCCTGGATTGTAGTTCTGTAATTCATAACCATCTTTATCGCAATCTGCTTCACCGATACGAGGTTTGCGTCCATCAATGCCACTAAAAACTCCCCCCCCCCCTTTTATGACCTATCAAGCAAAAAGCCACCCATCATTTTTATCCAGGGAAAGAGGCCCTTCTTAGGGATGGGGTGCTACATGCTATAACATCTCGTTGAGTCAGGGTTCAACCCTAGGTAGAAGGCCCCAAGGACGTCCCTTCACAGAACCATACATCTATCGTCTGCACTCTTCTTGGTATATGACTACCACCACACCGCAATTTAAGAAAGAGGGTAACAAAGTTAACAAACCTAAGTCGCGTGCTCTCCATTATTCTGACATGTCTATATGAATTTAATACCTTTAAAACTTTCAGAAATCCACGGACTAACCTTGGGAGGACCTTGGCAATTATACCATTCGAAAGAGAATGTAAAACAACATAAGGGTTTCAAATCTTGTTAGAGTATACCGAATAGTTACGATATTATTGCCCCCCAAAGCTCATTGAAAAGTAAAATGGTTACCATTCGACTAACCAACCTATGGACTGACAAGCTGTTTCATACTGTGGGAATTGTATGGCACCCCTTCGGTGCATCTAACAGCAAGGAAGGGAGAGTTCTATTGCAACTTAACCTCGGGTGGAAAACATCCAGGTGGGGTAGTATAAGCTTAATGATTGCACCCAAGTGGGGTGGTATAAACTCAATGATTGCACCCAGGTGCGGTGGTCGTGTCATATCCATCTCTAAAGTGATAAAGGGAAGCTAATGGGTGGTTCGAGCAGTACTCTAATAGTACCCATTTTGATTCTCGAGGGGGTCATGTAAGTTGTGCCATTCGTCGGTCGGATCGTGTGCGAGATCTCCCAACCGGATAATGAAGTATACATAAAGATCAGAATGGCACTTGGCGGCACGCTCGAAAGTATCAGAGGCTTCGTGTGTGTGTTTGTGTGTGTGTGTAAGGAGGTGGGGAGGTATTTTGTCAAATTACAATATCATAAAACCATTCGTGGTTCCGCGCCATGGTTATATGGGTACGAGTGCTCTCCCCATAACAGCAGAGAGAGGGGGTATATTGTGCTGAAGACGGGAAGGGAAAACGGTGTTTTGATGATGTGGGTTGAACTAATTACCCCTGCCATTGTATCAGCGTATCCGCCAATGGGCACTACTGAAACTTTTATGTCCGCGCTCCATCGGATCGAGCCCCTGCCTCGACTCGACGCTGGAAAACTACCGCCGTATCGACTAATCCACTAGACTGTCGAGCGCTATATATATATATATATATATATATATATATATATATATATATATATATATATATATATATATATATATATATATATATATATATATATATATATATATATATATATATATATATATATATATATATATTACCAAGCAAAATAAGATAACTATTTTCCTCCCGATTCAAATATTTCCCAAAATATGAATAGGTACATTAAATTTCTATGGTACATAAAATTATACTAAATAAACCAACAAAATAAAATATTGACCAAGTGCAAAGTAAAATAACGATCATTTACAGAATTGCTTCGCAAGAATATTCACAAGACAAAAACACAAAATTTGACAACAATAAAACTTAAGACACTTAATAATATGAGGCGTTGAAGCCTTTGTTTTTTATTACTTCGGTGCAACGACGACCCCAGACATGATCAGTTTCTTACAAAATTCTGGTGCTATTTTATTATGAACAGGCCACTTCATTACTTCGATATCTTCTTGTTCGAAATAGTACTTTATTCGCTATGCAGTATGGCATAGCGAGTTGTCCTGCATAAATACTGCTGGCTGGTTCAGAGATGTTCGGAGTGAAGGTATAACAAGTTGTACGAGGTTTAGGTACACATTCACATTTACCGTTCCAATTATTCGCATTAGTTGTCCAACCCCTTCAGACGAAAACATCCCCGATACCATGATGCTGCCTCCTCCATGCTTGGCGGAATTTTAACACATTTAAGGCTAACTCTCTCACCTGCAGTGTGTCTAACAAAGTGTTTGCCATCATATCCAACTGAATTAAATTTACTTTCGTCACTGAAATGAATTCTCTCCCAATCTTCACCCCTACAAACAACATGAGCTTCAGCATATCGGTCTCTCCTTCTAGTTCTTCTTACTGATAATTGGTTTGATTGCTGGAGAATGAGTTTTTAAACCAGCTGCATTGATGTCACGGGACACTAAAAAGGCTCCCTTCTTTGCCACTATTAGTCTAAATTTTTCGAGAAATTCCTGCTGCAGTCTCTGCAGTTTCTTGAACGCTGGTTATGCAGGGTCGACTGACTTTTTCGGTGGGTTTAAAGGCTTTGTTTTCATTATATAACTTCAGAATGTGTTAAATCACACTCTTGAACCTTACTACCTCTCTTGAAATCGCAGAAAGGGTACTCTCTGAACTCTTCACGTTGAAGAATGTTCTGACGGAGGTAAGGAGTCGCTTTCACGTGTGGTGACATCTCTGCAGAGCGAGTACGTTAGCAATAGTGCTTGTACAATTCTTACTCACTTAGCAAAATGTTGCCAGATGATTTCAAGAAATTTATAGAATGTTCCTGAAAATTTTTTTCCTATTTTGCATGTGTCCATTTTTTTATTTGGTTAGTTTATTTTGTATAATTGTTTGAATATACAAGTTCATCATATGAAATCTTCATAAAATATATTAAATGCGTGCCTTAATGTGATCTTCGCACACGTTACCTGTCCCGGTACCGGGATGGGCGGGGTCGCTACCGCCTGTCCTTTGTACTCGGGACGAGTGCGTGCACATTGACTGCTGGACTTGTTGACTATTTGGGGGAGGCCGGCCTTCTCCCTTTCATTTAACTAGGTTTAGTTGTTATTTTGTTATTGTTATTTCTTTTTATTGTTGTTTCCTGTTCAATTTTTTTTTAAGTAGCATAGAACTAGGCTGTTTGTTTACGGCGACTTATGCTTAAGTGGGCAGTCGCCAGATAGCCCCTTAAAAAAAAAATAGGCAACTAATAACAGACATATGCATCCCAAAAACGATATACACACACCACCTTGTGTATATGACTGGAAATGGTGGGTGAAAAAACAAAAATGATCCTTTTATTTATATTTCTTTCTCTTGTTATTGTGCTTTTCCATTGGTTTGTACTATGTGATGGGCGTTCCCTTCGTATCTTTGTACCCTATATAAGGTTGTCTTATCCATTTTCATGCTATTCCTTGAAAATGAACTTGCAAATATAATTCGAAAGTGCTTGGATTCATCTTTTCATTTTCCTGTGGGTTAATATTCATATATATATATATATATATATATATATATATATATATATATATATATATATATATATATATATATATATATATATATATATATATATATATATATATATATATATATATATATATATATGATGAATTAAACCACATTCTCCGACGTGTATAGGAAACCAACCCACTCGAATGCCTATATACATTATTTTTCGTTTCACGATAATACTGTTAAAAAATCGGTAATTTCTAACCTTTTCCTTAGAGCATACAAAATATGTCATCCTTCCTATTTAGATGAAGAAATTGTCATTATCAGGACCATTTTTTCTAATTGTATTACCCCGATTGGTTCATATCGTCTGCCCATTTTGCAGCTAGGAAAACATTCTATGGTAATAAGCCTTCCCGCACTAATGACTTCAACAAATGTATAACATTGCCATTTAATAATAAATTAAATAGTTTAAAGGACATATTTGGAAAAGCGGGTATTAATCTAGCCTTTAAATATAATAATTCCTTAAACCAATTGATGATTGCCAGGAAACCCAAAGACCATATTAACATAGGAGTATATGCAATACCATGCAACGATTGCCATAAAGTTTATATAGGGGAAACGGGGAGAAATCTAGACAAGAGATTGTATGAACACAAAAGAGATATTAGAGTGGGCAGCGAAAGCAGTAGAATATTTTGCCATGTTAGAGACAAGAATCATACGATCGATTTCAATGGAAGTAAAATGGTATTTAAATCGGCTAACTATGTTAAGAGAAGAATCGTAGAATCGAGCTTGATATCGTCAGTTCCTAATTTAAATCGATCTGAGGGTCAATTTTCTTTTAATCCTGTAATAAGAAAGCAAATAAACAAAATAGTAAAATGTCAGCCCTTCAATATGTTTAGGCTTAACCTCCCCATCCCCCCCCAGATTAGCCACAAGTAAGGGATTGGGGAAAAAGAGGGGATCTTTCACGACCTGACCTTGTGTTATGCTTGTATGCACTTTTCTTATATTTTCTATCCAGTGTCAGTTGAAAAGGGGTGTGAGATACACCGAAACTGTTCTGAATTAAATTGTCTTCGGAAAATGTGGTTTAATTCCTCATCTTTTCTTGCGATATTGCATTAATTTTCATCATATATATATATATATATATATATATATATATATATATATATATATATATATATATATATATATATATATATATATATATATATATATATATATATATATATCCTTCATTTGCAAGAAGTCTATCTATTTCACAAGAGACCTGATAATACTGATTTTAAGTCTGGATATATCACCGATGTGATGTAAAGAGGAAACGAATGGATATCGTTTGTCGAATGCAGTAAAAATGACGTTTTTAATGAAATTACGATAGAACCTCCCGCCTTCAGAAAAATTGCATGCTTCGCCTGCCTACGCACCACTAACATTCAAGGCTGGGAAAGAAGCCTATTTACATTAAGGTAAACTAGCTCCCCCCCCCCCACACACACACAAAAAAAAAACGAAAACAGACGTTGTAAAGATTGTGAGCCCTGGCTTACCTCTAAGGGCAGCCTATCTTCACTAGGTTATTTTTAGGGTTGCGGTTTCAAGCTAGGTTAAGCTAGGCTAGTAGAAAAGGAAATAGGAAGAGACATTTCATTTTGTATGGCGTTCACTTGCTGATCAGTATCAATTCAACTGTTAAAATATTTTATCTTTTAATAGTACTATCCAATTGTCATGTTATTTTTGTTTGTTAAAATATATGCCTACCTATCTTATATTGAGCAATTCATTTTTTCTTTATCTTCTCCAAATGCACATCTCTCGGGTGGATTTTTTGCCTTTACGAACATATTCGAGGGCCTTGTGATCTTTGCAATGCCGTCAAACGCTCATTGACTAAATTAGTTTTACCTCAAAACTTTAGTGTACTTGTAGTGCAGATATAAATGATAAATGACAAAAAAAATAATTATCCGAGAATGTTGTGGATTTGGGATTAATGGATACTCGGTGAAGAAAAAAAGCCTCGGGAGAAAAAAAAAACTACTCGGAGAATTTTTGTACGCCATGTTTAATCATTTTTTTTTATCCCCATCTCCCACTTCACCCATAAGTGATGTGTAAATGTCCTGTACCCTTTCACCTACCCCTATTTGTTTTTTGACTCCACGTCCTCCTCCTTTCGATTAGTTTGCTGCAATCTCATCTTCGGGAAATAATTGCGTACCTAACGTCATGGCATTGTCGTCCATTCTGGGCTCTGACTTGATAAATAAGACGTGGATAAAACAATCAAATAGCATTCGTAAAAGCTGGCGTGCGCAGAACTACAGCGCATATAATGCAACTCAAGCACACCCATTATTTATAAGAATAATTGCATTCTTCATTCGCAGACAATTTCTTGCTTGGATACCGGATAGAAACAAATAACGTCATTGAATTAATTCCAGCGTTACCTATGTAAAATAGAAAATGAAATAAAGGGAGAAAATGAATCTTCGTCTTCATTATATCCTTTTCTGACGGCTGCACTTTAGTTAGCCATGACAAAACATCCTGTTCGCATCCTGTCCCCCCCCCCTGTTCTTATGCTACGTTGATTGAAACTCTGAAACAACATTCAATATAGAAAGGATAAAAGAACAAAAATGTTGAAGAAAACTAGTAGGAAGAATGAACAGTAATGAAGGATATGAGAATTACTACACTCAAATTAATTGTCCCACACCGCGCATATAAATTGGGCCACTACCAACTGACTTCTCGATGATATAACCCCATAAAAAGGTTTTTTGAAAGAATCTTGGCCAATATTAACTTATTTTTCTTATACGTTGGCTTACGCACCCATCGGGCAGCAATTGGAAATAGAGCGCAACGTTTGGTGAAAAAAATACCCATATAGCAGAAACTGGATATAGAGTAAGGACGATCGGTGAAAAACTAGATAGGCTCCAAATAGTTTACGTTGCCTAAGGTGCGAAATTGAAAATCAAAGAGGTTTAGTGAACAAGGTCTACTGACCAAAAGTCACGTGCTCTCACTTATTCTGATTTATGACCTCATAGGGGGGAGGGGGCTTTCGAATTACTAGGGGCGCCATACGTTCTTGTGATAGGCTACCGCGCAGAGGGGAATTCGTTTGGCCGAGGCTTAAGATTAGATAGGCTGGGTTTACCGAAGGTGTATTCGTGATCGGGTTAGTAAAGGACTTTGAAAGGACACGGCAAAGAAAATATAACTTTATACTTAAATTGGCCTACTAAAGGGGCAAGCGGAAACGTCTCGAGTTGTTTGTGGTCAATGTGTAGGCTTTCTGTTTTATGCGAAGTATCGCACAAACGGGATTCCGTGACGCTACTAAAATTGAGTTGATGAATGAGGAATAATGATTCTAATATTCTTCTTCCACTCCATCCTTTGAGTGATCACCGGTCATGGAGCCTACCTCCTTGGAAAAGGGCCCCCCCCATAACCGGCGCCAAGTCCTACCTTTTAGGCCTACCTAATGTCTAGGCTTGACTTTACGGTGGATGGACGAGAGGAGAGAGTGATGATAATAAGAGGATGTATTGCATGTAATGTATAAGGGATAATGATTCTCTGAATAATGACCAATGAATCATGAGTGTGTGTGTGTGTCTCTCTCTCTCTCTCTCTCTCTCTCTCTCTCTCTCTCTCTCTCTCTCTCTCTCTCTCTCTCTCTCTCTCTCTCTCTCTCTCTCTCTCTCTCTCTCTCTCTCTCTCTCTCTCTCTCTCTCTCTCTCTCTCTCTTATAAAAAAGTAGAGAGAGGTGACGCCCCCTTGTCGCGGGAAGAGAGCTTGTGCGTACCCTTGACTTTTCGAGCTATGTCGGGGGGGGTACCTATCTTCTGGCACCCCTGGCAGGGTTTCCCTTGTCGATTTGGTCGGAAATTAGGTTCCAGACTATGTGCGTCTTTTCTTTTCTTTATCCTACTCTATCCTTCATCTTTCTTTAAAAATTAATCCTATTTCTTCTACTTATAGAAAAAGAAAAAAACAACAAAAAAACAACCCCTATTCCTATCATGTCACTCTTACCCTCTTTTCATCTATCTACATATAAGGACCTGGCAGCTACCTCACGCGTCAGAAGAGAGGCTTTGGAACCTCTATAAACAACGCCAATCGACGCTCACTGGTTGCGAGAGACTAGGACTTGAGGGGTCTTAGGCGTTGGGGCACGATGAATGGGATGAGGGTAGTGCCCCGGTAACCCCTTTCCTGGCGCATAATTATTAACCATTCCCAGTGACCGTTGACGGGTGCCTCTGGTAGCATTGGTCCGTGGTGACGGCCCTTTGTTCCCATGTTGGTTGCCAGGCCAATAAAAAGCCTTGGGTCGAGTCTCTTGGTGTGGCGGGATATCCACTGAACGCTGCTCCGAGATCTTGGCCGTCGTGAAGGGAACTAGTAGGAGTTTAGTACGGGGTGTGCTCCGTTGTTCACCTGGTGAGAAATCGATGGCCCCTTCGGGGACCGTCAGTGCTGCTTGGTTGGGAGTCACGGCACGCCGAGGTTTGACGACTCGGTCGGACGAACAGCAGCACAAGGAGCGTGCCTTCTGAAAGATCCGAAACCTCTCTGATCGATAGGCGGGAGCGACTCACGCGGGGCGAACTCAGCACCCCCTTTCTTTTTTATTGAGTGGTCACAAAGTATTCAGAGTTATAAAGTGTTCAGCATGACTGGAAAGAAAGGACCTGGTGCGTTAAAGTATACCTGCTCGACATGCCAAAAGGACAAGTGGTGCGTATATTTTCCGGAGGGGTGTTTCTCAAAATGCCACCCTGGAAGTATCTGCACGGACTGCGTCCTTAGGGCAAAACTTCAGGAGCTTAAGGAACTTTTTAAATCTTCTGAGGAAAAAACACGACGGCTGGAAGAAAAGGTGAAAATCCTCGAGTCTGAGCATGTGACTCAAATCCGTCATCTCGAAGCCATCATTTCAGAGATTAAAGCCACCAATGGACAGCAACAGCAACAAGAAACTCCCAACGACGCGGATGGCTCCTCTGTTGGGCCCTCATGCACCGCGTCGATAGAGATAGGCCAACCATCCGACGTCCCAGAGCCAGCAGCTGCTGGGGTTACTCAGGGCGTCAAAAAGAAGAAAAGGAAGATTAAGAAAGGAAAAACAGAAGAGAAAGTAGAAACGGAAGAAAAAACGAAGAAAAAACCCAAAAAAGTGGGGAAGAAAGAGGAATCGAAAGAGCCCATACTGAAAGGGAAGCCTCTGTCCTCTGAACCCAAATGCGCGAGGGTCATCGTGATCGGTGACTCCCAAGCGCGGGATCTACAACCCTTGCTAGCGGCCCGCCTTCGCACCAGTGTGAAGGTAAGCTGCCTTCCAGGAAAGGGGAACGGAGAAATAAGGGTGGAGGCTGAGAAATCTCAGATCTCTGAGAACTCAGTAGTTGCCCTCATGGCAAGTGGCAACGATCTCTACCTACGAGGAGGCAATGTAGGCGCCAGCGGGAAGATCCTGACCACGGTTATGGGAGGAGTTGACGACTGTGGGCTAAAAACCCGCAGGCGTGTCGTGGTCGGGATACTCCCAAGACAAGGTCCATCCCGCAATGCTCACGCGAGGAACGTCTCCATAAACCAACGACTGGGAGATCTTTGTACGGCGGAAGGAGTCTTTTTTGTAGACCCCTACCGCACCTTTTACGGGAGAAATGACCTGTACAAAAGGGACAGAGTGCATCTTTCCTTTAAAGGGAAAGCTGCACTCGCAAACATGATCCAGGATGTTGTGGAGCGGACCCAAAGAAGTGTCAGACCCCGAGTAAAGGAGGACGTACGCCAGTACACCCGTGTTACTCCAAAAACGACCTTTTCTGAAGTCACAAAGAGTGGAGTGATCCCGCCACAGAGAAAGAAAGCGGGAAACGGAAGAGCGTAGGGAGTCCTACAGTCGGGGACTCCCTAAAAGTTCTTCTGTTTAATGCGAGGTCTATCAGAAACAAGTTTCTAGAACTTCGTGGCCTCTTAGCAACAGAAGAACCGGAGATGGTGGCCATAACGGAGACGTGGATTAAAACCTCAAGCCGAGATTTTGAAGGTGAATTCACGATTCCCGGTTACCAGCTCTTCCTGAAAGATAGGCCAGACAGAGAGGGTGGCGGTGTGATGTTGTATGTCAAGGATACTCTCAACTCGACGGATTGCAACATCGTATCCGACAATGAACTACTAGGTGTTGACCTAGAGATAGGTCCTGCCAAATACAGGACCCTGGTGCTTTATAGACCTCCTGCCCAACTCGTTGAAAAGGACAGAGATCTGTACCAGCTACTAGGAGAACTTGTGAAAGACAGAGTGTGTATCGTCATGGGTGATTTCAACACACAAGTTGACTGGGAAACCAGAGAACCCTGTGGCGAGAACGCACTACTCCTGGAGTTCACGAACAACGAGTTCCTCACTCAATGGATGAGAGAGCCAACGAGAGGAGACAATATCCTCGACTTGGTTTTCACCTCTGAGGATGACATCGTTGAGGACCTCTCTGTTGGCGAAGAGCTCGGTGGCAGTGACCACCGACTAATTAGATTTGTAGTCAAAGTTCCCAAGGCAGAGCCTGCAACTAGTAAATCAAGGAAACTGGATTTGAGAAGAGCAGACTTTGCAGGTCTACGCGCGGGACTGACTGACGCGAGGCTAGAGGAGTGCGATGCTGTTGAAGACTCTTGGAACAGTTTCAAAACCACATTCATGAGTCTTCAATCGCGTTTTATCCCTCTGAAATGCCCCCGTCGGTCTTCTGTTCAACCAAAGTGGTTTAATCGAGAAATCGGGCAACTGCTTAGGGAGAAGAGAAATGTGTACCGGCAATCGAAGATCTCGGGTGACTTTGACGAATACCGGAGGCTAGCCAGGAGAGTGAAGTCCAGCATAAGGGCTGCTAAGCGGTCTGAGGAACTCCGAGTGGCGAACCTCTGTAAAGAGAATCCCAAGGAGTTTTTTGGATATGTGAAGAGCCGTAAACCAATCCGTCGAACGATTGGCCCTTTGAGGAATGAGGAGGGGACATTAAAGCATTCAGATGCAGAAAATGCCAACCTCCTCAACGACTACTTCTCTTCAGTGTTTACTGAAGAGTGTGGTCCCATTCCCCAGCCGACGGATTCCTACTCGGGGAAAAAGCTGGAGGCAATGGACTTCACCGAAGGAGAAATAAAGAAAAAGATCGCTGACCTAAAGACGAATAAGTCCCCTGGACCGGATGGGTTTCTACCTAAAGTGTTAAAGGAAGTGTGCGATGAAGTATCACGACATCTGTGCGCTATCTTTAACATGTCAATCCAGACCAAATGCGTTCCTAGAGACTGGCGGGAGGCGGAAGTGACTCCTATCTTCAAGAAAGGAGACCGTAACCAACCGTCAAACTACCGACCTATTAGTCTGACTTCGATAGTCGGTAAACTCATGGAAAGCATCATGGTGGACAAAGTGACGTCGTATTTAGAGTCAAACCTGCTACTGAGGAGTTACCAGCACGGCTTCCGAAGGCAACGGTCATGCCTGACGAACCTTGTAGAATTCTTCCACTTCGTTTTCAGTGAGCACGATCGGGACAAGGTGGTGGATGTGGTCTACCTAGACTTTTAGAAAGCCTTTGATAAGGTACCACACCGCCGCCTTCTCAGGAAAGTGCGAGCGCTTGGCATAGACGGAAAGGTAGCCGGCTGGATCGCGAACTGGCTAAGTGGCAGACGGCAACGGGTGGTGGTAAATGGACAGTCTTCTGAGTGGGTGCCCATTACTAGCGGGGTGCCTCAAGGTTCTGTCCTGGGACCACTACGTCAACGACATGGACGGTGACATGGTTGCCAAAATTTCCAAATTTGCCGACGATACCAAGCTTGGTATGAACGTTGCAAAGGATGGAAATACTGCCCGCCTGCAGGAAGATCTTGGGACGATTGGGAAGTGGTCGGACACGTGGCAAATTCCTTTTAACGTGGGCAAATGCAAAGTGATGCATATCGGCCACAGAAACCCCCAATCTCAGTATATCCTTAAGGGCACTGCTCTTGAATCGAGTGACACTGAGAAGGACTTGGGTGTTACTATCACTAGTGACCTCAAGTTCTCGAAACAGTGCATTGAGGCGGAGAAAAAGGCCCAAAGGATGCTAGGCTATATTAAGCGCCAGTTTGGTTATCGGAACCAGGAGATTGTACTGTGCCTGTACAACTCACTTATCCGACCGCACCTGAAGTATGCCGTACAATTTTGGAGTCCTTCATTGCGAAAGGACATCGCGAGATTGGAACGAGTACAAGCCAGGGCAACCAAGCTGATTCCCTCTATCCATCATAAAAGTTATGAGGATAGACTAAGGGAATTAGATCTGTTCTCGCTGGAAACCCGTGGACAGCGTGGTCAGCTCATCGAAGTTTTCAAAATAATTCGAGGGTTCGACAATGTTGACTCCGGGATATTTTCACACTGAGTGAGAACAGTACCCGCAATCACGGCTTCAAACTTGAACTGAAGCGTTACAACCGCAATCTGTGTGGAAATTTTTTCACTTACAGTATCTGCGGTATGTGGAACGCACTTCCAGTGGAAGTTGTCAACAGTGAATCTGTTGACCAGTTCAAGTCAAGACTAGACAAAGTCTTGAAAAGTGGCCGTTTAGGGACGCAAAACAATTGAGCAGCCATGTGCCCGCT